>OY735208.1:50299983-50307483 GCA_963457665.1 Thysanoteuthis rhombus | reverse complement strand
ACATATATTTATATATATATTCATATACATATGTATATATATATGTATATATTCAAATACATACATATATATTTATATGTATATATTCATAAAAATAATTATATATGTATATATTCATACACACATATATATATATATGTATATATTCATATACATACAAATATATTTATATGTATATATTCATAAAAATAATTATATATGTATATATTCATACACACATATATATATATGTATATATTCATATACATATATATATATATATTTATACATATATATATATATATATATATATATATGCATATATATATATATATATATACATATATACTTATTTGTATATATTCATATACATATATATGTATGCATATATATACATGTATATATCAAAATACATATATATATATATATATATATGCATATATATACATGTATATAGTAATATACATTATATATATATATATATATATACATATGAATATATGTATATATTCATATACATATAATATATATATACATATAAATATATGTATATATTCATATACATATATATACATTATATGTATATATTCATATACATATATATATATATATATGTATATATTCATATACATATATATATGTATATATTCATATATATATGTATATATTCATATACATATATATATGTATATATTCATATATATATGTATATATTCATATTCATATATGTACGTATATATTCATATACATATATATGTATATATTCATATATATATATGTATATATTCATATACATATATATACGTATATATTCATATACATATATATATATATATTCATATACATATATATATGTATATATTCAAATACATATATATATGTATATATTCAAATACATATATATATATATATATTCATATACATATAGATCTGTATACATTCATATACATGTATATATATATATGTATATATTCATATACATATATATATATATATATGTATATATTCATATACATATATATATATATATATGTATATATTCATATACATATATATATATATGTATATATTCATATACATATATATATATATGTATATATTCATATGCATATATATATATGTATATATTCATATGCATATATATATATGTATATATTCATATACATATATATATATGTATATATTCATATACATATATATGTATATATTCATATACATATATATATATATATGTATATATTCATATACATATATATATATATATGTATGTATTCATATACATATATATATATATATGTATATATTCATATACATATATATATATATGTATATATTCATATACATATATATATATATGTATATATACATATACATATGTATATATATGTATATATTCATATACATATATATATATGTATATATTCGTATACATATATACATATATATATATGTATATATTCGTATACATATATATATATATATATATGTATATATTCATATACATATATATACATGTATATATTCATATATATATGTATATATTCATATATATATGTATGTATTCATATACATATATATGTATATATTCATATACATATATATATATGTATATATTCATATACATATATGTATATATTCATATACATATATATATATATATATATATTCTTATACATAAATATATATATTTATATGTATATATTCATATACATATATATATATATATGTATATATTCATATACATATATATATATATATATTCATATACATATATATATATATGTATATATTCATATACATATATATATATATGTATATATTCATATACATATATATATATATGCATGTATTCATATACATATATATATATATGCATATATTCATATACATATATATATATATATATAAATGTATATATTCATATACATATATATATATTTATATGTATTTATTCATATACATATATATATATTTATATGTATATATTCATATACATATATATATATTTATATGTATATATTCATATACATATACATATTTATATGTATGTATTCATATACATATACATATTTATATGTATGTATTCATATACATATACATATTTATATATATGTATATATTCATATACATATATATATATATGTATATATTCATCTACCTATACATATATACATATATGTATATATTCATATACATATATATATATATATATGTATATATTCATATACATGAATATATGTATATATATTCATATACATATATATATATATATATGTATATGTTCATATACATGTATATATATGTGTATATATTCATATACATATATATATTTATGTATATATTCATATACATATATATATATGTATATATTCATATACATATATATATATGTATATATTCATATACATATATATATATGTATATATTCATATACATATATATATATGTATATATTCATATACTTATATATATATATATATATATGTATTCATATACATATGTATATATATATATATTCATATACATATGTATATATATATATACATATATATATATATATATATATATATATATATATTCATATACATATGTATATATATGTGTATATATTCGTATATATATGTATATATATGTGTATGTATTCATATACATATGTATATATATGTGTATATATTCATATACATATGTATATGTATGAGTAAATATTCATATATATATGTATATATACGTGTATATATTCATATACATATGTATATATATGTGTATATATTCATATATATATGTATATATATGTGTATATATTCATATATATATGTATATATATATGTATATATTCATATACATATATATTTATATGTATGTATATATTCATATACATACATCTGTATATGTATATATTCATATACATATATATATATATATATATATATATATATACATATAAATATATGTATATATTCATATACACATATATATATAGATATATATATATAAATATAAATATATATATAAATATACAGATAAATACATGTATATATTCATATATACATATTTATATACATATATATATATATATATACATACATATGACTATATGTATATATTCATATACATATATATATATCTATATACATATATTTATACATGTATATATTCATATACATATATATATATATGCATATATTCATATATATATATATATGTATATATTCATATACATATATATATGTATATATTCACATACATATATATACATATATTTATATACATATACATATTTATATATACATATATACGTATACATTCGTATACATTTATATATATATATATATGTATATACATAAATATATATGTATATATATATACACATATATATATATGTACATATTCATATGTACATATGTAAATGAATATATACATATATATATATATATATATATATGTATATATTCATTTACATATATACATATGTATATATTCATATATATATATATGTATATATTCATATACATATATATTTATATATATATATATTCATTTACATATATACATATGTATATATTCATATACATATATATATATATGTATATATTCATATACATATATATATGTATATATTCATATACATATATATATATATATGTATATATTCATATACATATGTATATGTATATATTCATATACATATATATATATATATATGTATATATTCATACACATATATATATATATATAATGTGTATATTCATATATATATATATATATATATATAATGTGTATATTCATATATATATATGTATATATTCGTATATATATATATATATGTATATATTCATATACATATATATATGTATATATTTATATACATATATATATATATGTATATATTCATATACATATATATATATATATGTATATATTCATATACATATATATATATGTATATATTCATATACATATTTATATGTATGTATATATTTATATACATATATATATATATGTATATATTCATATACACATATATATATATGTATATATTCATATACACATGTATATATATGTATATATTCATATACACATGTATATATATGTATATATTCATATACATATGTATATATATGTATATATTCATATACATATGTATATATATGTATATATCCATATACATATGTATATATATGTATATATCCATATACATATGTATATATATGTATATATCCATATACATATATATATATATGTATATATTCATATACATTTATATATATATGTATATATTCATATACATATACATATATATGTATATATTCATATACATATATATATATATATGTATATATTCATATACACATATATATATATGTATATATTCATATACACATGTATATATATGTATATATTCATATACACATGTATATATATGTATATATTCATATACATATGTATATATATGTATATATTCATATACATATGTATATATATGTATATATATGTATATATCCATATACATATGTATATATATGTATATATATGTATATATCCATATACATATATATATATATGTATATATTCATATACATTTATATATATATGTATATATACATATACATATATATGTATATATTCATATACATATATATATATATATTTTATATATTCATATACATATATATATATATATGTATATATTCATATACACATATATATATATGTATATATTCATATACACATATATATATGTGTATATATTCATATACACATATATATATATGTATATATTCATATACACATATATATATATCTATATATTCATATACATATATATATATATGTATATATTCATATACATATATATATATATGTATATATTCATATACATATATATATATATGTATATATTCATATACATATATATATATATATATGTATATATTCATGTACATATATATATATGTATATATTCATATACATATATGTATATATATATATGTATATATTCATAAACATATATATATATATATATGTATATATTCATAAACATATATATATATATATGTATATATTCATAAACATATATATATATATATGTATATATTCATATACATATATATATATATGTATATGTTCATATACATATATATATATATATATTCCTATGCATATATATATATATATTCCTATGCATATATATATATATATTCATATACATATATATATATATATATTCATATACATATATATATATGTATATTCATATACGTATATATATATATGTATATTCATATACCTATATATATATATGTATATATATATATATATATATATATATATATATACATATAAATATATGTATATATTCATATACATATATATTTATATGTATATATTCATATACATATATAATAATATGTATATATTCATATACATATATATGTATATATATATGTATATATTTATATACATATATATATATATATATATGTATTAATATGTATATATTCATATACATATATATGTATATATATATATGTATATATTCATATACATATATATGTATATATTCATATACATATATATGTATTAATATGTATATATTCATATACATATATATGTATATATATATATGTATATATTCATATACATATATATGTATATATATATATGTATATATTCATAAACATACATATATATATATATGTACATATTCATATACATATATATATATATTTATATGCATATATATATATATTCATATATATATATATATATATTCATATATATATGTATATATTTATATACATATATATATATATATATGTATATATCCATATATATATATATTCATATATATATATATATATATTCATATATATATATATTCATATACATATATATATATATTCATATATATATATATATTCATATACATATATATATACATATATACATATATATATATATATTTATTCATATACATATATATATATATATTCATATACATATATATATATATATTCATATACATATATATATATATTCATATCCATGTATATATATATATATGTATATATTCATATACATATATATATATATATATATATATATGTATATATATTCATATACATATATATATATATATATATATATATGTATATATTCATATATATATATATATATGTATATATTCATACACATATATATATATATATTCATACACATATATATATATATTCATACACATATATATATATATATGTATATATTCATATGCATATATATATATACATTCATTTACATATATATATATATGTATATATTCATATACATATATATATGTGTATATATTCATATACATATATATATATACGTATATATTCATATACATATATATATATGTGTATATATTCACATACATATATATATATGTGTATATATTCATATCCATATATATATGTGTATATATTCATATCCATATATATATGTGTATATATTCATATCCATATATATATATGTATATATTCATATACATATATATATATGTATATATTCATATACAAATATATATGTATATATTTATGTACATATATATATATATATATATGCATATATATATGTATATATTCATATACATATATATATATATGCATATACATATATATATATATATATATATATATATATGCATATACATTTATATATATATATTCATATACATTTATATATATATATTCATATACATATATATATATATTCATATACATATATATATATTCATATACATATATATATATTCATATACATATATATATATTCATATACATATATATATATTCATATACATATATATATATATATTCATATACATATATATATATATTCATATACATATATATATATATTCATATACGTATATATATATATTCATATACATATATATACATATGTATATATTCATATACACATATATATATATGCATATATTCATATACACATATATATATATGCATATAAATATATGTATATATTCATATACATATATATATATATATATATATAAATATATATGTATATATTCATATACATTTATATATATATATTCATATACATATATATATATATATATTCATATACATATATATATATATATATTCATATACATATATGTATATATATATTCATATACATATATATATATATTCATATACATATATATATATATTCATATACATATATATATATATTCATATACATATATATATATATGTATATATTCATATACATATATATATATATGTATATATTCATATACATATATATATATATGTATATATTCATATACATATATATATATGTATATATCCATATACATATATATATATATGTATATATTCATATACATATATATATATATATGTATATATTCATATACATATATATATATATGTATATATTCATATACATATATATACATATGTATATATATATATATGTATATATTCATATACATGTATATATATATAT
>OY735208.1:50112483-50294983 GCA_963457665.1 Thysanoteuthis rhombus | reverse complement strand
ATATATACAAATGAGCCATCCTAGACAAGATATCAGGTATATAATGCCATTGTTAGTGTTTTTCAGATCTATTCGCTTCAGCAGTATATATACTAAAATTTGAATGATGCTGAGAGAGATTCTATATATTAATAACAATCCTAGCGTAAGGATATGTAACCAAAACCGAGTGGATTAGTCCATTGTTTCAAATGGTGGGCAGTAAATATTTTCATCTGCAAAATTGTTACTTTCAAGTGGAAGAGTTCATTGCTATGGATTAAAACAAACAGGAAAAAAAATTACTCAATTCAGAAAATAACACACCCATAGGATTGGTATTTGGCTTGTAAAAAATGGTCTGGTTTGTCATTCAATTGAAACCAACGTCTGTTGGAATCATGCAGTGTTGGAGGTGATCAGTTAAGAAATTAGAGAAAGGGATGATCTAAGAATAAGTTATTTTTCTCACATTTCTTGTGCAGTGATCACTAAAACCGTCTGAATCATCAAATAGCAAGTGTGAATGCAAACTAAGCGACCAGTTAGGCATAAACTTACATTGCAATATTAACCCTATCCCTCTCACTAGAAACCTGTTTCAGGTGGAATTTTAAAAAAAAGAAAAATATTTTTTTCTAGACATTTGAAGAGGAAAAAAGTTTGAATTTTCAGCCCTTTGGCTCCATTAGTTTGACCTGTATGTGCGATACAAACTTAAAAACTCAAGAAACTTTAGTTGAGAGTTTTTTGGTTGATGCTTTTTAACTAGTCAGGAAAAAGTTGAATAACTTATCTTCATAATCAAGGGAGGTAACCTATGTGAAAGATTTCTGACAATAATTGAGATGGTTGAATCAAACGGAAAAAATATTTAAAATTCAAATAAAATAAATGATTCTTACATGAAAGATTCCCTAAATTGAATATATAAGTTTATAGATGAATTTTATTCTGAAATTTTTACTGTATAACATTTGATCTATTAATGAGTGATTTAATGAAAGAGTGTTGGACTAAGTGTATTGACAAGGAAGGAGATTATGTTGAAAAATACATATTTGTATGTGAAATTAATCTTTTTCATCATTAGGCCAGAAACTCATTAATGTACCTAGGTATATTCATCATGGCAAAAAGTATTCATAGTAAAGATCATTATTTTATTGAATTTGGTTTGGATTTTTGATGTAGGTATTATTGTATATTTTAAAATATGTTTATGCAAGCATAGTCACGAATCAATTTACAAAATATTCCAGACGATGCAATTTTATCCAATATTTTTCCATTGCACATTAGGCAGAGAATAGCCCTGAGGAATTCACCGTGTTATTGCCATCTCAAGAATTCAAGCTAAAGAATTTGAACAGTTCAACTCATTACACCTTAGCTGTTGCAATTTGTAACAGTAATGGCTGTTCAAGAAAAAAATCTCACATACAATTTACAACCAAGAAAACTGGTAAGTAAATAATATAGCACTCCATTATTGTATGAATTTTTTATGAGATCTCATTGATGAGTTCGTTATTATATTGTAGTGCCCACCTTTCCAGCTAAAGAAAATTATTCATATACGGAGTTATCTGCCCTTCGGAAAGCATCTACTTCTAAATCTCAGTAGAAACGGTAAATTCCTTGTTCCCCTTTTTGACGTCACACAAAAGTGCCAATCAGATAGCAGATTCTTATCTTTACGATATTTAAACTGTGGCAGTAAATCTCTCTCTCTCGATGTAAGCTCATCTCTTCTCCTCTCTCTTTAGTTAGGATAGTTAGTATAGTTTTTATACACACTTTGTTCTTACACACGCATTATCACATATTCATCTCAAGAACTCATCCTATCTATGTTGAGCACTCTCATCATAGTTAGGTCGGACTTCCTAAGATAATTTCTTAGTGGCTACTACTAGGATGACCATACTGACGGACATTCTATAGACTCTATCTCACATTTACTTAGTGACATTCCTTTCCCTTCATCCTTCCTATCTCTACATCTTATCCTGGTAGATAACTCCACATATTCGTGTCGGCAGAAACTCCGGTCCTTGTTTATTTTAATTCACTCATGAATTAAATCTGGCACTGTTGTTTACTTCTTTGTTTGTTCTTATTTCTTTGTTTTGTTAATGATTCAACTAACTGTGTACTAACCTTGATTTTCTGCTTGAGCAACGAACACGCTACTTACCAGGATTCATCTCTTTATATCAATTCAGGTTATTTACATGTTAGGAGGCTAATATATCTAGCAGCCTTGAATCTGGCCCCCCGACACGAAAATATAATGAAATGATGAATTTTTTTTCTCTTTCACATGATATTTTTTCATAAGAGTGAGATGGTGAGCAGGTTCTATCAGGCTTTACAAAAGGCCAAGTTTACAGTGTTTTAAGTTTTGTTTAGAAAACATTATCCGAATGATGAGTGATTAATGCAGGAAAGATTACAAAAAAAAACATTGTATTGAAAAAGTGGCTTAATGAAAATTCTTTATCTCCGAATATCATATCAGAAAACAATTAAAAAATCTTTTAAGTAAATGAAATACAAGATGGGGAGATCAAAAGTGTCTGATTTTGTCTTATTTCAATGCCCCTAAATGTTATTTCAACAAAACTTTTTACAATAGATTCATGCACATTGCTGTGTAAAGTCCCAGACGATTGGAACACTGCTATCATAATCCTTTTATATAAAAAAGGAAACTCAAAAGACCCCACCAACTAAGGGCCTATAAGCCTACTCAACTGTGTATACAAATTTTTCACAAAGATCATCACCAACCGAATCACAAAAACACTCGATGAAAACCAACCACGTGAACAGGCTGGCTTTAGAAGAAGCTACTCGACCATGGACCACCTGCACTCGATAAATCAGCTGAAAGAAAAAGCAGCTGAGTATAAACTACCACTTGCCATAGCATTTATCGACTTCAGAAAGGCGTTCAACCTAGTAGAAATCCCTAAGGTCATGGAGGCTATCAGTTAGCAAGGTGTAGATCCAGTATATGTTGAAATGTTGAAACATATATACAATCACGGCAGCTCCTTTATCAAGTTACATAAAGACTCAGACCCCTTTCAGCTCCAGAAAGGAGTAAGACAAGGTGATACCAGCTCACCTAAACTCTTCACAGCCTGCCTTGAGATGATCTTCAGAAGACTAGACTGGGAGAGTAAAGGAATTAAAATAGACGGCGAGTATCTGAGCAACCTCTGATTTGCAGACGACATAGCCCTTTTCGCAGAGAACCTACACGACCTCCAAGTAATGATAGATGAACTAAATGAAGAGAGCAAGAAAGTCAGCCTACATATGAACTTCAGCAAGATGAAGATCATGTGCAACAACCACATCGGGGATAAAAACACTAAGATCAAAATCGAGGACACACAACTGGAGGAAGTAGACCACTACATCTACCTAGGACGACGAATCTCCATGAGACCCTCAAAAGAAGAAGAAATCAAGCGAAGAATCACACTAGGATGGCAAGCCTTTGGCAGAGCTAGCTCAACCTTCAAAAATAATAAGATCCCATTAATCCTAAAGAGAAGGGTGTATATCCAATGCATCCTCCCAATAGTCACTTATGGAGCTGAAACATGGAACTTAATCAAGAGACAGACCCATAAATTGAGAACCATGCAACGTACATATGAAAGAATAATGCTAGGCCTCACATGGAGAGACCACAAGACAGCACAGTACATCCGAGAAAAGACAAGAGTTAGGGACATCATAGAATCCATTAAAAATCTCACATGGCGGTGGGCTGGCCATCTTGCAAGAATGGTAGACAATCGATGGACATCACGACTCACGACATGGATCCCCCGAGACCACATGCGCAACTGAGGCCGGCAGAATATTAGATGGAGAGACGAGCTAGACTAGTTCAGGAAGTACTGGCTCCGTGACGCCCATGATAGGGAAGTGTGGCAAACCCTGGGGAAGGTCTATGTCCAATGACGGACGCTAAAAGACTGATGATGATGAGTGCTTAGTTGAGTATTTTAAACAATAGCCAACAACAGAGAAAATATTTCAATAATTGATTGAAGTTTGTATAGTGGATTTTTCGAATGAACTAACAGCTATAGGATGAGTCATAAACAGTAATTGTTCTTTGTTGTGAGCCAGTCGGTAATTTTATGAACTTCGTTAGAATACGAAAATAGTTCTTGATCAAAACACTATTTATTACGAAATTATCACCCTTGGCTTATCATTTTTTTAAAATAATTTTCCTGTAATGTGTATCAAAGAAATTTTAGCATTCTACAATTAGATTTTTATCTATTTTCTTGTGTAGATGTTTTTATTGTCGATGATCAGACATGATTATCCTCTCATTTAAATAATTGATACGTACAATTTATAGATTTCTTTACAATTTGGTAAAAAAAATTCCTGATTACAAATGGATGGATTTTTGTGCCGTTGAGCTATGATCCTTTATACAGTTTTACTCCAGTCTTGGGAAAACTCAACTTCAGTCAACTACCCCCAACAATCAAACGTTCCTGTCACTTATAACTTGTTCTATAAAACATACTAATGTACCCACAAAATGTAAATATTTACAAATATAATCTTGTTACTGTTATTCTCTCATTAAATGACTATCATAATTTTTTTTTTTTTTTTTCTTGTTTTTCAGGACTGTGTTCTCAATTAAAACTGACTTCTCTCTCGAAAAATTTGCTGCATGTAAACTGGACAGACCAATCTCGCAAGCTTTTTCATTTCAATATCGGTAAAAAGACTCATTTCTTAGCAAGTACAAAAGAGTTTACTCTTGAGGTTCCATGCCCCAAACATAATTTTCCTTTAAAACTTGGTGTTCAAACAATCAGTGAACATGTGAAGAATATGATCAACATCTGCAAGATGAATATAAAAGAAGTGACCATGTGCCAAAACAGTGTTTTTGGCCCAATCAATATCAACACTTTGCCACAAATATCTCCAAGTGTCTCAGGTAACAAATAGCATTTCTAATACAAGCGAGAGGCACATTCCTAGCTGTGTAATGCTCATCTATCATCTGCATAAATTCAGTGTACTTTGAAGTTGAACACTAGTAGAACACATACCTATATAATCTATGTACTTATATATAGAAATGAGTTACTGTCCCTGTACCACACTGCTGTGTATTCTTCCAGCACTTCGATGAATTATAAGGAAAAAATTGGGCTACATATTTATAAGTGTTTTTCTATAATTTTGATATTTAATGATTTAAACAATGATCAGAAATAGGTTGACTAATTCTTGAATGAATATTTATGTTGCATCTTAAATTTGCTTACACATAGCATAGATATATTTCAGCAAAACTACAAAAATAATAATGAATTTGATAATTCAAACTCTACTATAAAAATCCATAGTATATGTAAACGTAGAACAGGTGAAAAAAAATTTTTTTTTCCATATTAATTTGAAAATTTTCTAGATGAATAGCTTACCGTACTAGCAAGTCCAAGTTGACAACATTACGGTATCAATTTTCTTTCTGTCACAGCTAATTATCACATTTTGGATCTATTATCAAAAATTTTTCAGTGAAAAGATGCATCTTACCAGACAGGAAATGAGTATATTTTGAGATAAAAATATAGATAATTGTTCTATTAATCCATAGGAATGATGCATAACTCATAGAAATCCGAAAAAATTCATGAGTGAAAATGAATCGTAGTTGCATGATAAGCATACATTATTGAACATTCATTGTATTAGTCATAATTCAATTTTTTTATGATGGAAGTTGATTGAATTATTATTTCCATCTGATTAATATTGAGGAACCTGAGAGCTTTCTCGTCTTGTAATCAAAAAATCCTCATAATATTTGAATTTATTTCTATTTAGTCAAGAATTTTGACATGTTTAAGAATGTTCTTACCTGAGCCTGTCTTAATTAGCATTAGATGACAGTTTCATAAAATGTTTCACCATGTTTTCCATATTTTTCAAAGATTATTATATCACAATTATACAAATGTATTCTCTTTCCTTCATTGTATTCTGTAACTGAACATGATTAATAAAAATATTGATGAATGATCAAAAATGAAATATCAGAGTTTTAATTTGCTGTATCTGTACTCACATATCAAATCACTGTAGCATCACAAAGGGCCTGTCCGAGCAATCTGCCAAGTGGGCTACGGATTCTTCTATCTTTGAGTGTGTGTGTCTGTCTGTCTGTCTGTCTGTCTGTCCTTCTATCAGTCTGCGGACACTCTTGGTCACATTTTTGGGGCTACATCCTTGAAAATTTGCACCATCTAAAAACTTTTTGTTATTGTTGTTTTTTTGTTTTTTTTGTAAAGTGGGTCTCTATGGTCATTTTGAGACCAACAACGCCCTGATCTTATGTTTGTATTCATTTAGATAAAAGATCTACTTTTTTATATCAAATATCTATCAATTCAAGTACAAATGTGGGCCAGGGTGATTCATATGTGAGATACAGATATTCTATGCTAAATCACTTTTTGCCTCAATGAAAAATAATTTCTGTATTCTATTTGTCTATGTAAACTTTATAGCACAATGAATGATTGTCAATTGCTTTACATCTTATATTGTTCAAAAATCAATATTATTAATGAAATTAGATTTATGAAGCCCTATACAATTAGTGGAAAATGCAACTAGTAACTGCATATATATATATATATATATATATATATATATATACACATATATATATATATATATACATATATACACAGGGAGATTCAAGACAAACAGTACAGTAAATCCTCGCAATAGCTAACTTAGAGGGGATTGTCATTAAATCTGAAACTTCGTTATACCCAATGATTGCTCCCACCCCATTCTGTAAATTCAAAATAAGTTTGATGGTTCACTGCATTTAACGAACATCATTCGGTAAATCCCAAAAGCAATTTGGTGACCATAATTATCAAATTTCATTTGTTGAAATAACAGGGAAGTTTGAAATTTTCCAATATCATGGGTTGGCCCAAGCACAGAAAAATCCCTCGCAAAATATTACAACAGTGTTATCCAAAGAAATAACTGTCAAAAAGAATTCCGCCATTTAAAATAATGATACAGCATTTTGGATTTTAATTTTTATTTCATAATTTTTTCTTTCCAAATTCAGAGTTTGAATCTAAAATTCAATCTAATCCAACCAAACAATAACTGTAGTGAAGAATTCTGTCATATCAAAATAGAGACATAGCATTTTCAAATTGAATTTCAATTCTAATATAATATTTTCTAAAATTTCTATTTGATTAGAATTTGAAGTTTAAATTTTAGTCAAATCCACCTCTTAAAATTATCCATGCCAGTCATAAAAATCATACGTATTTTGACTCATTTCATTATTGATGATTTTTTATCACTATTTACCTTCATCTTAATATTCTACTCAATTTTTATCGCATTTCATCCTAATTCATTCGCAATTTCATTACATTCAAGTTTTCTCAACATAGATTAAGACAAAATTGTAGATATGTATAGCTCTTATAAAGCTGCTAGTGACCTCCTACTGTTTAAATTAGTTTGGCTTTCGAATTAAATTGAATTAAAAAAAACTTTGTAAAAAAATTGTTAATGAATTATATCCTATCAAGATAAATCATTGTTTGCTTTGTAGTTTTTTTAAAAACTAATGTGTGTATCCGTTGTAAAATATTGTTTGTTTAGTGAAAAATTAAAAATGAAAGGAAATTCGGTGATTATGACAGAATCATCTTCAACACAGTTATTGATTTGAGTAACACTGGTATAATATTTAGGGTAGGATTTTTTTCATGTTTGTCCCAACCAACAAAATCAGAAAGCATTGAAGATTTGTTATGGTCTACGTTTTTGCCATATTCATTAAACTTGGTTTGATAAATCCAAAGTCAGTTTCAATGGATCAATGAGTTTGTTAAAGCCAAAATCTGTTACATCAAGGTTCGTTATAGTGAGGGTTTACTGTATTTTTTCCCCCCCTGAAATGAATTAACAGCCAATGCTAAAAATATTTAAACTCAAAACTATTGAATTTTCTTTATTTTTTTAATCATAAAAGTCAACTTTTCAAAATTGTTTTTAGTCATAAATCTTTTCAATCCATCAGATCATCTCATAAGTAATGTCTGAAATCTGATTGCGATAGATTGAATTATATTGTATGCCATTCTAGAATGCCTAAATAATAACAATGATAGTGCAAGTTGATACAGTTTTAGACAAGTGAGTTACGTCATTACAGTACAATTCAACTAATTTAGTAACTAAGCTATCACTCTTAGAGATGGATAATTCTACGGAGCATATAAGAAATGTAATGCTACACACGCTGAGAAGAGGCAACAATGCTGCAGAAGCAACCTGAAATATTCATCGTATTTATGGGATAGTCTTTAAACAAAAGAAATTGCCAAAGATGGTTTGAAAGGTTCGGGAAAGATGACTCCAAGAGATATGCCACAAGTAGATCATCCTGTCAAGTTTAGCAATAACGTACTTATAATATCTGAACTTGATAGAAAAAGTGCCGTTGTGAGTGAAGAATTAGCTGAATTCAACCCATTCACTATTGTCTACAACAACTTGGAAAATGGGTCGGCAGAATTCAACTGTAAAGCGAGAATAGATATCTGCACTCTCATGTACACAAGTAAAAGTATTGAAGTGCTCATCTCTCAAAAGAGAACTGCCATTATAGTACACGGACGATAACGAACTGCCCATTTTTATTGCATGCATCAGCTTAGTAATCCTTGTAAGTTCCAAGTATGGTCGAGACCAGATCGCAAGTTTTTATGACCATCCACTAGGGAGGATTGAAGTCGACCAAAGAGATACCTCCATCCTAATCACACAGCTTAGAGTGTACTCAATTAGCTGCTGAGTGTACAAGGAAATTTGTCCCAATGAAGAGTTTGCTGATAACAGGAATGAATCTCACCATTTTGGAACAGATTAAAGACAGGTGATGAAAAATATTTTACAAGAATATTAAGCTATGCAGACAATGGCTTAAGCAGAACAAATAAGCTAGAGCATAATTTAAATCCAAATGGACCTTCATCCAAGGAAATTTTTGGTAAGTGTTTGGTTGGATTGTGTGGACATCTTTTGTCAGAAGTTAGAGCATTTGAAGGAGAGAAGCCCAGTTTGATCAATTTGAAAGTTGTCGTGTTCTAGCATGATGATGATGAATGATGTTATACAGCGAAGATCACATCTGAAAAGATTAGAGACCTTGGCTGGATAAAAATTCCACACCCTCCTTATTCTCCAGATCTTGCTCTAACTTTTATCAAAATGGTATTATGCAGCTTGTAAATCATTCCAAGGATGTTATTGATAATGATGGAACCTCTCTTGATGAATAAATTCTTATCAAACATGAATATTTGATATTCTGTCTGACCCTGGTTTCGGACATTACCTATGGGATGACCTGATAATTTTGGTTAGATTAACTTGCAAAATACCGAGTGCTAACTGGTTACAATAAGATCAACTTGTACAGGACTTTTTATTTTCAACTTGGCAGTTTGCTTCTGAGAATCAAATCTCATAACATGACCACATATGACTGAAACCAACTTAAACAAAATAGAATCAGTGATAAAACAAGAACCATAAGTTCAAAAATATCCGTGGGAGAAGGAGGAGCAATAAGAGTTTGTAGTCTTCCTTTGAGTCAAATCATTCACAAACTTGTAAAATATTGTGGTGTGGAAATACTCTGCAAGTATTATTTTCAATAAAAATCATAAATGGCCATTTTTTTTACTTCTTTTAAATACAAAAAGCGGACATCAGACATTTCCTTATGACATCATTTGCAGCTGGTAAGAAAAATTTGATCAGAATTGACGTCACACCAATATTTAGTTACATAGTAGATTCAATGACACAAACATGATATAAACTGCTAAAATAAATACAATTTTAAGAATTTTAAATCATTAAAAAGATTCTGCATGCATTCAAACATTGAACTTCAGTGTTAGCTTTAGACCCAGTCTTCAAAATTAATTTTCCTCTTAAATTTCCTTAAATTGTTGCTTTGTATTTTATGAGCCTAAAATAATAAGCATCTTTTTTTTTATCTGCTTGGATACAATAATTGAAATAGAAGAAATTTTTTCTTGAAAATATTTGTCAACTGAAGTTTACTTTCATCAAATAAACTGAATGAAAAAATTAACTCATGCATTGAGTCTTCATTTTGAATAAATTACACTAAGTTTTAAAAATTTGAATTTTATGAGAGTTCGTTATTTTCAGTTGTACATTCTTTTCAATTCTTTGTTGAATTATCTCCTTTGCTAATTTTTTTTTTTTTTTCCTCATCACCACTCATGTACGCATTACAAAATGTATTTTTTCCCACCATTATTTATCTCCCTTACCTCCAGAGTTGATCATACATTGCATCGGTAACTATGTAAGTTTCAACTTCGGCGATTTTTAACCCTTGTATAAGTAAGAGCCAGTTAGAGTTACCACTTTACTACGATCAGGCAATTAGACATAACAAATCGATTGCATTCGTACAAGTGAGTGATCGAAGAAAGGTTTGTTTACTTGCTTTTTCACTCAGTCTCGCCTAACATTCACGACTACATGGTACTCTCCTCCTCGTATCATCGAATTTGAGTGTTTTTGTTGACAACATCTTTTTCCTCACAGACATATCCTTTCGTCTAGCGGTAATCGCTGCCGACAGTTTTTTTTTTTTTTTTAACCAACCATGGCTATGGACTTCAAGAAGATGAATGCTGTTAATTTATACTTGACCACTTGCCGCTACGTATTACAAGCAGAAGAGTACGTGAGCGAATTGTACGCTCTGTTATCCTATCTACGTCAGGCCCTGTCCTGTTGTGTTTGTGGTCAGTTACTTCGTCGACCCTTGGGTCCCAAACCGAACGTTTGTCAGCATTTCGTCTGCAAGGACTGTATGGGTAGTAAGATGAAATTGAAGCCCTCTTGTAGTTGGTGCAAGGATTCCTCGGAGTTTGTCGAAAACACCCAGATATCGATATTAGTCCATTGCTTTAAAAAGCTTTGCGAATATCTTTACAGTGCGAGATTTGTTCGTGACCAGATCCAATCTAATGGAGAGACGAATAGATTGGTGCTGTTAGTTCAAGAAGCTATCGCCTTCGACGAGAACTATTCTTCATCTATGGAAGGGAAACTTTCTGTCTTACCATGTATGGAATTACTTAATTCCAAGAAAAAAGAACATCCCGGACATAAAACCCCTAAAAAAAAGCTTTCTCAACAACCAGATCCGTCTCGCAATATTACGCCTTCTTCTACTTCTTCTCCCGCCGGTTCATCCTTGTCTTTATTTTCAAATAAAAGAGCGATTTCCTATGCTACAAGCAGTACCAATGAAGTAGTCGAACCTTTATTACCAAGAACGACCAATGATGATCAGGGAAACAGAAATGGTTGTAGTTCAGCTAATAATACGAATAGAACTAATCAGCAGAGCCTCCACCAAGTGAAATGCACCCTGACAGTGCCAAAGAAACGGAAACGATCTTTATGGAATAGCCGGGGTGAATTGACTTGCCTGGAACCGGGACATCGAAATGACGATGATGATGATGACGACGATGATCACGACGACCAAGATCAGAATCTAATCAAAATACAAAAACATAATCCAGCTGTCGTCAGTGCAATGGACTTATTCTCGAACGTTGATTCACTTGATTCTTCTTCGCCGTGTAAAAAATTAAAAGTCAATATGAAAGAAAGTAGACAATAGTCCTAAGTCAATTCGTTTAAGAGAAATTTCGGGGGTTGATCAATTCCGAGCTCCAGTCCCTGAGGCACACCAGGAGATTCATCTGTCGGACGATGGTTCGCCCTCCGAAAAAAATAATTCAAAAAGGTTTATTTAGTCCAGTGGAACTAAATCTACAAATTAAGAAGTTTATATCAGAAATTGAAAATACACTTTTTTTTTACCATGCCTCATAAGAAAATTAAACCCTGTCAAACTTATTTTAATATATGAATTTTGACTACTATTTACCTTCATCTTAGTCAAAAACTAATAATAATGGTTCACAATATTTCATCTAATAAAAACAAATGAACAATAAAATGATTTTATTTTCTTCAATAAAGGCAAAATAATGTAGACTTATCATAGCTGACTTGAGGAGAAAACTAAATTACTTACGCACAATTTTTGCAAGAGCAGAAAATATTTAAAAATCACCTTTACGACGAGAAAAAACTTATCAATCAGTAGGCAGCAAGTTCGTAAATCGGACTGTAAACAAGCAGCAGGAATAACAAGAACCACAGTCTTCCATTTCCTGCTTTTATTAAGTTGTCTTTTCTATTTGTTTTCAGCCTCTAATCATAATATGAGGCATGATAAAAAAAAAATTTAAAAACCAACGTTTTAACGTTACAATAACTTTTTAACTGACAAGTATTAATCCTGATTCAATTGACCGAATTAAATTTTGATAAGTTATTCTAGTTCTTGGAAAATGAGATATATCAACCACCACATGGTTCTAAACGGTTTTAGTTATTTATTTTCCTAGAATTCAGAAAAAGATTTTTTTCCGAGTAGTAAAAGTTTTCCCCCCTTTTGTACCCAGAAAAAGGATGAATCTTGGGACTTGGCTAATTTTATTTTTCTATGATATATTCTTTGTGACTCGTGAACAATGTTTGCATTTTTAGAAAAAAAAAAGTCTAAAGAATGAATTTAAATGCTAAATACTTATTTTAGAGAATCATAAAAGATATGATTTTTGACGAGTTTTTTTTTGTCTCTTTTCTTGTTTTAATGAAAATTGAAATCAGCTGGGTTTCTTTTCAAAGTGCAATGACTACCTGATCTAATATTACCGGTGACCGGTCACAATTTGAATAACCGATGGTCTTTTTTAAAGGAAAAAAAAAATTACTGATAACCTTTGTACAGAAAAAAGTAATTACAAATGCTACGCTCAGATGAAATTTTGAGCACGATAAAATCCATTATGTTCCAAATAAAAGTAGCTTACTTACCTAGCAATTAACGGAAAAGAAATTTTATAAATATTTTACTTTTTTGTGTTGGAAAAAAAAGATTGAGATCCCTAAAAACTAGACTTCTTCAAAGCAGTCTTTTGTACCCGTCTCTCTATAATAAACCGTGTCCATTCTTTGTCTCAGTAACATGTACAACGCGGACGCAAATTTTCAACTAACGTTTTCTAATTCCATGAAACATTTGGATAAGAAATTAAAGACTTTTATTTTGATAACAACATATTTCTTTTCCGTAAAATGTATCGCTTTTTTACTGACAGGGAAAAAATGTTCAATTACATTTAAGCTGAGCAACCCTCCACATCTCCGAAAATTGGTCAGTTGTAAACTTGCACATTGAAAGAAACTTGATTGATGTGAATGCTTATGACAAAATTGATTTTTTACATGGTGTAAAATCAAAATGAATTTCTACAAAAAAAAAAAAACGATTGCTTGAATGTTGAAATTTATTGCTGTCTTTGATGCTATTCCCTAACTATTGATCCCTAAAAGTGGAAGAAAGCATTCCCTTCACTTGTGATCCCTAAAAGAGAAAAAAAGTGATAAAAGTTCCCCCTCACTTTTGACCCCAGAAAGAGAATAGAAAAATGATCCCCTCCTTTTTGACTGGTGGAAAAGAAAAAAAAAACTTACCCCCTTCCCCAGTTTTCAAAGCCTTAAAGGGAACAAATATTCCCCTCACTTTTGACCCCTAAAAAAAATATTCCCCCTCACTTTCCCAAAAAGTGTGATCAGAATATGAAGCCAGATAGAAAAAACAAAAAGTGTGGTGAAGAAAAAAAACTTACAAAAGAAAGTCTATCAGAATATGAGGTCAGGTGAAAAACCAACTTCAAAAAATGTGTGATCTGAATAAATGCCTCATCAAGTCATAAAATCCTCTTTTGAAGTTACAATGTCTGTTTTGATGTCATTCCCTGTGAACACAAAATAAGGGTCTAGTTCTGCATCACAGATTATAAATTGAATCACCCCTCTACTTACCAAGTGCTCTTTCTGCTAGGTTATAGTAACATACATACATAGCCACATACAAAGAGAAGAGCTATTATTATATTGATACCTCTGCCTAGAAATTAATCACCATTGTCTAGTTGCTTCATTTTTGTCACAATTCCTCATTCTGTACACTTATCTCTTTGTCACCCTAGACTTTACTAATCGACCTACTCTTATCTCACTCCTCGGACAGTGATACTCAGTTACATAGAGCACTACATGGCTTGGCAATTCAGAATCGATTGGTCAAAAAAAGGATGCAGTTTTTTATTTTTTTTAAATTAAACCATATCTTTACTCTCTCTCTCTTTCATTCCAACCAAGCTTTTCCAGAAACATTTATTGTGTCCATTGTACGATAGATTATTATCAATCACCAATCTGAACGCAAGTGAAAAAAAATCAAAGCACATATGTAAATTTTCAAAGCTCTATGCCAAAAAATATGATTAGGAGCATTGACTCAAACAGACCAGTTGAAAGGGCAAAATATCTAGCCACCATGTTTTCTCTTGTTTGGTCTGGACAGTGATCGTGGCTATGGTGCTTCAATATCCCAAATAGATCCTACCTTAGTAACAAACATTTAAGGTCAGTTTTCATCTTGATTTTCTGTTGAAAGATTACACAACTTAAAAATGAAATATAAAAATCTTAAAAATGATAAAAGTTGAGAAAAGTCCCTTTCTTTGATTGGGGCTTTAGTATAAAAATTCTGCATCTTCCGACAACTATTATTTTTAAAATGTTTTATGGCATATTATGATAAAAGTTTATTTGAATGCAAACATTATGAAATTTTTTTTTTTTTCAACAATATCAAAAGAGAAATCATTAGTTAACAAATTTAAAATAAAAAAATATCTTTAACACATATGGAAAATGTCGAAATAATCTGTCAAATCAGAAAACAGTGCAAGGAATGAATTCAAGTCCATATAACTTCAAATCCTTTCACTCAAAATGCTTACTGTTGTGAAACATATTCATTCAGCTTTTTCAAGCAATTCCAATTTTGACAGTGAAGTAAATAGAAATATAATAATTCTGACTTGAAACTTGAAAGCATACAGAGAGTGCATACCTCTGCCAAGTGTCATTGTCAGGGGAAGTAATTGTGCATTGATCCACCCCCAACTTTGATCACTTCTTCCGTGTCCCATTGCCCAGCCTTCCACGAAATTCCATGAAATTAATCGAGAATCTTTGGAGATATCATGTAGACAGACATTAACTTCTGGCGATGTCATGTGGTGTGGACATATTACTATGATGTAGGGGAGGTTATTATACGTGAATCCACCCAAAAATTTGATCACGTCTTCCACAACCATCCACAAAATTATTGTACATGGATCCACTCCAAAATCTGATCACTTCTTCCACAGACCTTCACAAAATTACATTTAAATCCATTGAGAAACTTCAAGAGATGTCTTGTGGACAGTCATGAATGTATACATAAATAAAAGCATCTCTCAATCAAAACAAAATTCCTGAATTTGACCCCAAATTTAAACACACTTTTTGTAGCCTATTACACACCCTTCCATGGAGTTTCATTGAAATTCATTCTGAACTTTTGGAGATATCAAGTGGACAGACATAGAATTAAGTCATATATAGAATATATGATGCGGACATATGATGATGACGGAAGTGAGGTATTTTCGTCAATCACCTCTTCTGTAGGGTATTGTTCATCTTTTCTCAAAACATTGAAATTCATTGTGAGTTTTTGGAAATATTCTATAGACAGACATCAACTTCTAGTGATATTATGTGGTTTTGACATCTAATGTAGGGGGAGGTTATTGTGCATGGACTAGCCCAAAATTCAATCATTTATTCAATATCCTATCGTTCATTCTTTCACATGATTTAATTGAGAACTCTTGGAGATATAATGCAGGCATTCATGTACATATTCATAAACGTTCGGGGGAGGGGGAACAGAAAAATATCTCTAAAAAAAAGATTCATGGATCCGCACAAAAATTCAATTATTAACGCAACTCACTGCCCAGCCTTCCACAAAATTTCATTGAAACTCATAGAATACATTTGGAGATAGCTTGTGGACAAACTGATTGGCAGATAGGGATCTTTTATAAGATTTTTATTTATTTAAATCCAAAAATTGTAAATAATTGTTAAATAATGTGTATGGTACATACATTTTACACAGAGTAAGAACATTGTCTTGTGCAACTTTATTAGTGATGACTATATTTGTAGTCACTCCACAAACAACAGCTGCTATTATTCACTAATGGTAAATAAAACCAACCCTAAAATGTCTGATACTAAATCCTTTTGTAATACACTAATCCATAAAAAAAAAAGATTTCTTGTACTTCATCAATTGGACAGTTAAAACTTTAGTCAGGTGTCATCATTAATGAAAAGAAGAACACTCTTCTCAACAAATATCTTAGCAAGCAATTGTTATCTTGTTATATAGTTTAAATATCTGACTCTCTGTTATAGAAATTCTGATCACATTTTATATGACTAGTGTACAAGTTGGGAGAGCTTGGAGAATTCAATAAAATTTGGAAATATTCATGTTAGTATTTAAATTTGTTTGTGATAAACTATAAAAGTCGAGAAGATACGGCTACCAAAAGATCTTTTCGCAATATGGAATGGTGCCCCAAAATAGTGGGAATTTGACCTTGAAAAATAAATACTTTCCCTAATACCTAGTCATCTCTTGAAGATGTCTCCATATACATAACAATCCTATTTTTTCTAAGTTCTTGAAATTGCTGGAAGGCAAAAACCTGAACTACATAAGGATTGTATGTACGCTTAAAATTAACCAAACTTTCGGGTCGCATCTTGTATTAAATTTTTCATGTTAAATTTGACCAGCATATAATGGTAGGTATTTCCTTGCATGCAAATACCAGCTGTGTTACATACTCATGTATCCACTTTAACGTGATGTCACTCTCTCCATTGAGCTAAATAGCCCAGCAAAAAGATGAAGGCCCAAATAACTGCTTCATCTCCAAATTCTTATCTTGTTCATCCAATGTTCATATCTGCTCCATGGTTTCTCAATGTTGACAATTTTATCATTAATAAATAGATATATAATCCTACAGAAATAATTATAAATCTTTGAAAATGATTTAACACATTTATAATTATTTCTGTTGGATTATATATCCATTCTTTAATAAAAAAACAAAAAAAATTGTCTTCATTGAGAAACAATACAGCAGATATGGATAGTGAATGAACAAGATAAGAATTTGGAGATAAAGTAAACTCTTGTATAGCAACAGAGTTGAATAAAAAATGATAATGCTATTTTTCTGACTAAAGCTTTGTTCTTATGTTAGACACAATAGACGAGGGTAATCTTTCAACAAATATAGAACTTTTCTGGAGATTTTATATTATTTGGTGCAGTTGTTTTTGTCTAATGTCCCTCAGAGATAAGTAGAGACAAAAGCAAATTTATAAACATCTACATAAAAAAATATTTCACCTCCCTACCATTTGGGTAAGGTAAACAGGAAATACAATTTTTCCATTTAACAGTTAAACTTGTACTTCCTTTCGAGGTTTTAGGCAGAATTTGATGATGTATCCTTTCATTCTCAGATTCATATCTCGAGAAAAATAAGGTTAGCTAGATCACATGACAATGGACCTATTTCTATGAAAAAGTTTGCTTTTTTTGTAGCCTCTGAATGATTTTAGAAGTTGCTTTTCCATTAACTATTCTTGGAAATGTTGAAAATGATAAAAATATTGCTAGCTATCATACCCATATCAATAATCTTTATATATGTATGATGAAATTTTCATAGAGAATGAGGAAAGTGCAGATCTGGTGAATAGGTATTTATTTGCGGATGTTTCATAGGGTGAGTCCACAGCATCTGCGAGATCAAGAAATGAAGAAAACTGTGTGGTGACTGGCTGGTGTGTGTGTGTGTGTTTAGGGTTGTCTGTGGGTGTATATATGCCGAGTCCTGTATACACTGTGCATTCCCAGTATCAATGATTAAGCATGTATCATATGAGTGACTAAACTCAGAACAAGAATTCCACTCGCACAAAAAAACAAAAAAAAACTAACCTTAATCACATCCTTACACATGTACTTCTCCCCCATTCAACATAGATAGCATACGATAGATGTAGGGTCTCTCAACCAGACGTCAGGCCATCCGGCCACAGATAACCCCAAATCACACATATCCTGTACCATTATTTGGGTTTGCCGAGATTACAAAAATGATATTTAAGAAATTTTCATAAAGTGGAACAAGCTTATTTAAACAAACTAATTTGTCACAATTCCTGAAGTTTAAGAGTTGTTGAGGCATATAAAAAAATCACATATCTTACTGCGCTTGACAATATAGAGGCTCTAATCTTGGGGGGGGGGTTAATACCATTTTTCTGGGTGTAATGGTCTGTTTGTCTGCCTCACATGCAGATGGATCCTGGTTCAATTCCCAGTATGAGTGAAAAGTGCAGAAAAACTCTACGTTAGGATGAATTTCCCCTGTGGACTCTGCAGCTAACTGAGCTGACTAAAGCTTTGTTCTTATGTTAGACACAATAGACGAGGGTAATCTTTCAACAAATGTAGAACTTTTTTGGAGATTTTATATTATTTGGTGCAGTTGTTTTTGTCTAATGTCCCTCAGAGATAAGTAGAGACAAAAGTAAATTCATAAACATCTACATAAAAAAATATTTCACCTCCCTACCGTTTGGGTAAGGTAAACAGGAAATACAATTTTTCCATTTACCAGTTAAACTTGTACTTCCTTTCGAGGTTTTAGGCAGAATTTGATGATGCATCCTTTCATTCTCAGATTCATATCTTGAGAAAAATAAGGTTAGCTAGATTACATGACAATGGACCTATTTCTATGAAAAAGTTTGCTTTTTTTGTAGCCTCTGAATGATTTTAGAAGTTGCTTTTCCATTAACTATTCTTGGAAATGTTGAAAATGATAAAAATATTGCTAGCTATCATACCCATATCAATAATCTTTATATATGTATGGTGGAATTTTCACAAATAAGGTTAGCTGGATCACATGACAATGGACCTATTTCTATGAAAAAGTTTGCTTTTTTTGTAGCCCCTGCGTGATTTTAGAAGTTGCTTTTATTTATGTACAATTCTTGACTTGGACTGACATGTGTTGACTTGCATGCATTCTCGGGGGGTTTTTTCATCATCTCTTAGATTTGATAAAATAAGAAAATCAAAGCTGACTCAAAATCAAACTCATGTATGTTTTTTAGAAACTTTCTCAAATAGGCTATTATAGAAGTTGAAAATACTCAAAATTCTTTGAATAAAATAACACTATTATACAGTAAACCATTGCACTAACAAATCTCGATGAAACAATTTTTCAGCTTTGATGAACTTGCGAATCCATCTGAACTGCTTTCGAATTTACTGAACGAAGTTCAAAGAATGCAGTAAAGATATGGACTACATAAATGCAGTGAACACAAGAGCTGAAATTTTCTTCTTATCTATCAATTGAAGTTCGATAAGTGTAAGAACCAATCAGCAATCACACGCATGTCAAGACTGACGAGACGTTGATGTGAAGGAATTCTGGCACATGGGTGTGTGGTTACGGCGCTGTCTCCTTTGATACTTTTTTGCATTTCTGCCATGGCTTCTAAATGTAGTACACCAATGTCAACTCTCTCAGACAAGTGCAAGAGGAATATTACCTCTGAAGATTAAGCTGGAATTTATTGAGGAACAGGAATGTGGCAAGATTGAACTCATGGAAAAGTACAGTCTCTACAACATTCTGATGGCAGAGGACAAGATAATGGAGAGTGTGGAGAAGCTGGAGTTGAAAATAGAATGAGGGGCAACAGAACTGCCTTTGGATTAACCGAACAATTTTTATTAAAGTCTGAACAAACAAACTTATTACTGAACGAGGACCAACTGTTTGGTATATGAAAACTTTCGTCTTTAACGACCATGCCCTTCTCCAATTAGTTTGTTATAGCGAGGATTTACTGAACTTGAATATTGAGGATGATTTGAAAAATCTCTCCTGGAACATGAGAGAACACTAATAAATTGATAAACTAACACCAGTAAACTTATAAAATTAAGAAATAAGTCTCTACACATTTTTATGATCCAACAGAAAAAAAGGAAAGAAATTCAAGGCTCCTTTCAGATGGATCAATAACAATTCGCTGGCTTTTCTAAGGTAAATTTATCTACTATAGAGACCATCTACCTACAGCAGTTAGGAAACTCAAAGCATATTTCTAGGTCACTAAGTAAAACCTTTCTTTATGTCCAATATATTTCATTGATAGCAATAATCACATTAATGATATAATGGCAGCCAAGACTTTTTCTGTTGGGTAGAAAGGCGATGGGTCCCCCTGGAATTATGGAAGAAAGAAGCCTCTACATTATTTTTCATTAGTTTACCTCTGTGAGGAATCAGTGGGCATTCATACCTCAGGGATGTGCTACAAGGTCGCCATAATTTATGGCTTGATAAGGAATGGATATTACCCATATCTGACTCCATTGTATACCTGGTCATATCCTTTGTATCAAAATAAGGAACATGTGTTAATTTGTTGTACAAATTGATTTGAATTAATAAGAAATGAAGACAACAACAGGGTATGAGTGAAAGAAAAGGCAAACCTTGAGGAAAATAAATTTTATTCATTCAATGAATAAGAAAATATCCTTTGTGAGTGAGAATTTCATGTGAGTTCTTCTTTCGGAAGATTGAAGTCTTTCTTTGATGATGGGTGAATGTGTGTATAATTTTGTTATAATGTCTTTTAAGTTTGCGTAATCAAAATCGAAAATATATCTTTGTTCGGAGTGTTTGTACATTTGAGAAATGCAAGTATAATATTCAACTGTGTGTAGAGCGAAAAGTTTAGGGAAGTTAATTACAATATTTGTTCCTCATCTGAGGTATGTATGCCCCAGATGAGAGAAATGATTTCTTTGGCATGTACATCTTTGACTGTGTCAAAAAGAAAAGAGAGGGCAGTTCAAACTCATAACTTGTCACATGACAGCTTTTTAAGGTTCTGATTAGCTGTATCCTATTTAACCATTTGCTCCTGTCTTCTTTCTAAACGGGAGAGGATAATTAATTTTTATTTGTATATTTGCCTGTTTTTTATTAATTCATCTTTCTGAATTTTAAATATTTATGGCATCCCCACAATATCACTTGATCAACTTAACTACAACTACATGCAATAATTCTTTCACTTTCTTGAAATTGTAATCACTAACAACTATTTCTTTTAAAAAGTGCTCCACTGTGATAAGTAGAAAGAACTTGGGATTAATATGGACTGAACCTTAGCATATAAGGCCTTAACCAAAATAATTACATGTAGCCTTTGAAACCTGCTGTGAATCATGTTTATTTCTGACAATGGTATTGGCAGATGTATGCGCCCTCTGATTACTTTCTTGTTGGTTTAGGCTCTCTGATTTTGGAGGTCTTTTGATATGTTTTAGTCAGTCCTATACCCTATCTATGTATAAAGTTTCATCTTTATATAAAATTTATTCAAGATCCGTTTATAAATTCTAACTAATTCTACTGGATTATGAAAAAAGCGAATGAACCTTGAAACATATCTGAGGTATTCAAGTTGTGAATTGATTTGTGGATTTTTGGTTTCTATTTCTTTCTTATGGGGAAAATTATCAGTGTTTGTGCCAAGCGAGCTCTACCGAACATGATAATTTAGATACTAAATCAAGGACTGTGAGGGCCTATATATTTGTATTGCATTTTATACAATATAGTCAACTCAATAAAAATGAATACTAACAAAATTCAATGCATTATCAAATGGCAACCCTTTCATATTAACAGCAGTTACGTTAAAATCGGGAGTTGAGTTTCTCGGGTTTCTTGCGAAGGGCTTCTTAAGCTGCCACAATTCCACTGTCAATAAACATAGAAAATGACATTCCTTGTCCAGCTAATAAATCATGATTTTTTATTCAAGCTTTTGATGTTTGCAAAACATCTGTGTGTTGTTGTTGATGTTATCAAGAACCATGAAAGAAGGGTGAGGTAATATTGAACAGAAAATAATTATCTTTTTCACGTCACGCATACAGAAATAATATTTATCATTAAACTACGTAGTTGTATTTAAGTATGTATAAATATTAGAACAGGTGCTCCTCACAATTAAGCCTTTTCCCAATCAATACAAACACATGTCAGATGAAAAAGAGTTTACTCACTCATTCTGCAAGTCTATTATGAAGAGATTTTCATATTATGTCATGAACTGGATTAAGTAAAAATGTAATATTTAGAATAGATAATAATGTGATTCTTGTGTTCTTGATGGATTTTTGTGTATGCAAGAAAGTAAACATCGAACCACTATAATAATTTGCTTGTTCAGATTTTCAACAATATTTGATTCTGTTGGAGAACCTAGAGAAGAGTGGAAAGAGTATATTACCAGGTAAATGGAATTTTCTATATAGAATTATGATACATTTCCTTTGAATTTTACAGAATGTATTTCCTTGAAATAATTGCCATCAAGATTTCTGAAGTAATAGGATAGAGAAATATATAATGCATTTAGTTACATTATCATTCAACTCTCATATGAAAATCAACTTGATGTTTACAATTAAAACATATATTTACTACACTACAACCTTTTTTCTGATCAGTATTAAAAAATTATCATTAATCTAATTGAATATCGAAAATTGAAGAAAAAAATGATGATACCATCTCCATTAATTCTGTAATGATTACAAAATAGTTCTCACCTTATCAGAGGTGTATATGTTCCAAGACCACCAGTGAAAGACGAAATCGCAGACTGTACAAAACTCTATTTATTTTATGTTTTTACCCATGTATATATGTGTGTATAAATATATATATATATATATATATATATATATATATATATATATATATATATATATATATATATAAATATATAAATATATATATGCCTATTATGAAGTTTAATTTATGAATTCCGCCCAGTAAAAGATTAGCAACAATCACTTATAATGAAATAACAATCATAACAATATACTGTGTTAAATATAACAATATACTGTGAAGCTATTTGACATATAGAAGATTCATTCTTACTGTAATCTTAGCAACCCAAGTTTGTTATTGCTGGTTAGAAATATGTTTGGTTTCTAACCGTGTTAGTAACTGAATTTATTTTGACAGATGAAAAAAAATACATGAATTTTACCTGCAGTATACAATTTTTTTCCCCGTATTTAGTCAAGAACTTTCACTTTTTCACTAAAAAGAAATGCTTTACAGCTTCTCCTTAGGGTATCCTAATTGTCAGCATCATGACACTTCCACTTTAGGATCATTAAGTGAAACTTATAAATTTCTGGGTTTGACAAACTGAAAACAGAAAAATGAAACAGTAGATTGGGGAAACAATCTATGATAAGAATTTTTAAGAAAAAATTAATTGATCATCATTATTATTATCAAAAGTTTCCAACTAAGTAAAGGGACTCAATTTATTGTTATATTTAATTCTTGTGCGTTTCGGAACTTAACCACCGTTTCCCTGTTGTAATAAGATAAGGTTTACCGTTTGTTGCAATTTGCAGCCACAAGACTTAGGATTAAGGATATTGGTTGAGTTAACTACTGGTAAGCAAATGTCTGAGCTGATGTAACAACCAGTTAGAGTAAGTAGTGAGAAAGTGTATTATTAAGAAATATCAACAGGGAAAACTCAAGATGGTAGATATTAGTGACTCTATTGGAGTTAAATCTGTGATGAAAGCAAAAATTTCTGCAGAGAAATAATTAGTGGCAAATTACTTATTACAGAAAAAGAACTGTTTTTTGTTGAACAATTTCCTATAAATCTTGGATATGTATATATTAAAACTGAACCTGTATCCAATGTCCCTTGATATGAGTGACGTTTTTTCAATGATAAGGAGAAGTAAAAAAAAAGTAGCTGATTCTTCCAAGAAGACTGGATTGTTTACCACATGAAAAAATTGTATCATCTCATTCAACAAAACAAGGATTTTTTGCTTGTGTCAGAACAAAATTGCAATCTTTGTGATATAAAGAAAAATTTCTTTTAAAATCAAAACTTTTTACTTTTTTGTGCAAATATTGAAACAATAAGCCCTATGACTTCAAATAAACAATTATGATATATTACAAATAGATTAGTTTTTAATGCAGATAATTGAGAATCATAAAATTGTAGAAATTCTAGGACATCTTTTAAAAGAATTTCATAGATGCTCTCATCAATTTCACCCTCTTTAGTTCTCCGAATGTCATCTCTGAAATGCTTTTACAATAAAAAGAATGGCTTTCAACATTTAACAATTTAATGGTGTTAATCAATGATACTGACCCATTACTTAAAGCCATCTCCTTGAATAGAAATAAGATTGGCAAGATTTGCAGTTATCTCAAATTATGATTTAGCATAAAACACTAATTGTTGATATAAAAACAATCATTTCATATATGGAAGTAATTTCTCAGAACATATTCCTCAAGAGCATAATCATATATTCACGTTGTATAGCAACTAACTGAAAACTGCTGATAGGTGTTGGGACATAACAGAATATTTAAAAAGATAAATGCATGGAAAATAAACTAATTCGTTTCATCTTAGTTAGTTGTTGTGCAAAATAGGATTGACTGACCCAAAGTGAATCATTCCTTCTCTTGACAGTAGGAGGCAGTTTGATAAAACACTGGTTAAATTTATTTATCAAAGAAATACTCCATTAATTAAAAGTATGTGTATTGAAATAATTTTCATGCTCAGTCACATTAGATAAGTATGAATGAAATCAAACATACCAAATATCAAATGACAAATTGATTTTTTCTCCCAAAGAATTCAAAATACTGGAGTAATTTACTATTTTATGTAAAAAAGAAATAGTCCAAATATATATGATTTAAAAAAACAATTTAGATAGATTTAGATCAACTGGGGTAGAAAATAGATTAATAGGGCACTTGGGGGGGTTATCAGATGATATATACAGAATAATTCATGAAAATAAATGAATACTGATGAGCTTTTTTTTAATCAATTTTTTATCATTTGAATCAATTGGATACATATATTTAACGTATATTGTACATGGAGATGCCCATAGAGTCATTTTTATATGATGATAAATAAATAAATCTTCATTTAATGGCATTATAATTTTTGAAAATAAACATTAATTTTTTTCCTGTTTTTATAGTTTTGCACAAAAAGAAGAAATCTAGCAGAATGGATTTTGCTATTGGCAACCTTACCTGGAGCAGCAACCAATTGGCCTCTAATTTCTACATCAATTCTGAAAATCTGAAGCCACAGGAGAATACAATCCTTTCTACCCTGGGGATCACTTCTCTACTAACTATGATTCACTTGAGTAATTGGAACAGTTCATCCTTGCATATGAAGGAGTGTCTAAATAGTGATTTGCAGAAAATTCTTGATTTCACTTTGTTTAAAGCATATTTAGATTCTGTCAGCATGCAAAACCAGAGTCATACTTTCAGGCAGAAGATTTTCATTTTCCATAACAACAATATGACTATAAACAAGGATTACAGTCAAATGATGCACACGATTTTTCAAGTTGATTTCATTCCGATAGATTTTGCTGACGTCAATGTCTCGACTTTTATAAATGAACGCATCACAAATTTTTTAGGTGGAAAAGTTACCCACTTTGTTCAAGATGGTAGTTTGTCTGCAGATATGAAATTAGCAATATTCAATGGAATATATTTTGAAGGGAAATGGCAACATGAATTTTTGAAAAAATATACAAAAATTCAAGACTTCCACACCATCAGTGGTAAAACTATTCCCATTAATATGATGTTTGTTAGACAGAAGTTTTGTGTGAAAGATGATAACAATCTGGAATATAATTCTATTAAAATACCCTATGCAGGTAAATATCAAGAAATGTACATCCTTTTACCAACAACACCAAATGGCTTGGAAAATTTGGAAAAAAAACTGAGTCCAGAATTTATTCATATGCTCCTTTCTGATACAAATTGTCAGGAGAAACTAACTGAACTTTATTTGCCCAAATTCCAACTCGAGAGTAGTTTAGACATGGACATGATTCATTCTGTTCTTAAAGATTGGACTGGCCAGAATTCAGAAAGCAAAAAGATGACAAAAATGTGGCATCAGGCGATGATTGATGTATCAGAGGAAGGAACAGAGGCAATAGCTGCTTCAGGTGCTGTGAGTGGCCTTATGGGTCCACTAACAACCCGTTTTCTTGTTGACCGACCATTTTTATTTTTAATCGTTGACCAGAGATTCAAAATTGTGATTTTCATTGGCAGGGTTGTGAATCCAAATAAATGAGAAATAAATGATTTTGCAAAAATAAAAACAGTTCACTTTTTTTTTTTGTTAATACCATATGATTTACAAAGAAAATGGAGACAATTTTTTGATGTTTTAATTCCAGATCCACGTTTTTTTCAACCTCTGTACAGTCCGCATTTGACTCCTTGCTACTTCTGGCTCTTTCCAGAGCTAGAATTAGTGTTGAAAGGAAGGAGAAAATTTCAGACTTTGGACGAGATTAAGGTGAACGTGGTGAGACAGCTGATGGTAATCCTGATAGTAGACTTTGTAGATCGTTCAGAAAATTGGAAGTGGAATACTTTGAAAGGGACTAAAACATCATTGCCCTAGTTAGGATATTTTGTTTGGCTAATACATAATTGCCAGATGCTATTCAGATGGACCTTGTATATTATTTTTTTATGAGTATAAGTCATATAAATAATGTTTGAATGTGACGCAACAAGTGTCAGGTATCATTCTTGTAACATACAAGACTAAATTTTCTTCTGTGTTATGGAGATAGAAAAAATTTGTTTTTCAACGATAAAAAAAAACCAATATCATATGTGATACTGAAATAGCAATTTTTTGTTATACTCTGAATTCCATGGTATATCAAACCATACAACCATACATTAATTGTCTATTCCAATGCAATTTGGGAATGTACACACATGTGTACAAGCACACACACATACTAAGATGGCCAGCCATTCAGCTTCACCCTGGATGATCCAGCTCCTAAGCACTCTGTCCACCACCCAGTGTGAGGTTATGCTTGACAATTACTTATCTTCCTTCTTGGGGTTAGACTGGAAAACTTCTTCGAATTACCACAGATATACTTAGAACAGTAGGAAGTGAAAACCAACAGCAATTACATATAATAAAAATATTGTTATTGGTTATTAACTGTTGATACATTTTTATTATATATAATTGCTGTTGTCAACACTGCTGTGTAAGAGTCATGTAGCCGCAGTATAGAGTCATGTTGTCAACAAATAAGAGAAGGTCAGTCAGGGTGCCAAAGGCCAATTTTGTCCAGAAAATTCATTTTTTGTGAAATTTCACATAAATTACTGCAAAATAGCTCTCATATATTGAAGTGATATTTGACAAATCAGCAATTCTTTTAAGTATTTTGATTTATATTTTTTATATAAAACTTTTATACATCTACAAAACATCTGACTATTAATAATATGTTCAAAATAGTCCATCTATCCAAATCCTTCTTTTCAGTTTGCGATATCTTCCTTTTCTGAAATATGGAACCCCCCTGCGCCCCCTAAATCCTGTAATACTTTTTGTAGACTCTCAGGGGTCCATGGACCTCAGGTTATGAACTTTGATCCAGAGTGTCCTCCTTTTCGGAAGTTTGGAGATGGCCACCCCTGGAAAAAAACGATATAAAAAAAACAGAGAGAGAGGGGGGGGAGAAACTTTTCTTTCTATTCTTAGACCCAGTATTCCATATCAATTGAAGCAAGTGAAAAAAATGAGTTTTACTGAAAATGTATTAAATGGTACCAGCAATTCACAACAGAAATAAAAAGATTAAATCTTAATCTGAAGTCCTCGTCATTCTAGTTACCATGACGAGAGAAGCATCTTATTTCATCGGCACATATGCAACCAATAATAACTTTGCAGGTGAGGATTTGATGTTTTCTTTATCATTTACTTCTTCTTCTTCACCCTATGGTCTGCTGGTATAACCATGTCTGTAATCATAACTACCAGATCTGATCTTCAGGCTTTTTAAAAAATATACAATATATTTTTTTCATTGAATTTTCACATCTGGATAGACTTTGACTTCTTGATGGCTTTTCGCAAAGGTTTTAAAATAGTCATCCCCATTTTTTTTTTTTACTTCTTTGGCAAAATGCTGATATATAATCACCTTTTCACTCTTATCTACTTCCATTCTGTCTTCTGCTGGAACAATTACATTTACTATATAACATTTTTTTTTCAAGCCACTAGAAACCGTCAACAAAAACTGTCACAAAATCTGTTGACATATATTTCTTCAGTTCTCAAGTTGGCTTGCTGGCTATCTATTTATGTAAGCATCATGTGAACAGGCAGCTCCAATGGAGCTAGAGGGCTGAAAACTCAGATATTTATGCCTTATTATGTCGAAAGGAAACTGTTTTGAGGTATTTAGAGGGGGAGGATCAATTTGCCATGTACATCTATGCTAAATTGATCCCTTAGTTTGTGTCTAGCAACATCAACTTTTTAAAAATTTTGATTAGGCCTTTTTTAGTGATCACGGCCCAGCACAAGGTGAGAGAAATAACTTATTCATTGATCACCCTTTTATCCAATTTTTTAATTGATCATCCCCAACGTGACATGTGGCTAAAAGACATTGGTCACACGATGATCTGTATTGAATGACAAACATCTTTTGTCTACATTTTTTTTTTCCTTCTGAATATCTTGGCTTATCCATTCTTCAACCTGCTTCAGATGAAATATCATGTCCTTTCACTTATCATCTCATTTGGGGTCTACAATGTATTGTAGTAGTGTCTGTGGCAGTTTCCAACACCTTGGTCATCTAGGTCTGAGCTGAGCTGCCATAAAAGGTTGAAAGGTAGGGGGTACAAAATCAAAGCTGTGGACAGTCCAAAGAAGCATAGAATGCTGACCATTTTTTATTATACTATTACACATAGGGACAGGAATCATGTTTGGTTATCTAAATGGCTTTTCATAATTCATATTGAAGACCAGCATTGCCAATTTAGTTCTTTTCACACTAAATTTAGCGCATTCCTTATTTAAGCAACACAAAGATTCAACATTTAATGTTATTTGGTATGTTTTTTCTCGTTTTACTTCTCTTTTAGGTCAAATTAGTGTGTGAAAAAGTTTTGACAACACAGTTGAAGACAAACAGGAAAAAAAATCTTCTGGCAATTTATATTTCATATTCATGACGAAAATTTCTGATATAAAAAAAATTGTTTATAATGGCTTTGAGGGAACTATTAAGACCTTTTCATGTCAAATATAAAAGCTTTGAATTTTAAAATATCATAAACTAGGTGTTAAATACAAGCACAAACCAGAATCTCTCCTGGAAAATAAAAATCATAAAATACTCTGGGATTCTTATACCTAAATTAACCACTCATCCAAGCAAGAAGGTTGGATCTTTAAGGAAAAAAAAGGATCTGCCTTATAGTGAACTTAGCTGTACCAGTGGAGCTCAGAGTTAATGTGAAGGGGAGTGAGAAATTGGGAAAATACTAGGAACTTGCCTAGGAGCTGAGAAAGGTGAGGAATATGAAGGTTAGAATAATGTCCATAATAGTAGGAGCACTTGGAACTGTGCCAAAATCATTAGAATTAGTTGATAGAAGGTTGCTGGGGTCTGCAAGGATAGAAAAAAAGTTGCTGGAGATTGGATGAGATAAAGCGATCACGATTTGATGCAAAAAATATATAACAATAAAGATTTCATCAAAATATAAATGTAACGATATTCAATATCTTCGTTTAACATACTACAAATACACACACACACACATTCTGTTTCTTTCTCTCTAACTCTCCTTCTCACTCTCTCATTTGCCTTAAAAGACAGTGAATTTGAAAACAGGAATACATCCAAGAATTTGTCCTATATTAAGCATTTATCCTGGAATCGCTGAAATAAGGTGAAATGAACAAGTTTTTCCTGGAAATTATCCCCTTTTTTATAGCGAAAATTCCCAGAAAGAAGACTTGAACTTCTTAGAAAAACGCAGAATATTTCAATAAGGAGGGGAGGAGCCAAGATATAACTTAGTGCGTCAAGGAAAATCAGCAGCAGCAGGGTAAAATATAAACTTAGTCACAAACAGTCATGTGATAAAAAATCACCATTTCCTTGGGGCTAATCGGGACCCAATGAAACATGTTTTCTGGAGCTTGCCTGGTAAGGGAAAATGTTCGAAAAATGCCATCCCTTATCTGAATCTGTGCACTTGCTTATGGCTCTCGCCATTTGAGCTACAAGAGTGAGTCGCAGCAGTGAAACACTCACCATTCGACCCTTACCTTTCCAAATAGCTACTAATAGGGACTCTAATAGACCAGATTTTCACTTACTATAAATGATTGCCGTACATGTACAGAACTCACACTGAAAAACTTTCACATTTTTACACGGAATCGAAACACAAAAACCCAACAATCTTTCTGGGCACTTGGAGGAGACACCAAAATCTGTGATCAACACAAATCAACATACAGACCTTGTAAGAAATTGTTTCACTTCTATGCAGACATTCTGCAACGATTTCAAAGAACTGTTTACAGGAATCAGTTTGGCTCCTCGCAAAACCACTCATATTTATCGCAACCTTATCTTCCTCATCTATTTGTCTGCTCTTTACTCCTTTGAATAAGAGAGCAGGATTTATCTCAAAACTTTGCGTTTTTTGTTTCGGGCTGAACCAGCATCATCATCCCAAACTTTTATTTTGTACACAGAAATGACTTCGCAATCACTGCTCATTACGAAAGAAGTAATTTCTCAAATTTGCTTCACATTCAAGTAAACATGAATAAATTCCGTAGTATTTTATATGAGTAAACTTTGTTACTCATTCATATGTGATTCGCCTCTCATTGTTATCAAGTCCCTCCTTCTTATCCATTTCGAGTTAACTAATATAGTCCTGTTCCCTTCTAACTAGTAGTAAGCGCACACTTAAAACTTCTCTGTGGTAACATTTCTCATATGATACATAAAATTTATTGTATTGGAGTCAATTAAACTTGCAACCCCATCACAGAGACTTGCTATCATTCAGTCGCCAGCAATAACCACCACACATCTTGTGTGAACAGGGAGATACATGAATATAATAATAATTACAATGTCATATACAATATCATGATAATCATGTCATATATAAGTCAGGAAAACTTAAGACACTGAATTGTAGAAATACAAAGGCAATAATACATATTGTAGTAAAATTGATCAGATATAGAAAGCAAAGGTTGTATATGTGGTGAAAGGGCCAGAAGAGTTTAACAGTTGGGCATATAATACTAATATCTTGTCCAGAAGGATCTCATGTGCATAAATAATTGGGTAGAGACAGAGAACTGGCCAAAAAAAGTACTAAAATCCCCGCCAAATTTTTTTTTCTAGCTGGGGGGGGGGGATTCAATTCGTGATGTAAGTTTTTCAGCTAAATTGATTCTTAATTTACATTCATGCCTGTGTCTTAAAGAAAATTTTATAGTGATCGTGGCCAAAAAAAAAAAAAATTTATACATTGGTAGCCGCTTTTTCTAATGTCTTAATTGATTATCCCCAACACAGCGTGCTTCCAAAAGACATTGGTCTCATGATGGTTTTTGACTAACCTGACCGGTTCTTTTTTTTTTTTTTTTAACAGCAAATCAATCAACCCATTTAGGTAGGTATTTAGTTTAGTCTTACTATAATCCACCAAACGTCTGTCTGTGATTGCTAAACTCAAAAATGGTTTATGGTTTAGTCAGCAAATTCTCTTTGATGACAGACAGGTCTTTAGCAGTTTGGTTTTTGAAAAATTCCTATCAAAATAAGTTTCTAGTGGGGTGGCCAGTTTACGAGGCAAACTTATGCTTAATTGGTCACATTTTTGTGTCTAGCACCATTCATACTTACCTTAAATTAAGGACAGCGTAGATGTTGATGTTGCACGGATTAACTTTTCCATTTCCTTCTTCATGAATCCTAGAGCTCCAATGACCACTAGTGTTATTTTGGTCGTCATACCCCACATCCTATTGTTCTTGATCTCCAGGTCTTTGTACTTGAACAGTTTCCCTGTAACCAGGGCTGACTTAAAGCTGATTGGATTGATTGCTCCCCATTGGGCCCAGCATCTAAGTGGGCCCCCTTGATAGGGTAATCTACTCAGGTTTTATAAAACATGCACAAAAATACATCACATGGAAGGTTTTACTGAGAACAGCAAAGATTTTGATTTTCTCCTGAATTCTTAAAAAGTTAAAAATGTTTGTTTATATTTTGAATTAAATAATAAGTTAACTAATTATAGAATAGCGTCAAAATTTATTTCTCTGAAATGTTTTAGAAGTATTTTGATTGCTCTTCATTCTACCATAGAGGTATAAAGTCAAAAATAAACTTTATTTATACCTCTAAAATACTACAGACCTTGGCTTGGGCCTGACCAAACATGATTCCAATTGGGCCCTGCTGTCCCTGAAGCTGGCCCAGTCTTTAACCTCCATGGAGTTATTTCTCTGAGATGGTATAGCTGTCAAAGAGCATGCATCTCTTTTCTCTCCTGTCCTTGATATTAACGTCAGGTTTTTTTTGCTTTCATTTCTCTGTCAGTGTAGACTGTGGGCATGCTCAATAGGATGATGACGGATGCTGGTCTCAGTGACAGTGTTTGGATTATATTCGTTACCATGTCTTGGATGTTTTGATTTTGTAGTTCCAGCAGATCTTCCAGTGTAGTTTTATAAGCTGCTGTGCTGTTGTGCTGTGGATGTACTCAGTCTTTGCCAATTCCGGACAGCCTGACATGATGTTGCTGACAGTTTCCTCGTACTTTCCACAGATCCTCATGGTAATGAACTACAATGATGATAATGATAATATTTATAGAACTTCAATGAATTCAAAGATTTATTGATAGCCAATCAGCATTTCTAAATGTATTGTTGGTAGAAAAAAAGTTACCACAAAAAATATTACTGACACAGACTAAATTGATATGTTCAAGTTCTGATCTAAAAAAACATCAACTGTAGATTTAATAATAATAATAATGATGATGATGGTGATGATGATGATGATTACGACGACGATGATGATAATAATAATAATAATCACCATAAAAATTAGAAATACGTTGAAAAAAATCTAGATTGAGATAAATGCTAACAAAGCTTTCTGTTAAAGGTTAGCTAGATATCAGAAAAAGAAATAAAAGGTAATCGAGCCATTTTGATGTCAATATTTGTTTGTCTTGATAATTGTATACAGTAAAAAAATGTTGGCTTGTTAGAAGTACTCAATGTATGAGTGTGTGCATGGTGTGTATACGTGCACATTATTGCTTTATGCGTAGGTTCCAGTTATTGTGTGTGTGCGTATATATATAGATTTCAGTCAATGTGTATGAGAGCAAATATAGGTTTCATACATTGTGTATGTGTGTATGCATGTGTGGCTGTGTGTGTATGTATGTATTCATGCAGATATGTGTTAGTTCAACTGACTTATATCAGAGAGAGATGGTAAAAGGCAGGGCTGGCGCTATGCATTTGGTAAACTAGGTGATTGCCTAGGGTACTAATATCTGTGAGTGTCACACAAATTCTGAATATCTTTGACAAAATTTCAGAATTCAATGAAAACAGGTCTGCTTAGTCACTTGATAGAAACATGTGTTGCTGTGTTGGGGGTGATCAATAAGAAATTGGAAAAAATGGTGATCAATGGAAAAGTCACTTCACTCGACTTTTGTTTTGGCATGATCACAAAGATTTAAAAAAGACATGTATAAACACTGCAGGACACAACCTCAGGGACCAATCTATCATGTATTTAGATTGTAAAAATGACCCCCCAGTAAAGATTCATTGGAGGGGATGGTGTAAAAAAAACCAAAAATGTTTCCCCCTGAGTGTGTTCAAAATTTAAAGTTTCTACTTTGAATGGTTAGTCTGTAAACATAGATATATACATATATATAAATACCAGGACATATGAACCAGGTAAACCCAGCAACGATGCTTAAACTGGTCTGTTGCAAACATCAGTGATTGATAACAGCAGTAAGTATAACAATCACATACATAACAGATGAGATATATGCAAAAAGTTGAGTTTTCTCACTCACTAGGTGACCAATGATGTTTGGTAGCATGTCATGCTGGGGATGATCAACTAAGAAATTGTAGATGGGGGTGATCAATAAATAAGTTACCTCTCTCACCTTTTGTTTTGCTAAAAATCCGAATTTTCGAAAAAACAAGCTAGAATGTTGCCGGACACAAAGAGGGACAATTTAGCATAAAATTACATTGTAAATTGACCAAAACCTTATTTTGGAGAGGTATTAAAAAAACAAAAAAGTTCTCCATACTCATTAAAGGGAGTGTGCATGCAAAATTTCAAATTTCTACTGTAAACGGTTTGGGCAGTGCAAAGTCTAGACATATAGATACACAACACAGGGCTGGTCAGTCACTCAATAGAAACCGTCATGTGTCCAACGTCTTTAGCCAGTATGCCGTGTATAGGGTGATCAATGAAAAAATTGGGAAAAAAGAGGTGATCATTAAACAGTTACTTCTTTCGCATTTCGTTTGGTAATGATCACCAAAAAAAGTTTGAATCAAATAAACAAAACAAGCGTGAATGCAGCCAGACACAAATTAAGGGATCAATTTAGCAAAAACTTACATTGCAAATTGAACCCCCTACATGCACTGAAAATCCATTAGAGTGAATTACCCCCCAAAATAAAAACGTTTTTCTCGACATAAGAAGTAAATGTTTGAATTTTCAGCCCTGTAGCTCCGTTGCTGCATCTGGTGCACGTAATACATAAATACATAGCCAGACAGATAGACCACCTAGAAAACTGAAGAAACCTATGTTAACGGTTTTGATTGATGGTTTTGATCAAATACCACTTTTGTGTCTGATCTGCAAGGATCACCCAATTTGTATGATTTTTCATATTGATATAAATGTTGTCAGTGTTCACTTTCACCATCCAGGGTACATAGCGCTCCAGGCCATCCTAAAATGCGCCTCCTGCCCCCTCATCTCCCCCTTTATCCTCCCCGCAAGTGACCTTGCTTATGAGGACAAAGGAGCATGGAGGACAGGGGCTACGTGTGGGTTCAGGAAATAGGATGCAAGTTCCATCCTCATTCCAGGAGTGTAATTGCTTCTTCTGAGAACAAAATTTTCTCATTCTTATTACTTTTAATGTAACACTCCCAACAGAGTTTTTTTTTCTTTCAAACCTAAACATTGCTATCAGCAGTTTTGGCCATCGCTCTTATTAATAATGCAATGTTGCCAACTCATAAATATTTTAGTGTTAGATTGACTGCCAAAAAGTGGTAAATTAAAAAAAAAAGAATAGCCTAGAAACGCCCAAAACTCACCGAAAATATCTTGAAAATGGTTAAAAACACACACACAAAAATAGCAACGCTGTTAATAAGTTTCCGTGCCAGAGGGTATGGAAGGTGATGGCCGGGGAGATGGGAGACATATTAAGCCGGCTTAGGGCGCTACACACCCAGGCTGGTGAGAGGGGACATCTAGAACATCTATTTTAGTGTGGAATATGTACTACCTATTTATAAGCATAACCATTTAATCGTTAAAATTTAGTCAGGTATCATGGGGTTGATGAGTTAATGTTTCTTTCATTCAAAAAAAAAAAAAAAAAAAATTCGATTACAGATAGATGGTTAGGTTGGCAGAGAGAGAAAGACAAAATGTCTTTCTTCTTTTTTTAAAAGTTTTTATATTAAATTTTACATTTAAAAAAAAAAACCAGTTTGTTTTGAGAGAAACAGAGAGAGATAGAGACAGAGAGAGAGAGATATGAAATTTCATGTTCAATTTCATCGTTGAATTAATGTTTCTTTCATTCTCTTTTTTATCAAATTAAGGGAGATAGAGAGTTGAAATTTATTGTTAAATTCTGTAGTGGCTCTACTTGTAGGGAGATACGATACATGTGGGTACTATTCACGTTAATGTCTCAACAATTTAGATTACATGCAATTCCGCAAGTTTTACAAAAAACATAAATGGAATAGTAACACATGGTAAGAAATAGGAGGTTAAAGATCCAGTAAAATAAATAAAATGAAACAACACATGGGAATATTTTTGTATTAAACAAACACGAATAGAAAGATTTATTTAGAACAAGTAAATGTTCGTATAGTTTGTATGTGAGTTGTGTACAAGAATATTATCGTGTTTGAATGAGTGAGTGTCTATGAAAATGTGTGTGCGTATACAAACAAAAGTCATTTATAGAATGTGTATGTATGGATGTGTATTTCTCTTTCCCTGGTTGAGATTACTTGCTTTGCTGTTGATGTCTGTATGCAAGAGAACTTGTCTTTGTCTGAGCCACTGGTGTGTGTTGATGACTACTACATTTGTGTCACGGCACGGGCCATAGCCATTGTGCCCCCTTTTGGACAGCTTTGGACAGCGAAGGCTGAACCTATCGAGGCCGGGTCTCTGGGAAAACCTTGTGTTTTGGATGATATTGAAGATCTTCTATGAAGCCAGGGAATCAGGTTAATTAGGATTGAAAGAAACTCAAATTTTTTTTTGTCAGAAAACAAGTCATTCCGAGCTAGTTATAATTAAATGTCATAAACCCTTGTTTTAGAATGAAACACCTCAGTAGACTGATAGCTATGACACAGGAGAGGTAATTGTTGATGGATCTGCACCTAAATTTGACAACTTCTTCCATAGTCTATTGCCAACCCTTCTGCGAAATTTCAGTTAGAACTTTTGGAGGTATTGTGTTGTGGAGACAGTTGGCTAGGATGTAGGGAGATAAGTATGTGTTTGAAAAATTTGCTCACTTCTTTCGTAGCCTACTACCCACTCTTTGACAATAACTTTTGGAGATATCATGTGGACAGACAGGAAATTTGAAGATATTGTTTGGATTGCAAAAGGCATATTCCAATACTTTCTTATAAGCAATTTTCACATTTTGATAAAATGTTTAACATTAGAGAGACAGATATTTCTTATTTCAACTTTAAATTTAAACTGAAATTTTGCAAAACTATAAGAATAAATTGTGTAATCTTTGAAAAGTTACCAAATAATTATCTCTGAATTTCTTCTTTGATGATAAAATTATTGTCTCTTCCATTGTTGGTTGATTTTCAGCCAATCCAGGACCTTTTTAAAAAATGCATTCAATGAAGACTACCTGGGAAAGGAAGACGTCCTTATTATAATGTTCTTCACTCAAATTCTCCGGTTGGACACCCGAAGTCTCGCTTGATCTCGCCGTTCCACGCCCAAACAATCAATCAGGTCTGGTCCACAGAAAGTCTCTGACTCCTTCGTTGTTTGACCAAATTTCTCTCCCCACGTCATCTTTATCTGAACTCACGCTCAAATCACGAAGCGCACCACAACCTTTCAGAACGCTCGGTGATATTCATGAATTTTCCGATCTTCACGGATCAACAAGCAACATACAGAACTTGTAAGAAATTGTTTCACTTCTACAATAATTAACTGTTAACTGAAATCACTTTGGCTTCCCGCGAAAACACTAAGTTTTTCGCAAACAAAGCCACCTTAACTTCCTTCTCCGTTCTTTACATCTTTTAATAAAAGATCGGGAATTAATTCAAAACTAAGGTCTTCTGCGTCTCTAGTTTCACTCATTGCTTTGTTCAGGTCGCAAAATTCTTTTTCGCGTGCGGATATCAACAAGTATTAATCGAAATAATAATCACACTTTGCGGAATTTCTAAAAATTTCCAACGAAACTCCAAAACGTATGAACACTGAACAGATTTAAAACAATCAAACACCCACAACGTCAATACACTAATTCAACATTATGTTCCCCTTTTTCTGTAACAGTGTAAAGAAAGAGTGATATTAAATCACTTTTTATTAGTGATTAAAATAAACGCTATCTGATTTCAATCCATCTTATTAGTTCATTTTTTTTGACAACAATTCAATCTGCCCATTAGATAGTCTAGTTAATACTAACTCAAGAACAATTAGAGCGATGATCATCAAAGTTTCCGCGGATCAAACCCCGGAGCAGGTTTTTAACATAATAGGTTTTGAATATCCCCCCCCCCCCAATAAGTTTTTAATGGAGCGGGGGGGGGGCAATTTTCAATGAAAATTAATGCAAAACAGGTCCCTTAGTTAGTGTCCAGTAGCGTTCATTCTTACCTTATTAATAGAAATAATCAACCAGAAGTGACACAGGTTTCTTCAGATTTTAAGTTGTTCTGGCTGGTTGGCCATGTATGTATGCACCAATGGAACTCGATAGTTGAAAAATTAGGAATTTACTCCTTGTTATGCTTAGAAAAAATGTTTTATTTTTTGATTACCCCAAAAAATAGGTCTTCAATGGGGGGGGCAATTGTAATGTAAGTTCATGCCAAATTGATTCATTCATTTTGGTCTAACAGCATTCTCACTTGTTTATTTTTTTTAATGGAATTCAAACATTTTAGTGATCACTAACCAACAAAAGGCGAGAGTAACTTATTTATTGATCAGCCCTTTTTCAATTTTTTTTTTCATTATTGATCATCCCACACATGGCATGCTGCCAAAAGACGTTGTTCAAAGGTCTGTCTATATGTGATACACAAAATAAACCCATAAAATATTCCATGTGTACTACTGGGACTCAAGAGGAGGTTTTTAGTAAGTTAGTTTTGTAAATTACCCTCAAAATTATTTTTTTAAAGGGATGGAATGGACACATTTCTGTGCCAATGTTTATGACACTGCTAGTGTCTGTAAGTGTGGTTTTTGTGGGATCATACGCTACATACAAATAATTGCACACCTGGATACAACAGAGAGTCAATGTCCAGAGGGTCTTTAAAAAAAATCAAATAGAAAATAAACTTTGATTTTTATTACCATAATAAGATTTTTTACATTACCCAACATATATTTATATATATATATATATATATATATATATTCAGATCATAACTAATACCTCTGCTTCTTTCCTCTTTTCTTACATAACACCATCTTTAACATTTGCTCACACTTTTGGCAGGGGATTAGCCCATGGTTTTTTTTTTTTTTCCCCCAACAGTTACCCCGCCTTTATTTAACATTAAGTATCCTAACCCTAGCCTTCCTCTCTTTTATGTTAACCCCCTCTTTTTTTTTACTTCAACCTATGTCCATCATTTTTTTCTGTGTTGTAATAAATCACTTTTTAAACATATTTAATTAAACACTATCTGAGAAATTAAAATTTCTTTAATTTTAGAAAATGTCGTATTCTAGTGGGGAAAAGCCTAAAGCATAAGCAATGAACATAAAATAGGTTGTGATGACCTCTGGTGACCTGTAAAGGTCAGTTTAGGGTCAGTTCAGTTTTGGCATTTTCAAATGTAATGAAAATTGCTGCACCCTGCAAGCTGCAACCCACATTTGCTTGACCCTGCATTTTTTTCTGGTCTTTTGGCATGGATTAAAGTGTAGTGTCTGTTCCATGACATAGCCTGAGATGCCGGTACTGATGCTTGCCTGCTGAATGGGCTGGAGATTGTGTGCAGGTGGGCATCAAAGACTGAGTGCGCAGATGCAATGCGTTTGCCAATGAGGGTACACTGAGGCTGAGCATTGCTAAGTGCATTGGGAACCTTAGGACTCGTCCTTGGGTTCCCTTTCTATTACCTGGCTGTGGGGAAGCAGTTTGCCCCAGGGCGGCACTGTCCCATTATACTCAGAGGGACAGGTTGGGTTTGTCCTGACGCTTTCATGACCTCGGTTGCTTTAGCAACCACAGTCGCGTCGGCTGGAGCTATTTTTTTGATGGGGTGCTCCATTTTCCCACATTAAGCCTTGACCTTGTGTCACATTTTGCTCCGGTGGGAGTTCGGATAAATAAAACCCAACATTTTTTCTGGCCTGTTTGGCATTGAATAAAGTGTACTATCTGTTCCATGGCATAGTCTGAAGCGCCGGTACTGACACTTGCCTGCTGAATGGGCTGGAGATGGTGTTGTGGTGAGTGTAAGACTAAGTACGCAGGTGCAATGTGTTAGCCAATGAGGGGACACTGAGGCTGCATATTGCCAAGTGCATGGGAAACCTTTGGACTCGTCCTTGTGTTCCCTTTCTATTACTGGGCCCAGCTGCAGGGAAGCAGTTCACCCTGGGGTAGCGCTGTCCCATTGTACTAAGAGGGACAGGTTGGGATTGTCCTGATGCTTTCACAACCACAATTGGTTTATTAACAATGTAACTCTAATGTTGAACCCCCACTTTCCGTTTGTCGTGAGAAATTGGTGGATGTGAATCTTCCTCTCTTGCATTGCTTATGCCAGTTTTGGAGCATTATTTTTGAAGGAACCAAACCCCAAGCTGATAATAAAACATGTTTCTCCCAGAGCTAAAGCCCTAACTCTACCTGTAACCCTAATCCCAACTCAAATGAAAGTAAAATTATGGGCACAATTTAAATTCGATGTTCCACTTAGTTGTCTGAACTACTAACACCAAAAGTGAATATAGTTTTGAGAAGCTTAATTTTTAAGGTTTCCAGAATGATTACGTCGGCCTGCTTGGTTGAGATGTCTCCCTCCCTATTTCATTTCATGAAATCTATGTAAAATATCATTTGCTCTCCAGTGTTGTTCAATTTGGAACTTTTTTCCCCTGGGCAACATCGGATACCGCAGCTGATGTGTGTGTGTATATATATATATATATATATATCGCTAGAAATCATAATTTATTTTGTGGCAATTGGGTATGACATCATCAGAGAACATTTTGTTCCGATCACACATTTTTTGGAAGTTATTTTTCACCTGACTTCATACTCTGATAAACCTAATTTTAAAGTAGATCTTCACTTTACCTCATATTGTAAGTGCTTTTCTTTTTGAAATTATTTTTTTTACTGAGCATCATATTCTGATCACACTTCTTTGAAAGTCTATCAATTGTATGGGTAACGTATTTTTTCTCTTGTAGGCATCAAAAGTGAGGGGAAAAGGTGGTTGACTGATATGGGTTTTTTAATGGCTGATATATCATACCGATGTGTTTTGTTTTTTTTCTTCTTTTTTTTTTTCATCTGATAAAATCTGACAATTTGATAATAATAAAAAAATGAGAGAAAATTGCTGAACCTAAATGAGCATTTATTCCATGTTATTGTCTATCAGCATTGCTTCTGGAAAGTGGATCTTCATTCAGCATGCTCATTTTGGATTTAAAGAGAAAGTCGGCCTACACATGAACTTCAGCAAGACGAAGATCATGTGCAACAACCACATTGAGGACACACAACTGGAAGAAGTAGACCACTACATCTACCTAGGGCAACAAATCTCCATGAGACCCTCAAAAGAAGAAGAAATCAAGCAAAGGATCACACTAGGATGGCAAGCCTTTGGCAGAGCTAGCTCAACCTTCAAAAATGATAAGATCCCATTAATCTTAAAGAGAAGGGTGTATAACGAATGCATCCTCCCAATAGTCACTTATGGAGCTGAAACATGGAACCTAACTAAGAGACAGACCCGTAAATTGAGAACCATGCAACGTGCACATGAAAGAATAATGCTGGGCCTCACATAGAGAGACCACAAGACAGCACAGTACATCTGAGAAAAGACAAGAGTTAGGGACATCATAGAATCCATTAAAAATCTCAAATGGCGGTGGGCTGGGCATGTTGCAAGAATGGCAGACAATCGATGGACATGGATCCCCCGAGACCACATGCGCAACCAAGGCCAGCAAAATGTTAGATGGAGAGACGAGCTAGACAAGTTCAGGAAATACTGGCTCCGTGACGCCGATGATAGGGAAGTGTGGCAAATCCTGGGGAAGGTCTATGTCCAATGACGGACGCTAAAAGACTGATGATGATGATGATGATGATGATGATCAATTTAATAATGTCCACAGGTAATCAAAAAAATAAACTTTGTAAAAAGGAACAAATTTATGAATGAAAAATAAAGTTTTAGTGCACTTAACCACAGCAGACAACAGCATCTCTTTGTTTCTGGGGAAAACAAAAATTATATTACACATAAAGAGATTAAAAAAAAATAACCAAATATTGATAAAATGTTAGTTTACTGCACTCAGTGACATCCAGCAGCAACTCTTTTCTTTGTTTTCAGTCCAAAAGAACACTTATTTAACAGTAAAATAAGGTGTTATTTACTTGGTCAGAAAATATCTGAAAAAAAGATGTACATTGTCTTGGCATGGTTTAGTAGATCTGCATCCTGCATATCATTTTGAATTGGAAAAATGTCCACCAGTAACTCAACTCTGTAGAAAAATAAAATAAATAAATAAATAAATAAATAAAATAAAATAAAATCATGAATAAAGTTTTTGTGATCTTAATAGTAGCATTTATCAATAGGTAACAGCATCTTGATTCTGAGAGAGAGAATGAAAATTTATAAAAGTGCACACGTTGCTTTAGACGTAGCTGAAAATGGCTAATTTGGCTTCCCTGTGTTTTTTCTTCTGTCTCCCTTCCTAATATCTCCAGCCACTGATCTCAGCTTTGCCCTTTGCCCCCTCGGCCACTTGAAGGAGAAGAAAAAAAAAATTTTTCATTTAAGAAGAAAGAAAAAAAACATATACACTATAGTGAGAGCATGACCTTACCTTAAAGGTATTCTTCTGCCTAACTCCTCAAAATATTAACAATAGAAGTCTCTGAAGCTAATGACTGAATTCAAAATGAACCCTCTTCATGTTTTCTCTTCTAGTTTTAAAATGTAACGCCAATAACCAAGTTTTTGAGGGAATAGATGGATGTTCACTAGTGAAACAATATTTTTACAGAGAAAATGCACAGAGTGAGTAGACTGGTGAAATAAAAATACACTTTGTGATTTTCTTGGAAGAAAATATACTGACTACTGAAATGTGCAATTAGTTTACGGCTATTTATAGAAAAAATTATAGAGAAAAGTTATGAGATTTTTTTTTTTTCTCAAATGTTAATTACGTTTTTGAAATCAAGTTTATTATCAGCCGGTGTAGCTTGACGACTAACTGGGCAAACGGTTCACTTTTGTGATGAAAAATATGAAACTTTGCACGATAAGTAATACTGGGAGTAACATTTTTGGATATGGGGCTGAGCAAAATTCACCACTGGATCCGAATGCTGCACATGTTAGAAAACTGTTTTTAATGAAATCTTTCTGAACTTTGCTGCGGTATGGCCAGGGCGCATGAGAGGGTGTGTAGCCAGTACATTGCAATGGGGCTTGAATGGCCAAGGGTGACCAGAAAGTTTCTTTTGTAGATCTCCAGTGGCCAGTGAAAATAGGGTCGCTACAGGACAAACAATATTTGAGTAATGTGCTTGTTGGGGTGGGGAGGCCCCAAAATAGTTTTGTACCGCCTTATAAATTTCCTTGGCGGCCTCGGAGTAGTGTAAAGAAATTCAGCCTATAAACTTCAAATTGTTGCCAAGGAAGATATTTTTTCATTCAGAACATGTTGATGTTAGAAAGTTAGTTATATGCCTTTTTTTTTCTTCGACCAATCAAATTGTGACCGATGAAATGAGAAGTATATTTTAAACATTATATAAAATCACAAATATTTCATTCTTCTTTATTGAATATAAAGTTTACAGAATGGCATTAGAGCTACAAACTAGTTGGTGTGTATTTTTAGATCTCACAACAATGTCCTCCACAATTGAATAGGCCAGTGCAGTTGAAGTTAATTTTCAAATATTTACAGTTGCCTTGTTATGCCAGCAATGGGTCAAGTCATGGCATGTATCTTTTGCCTGTGGTAGAGTGGTCCATTTCGGTTTCAGCTTACTCCGAGCCCAATTCATCTGGGTTTGAAATTGACATGTTCTTTGACCTCGTACGAAATAACCCTGTTAAACTGCAGGCAATGTATGCTACCTCAGAACTCTTTGAGTTGGTGGAATATTTTCAAACCCTCTTGACCTTTTTGAGAACAATTCTTATCTAACGTTGTTGCCTTGGCCATTTTGCTCTTTCTGTCATAAAGGAGAAAAATGAATCTTTCCAAAACAGCCATGTATTCGACATCAATATTGTTAATGGCCGTGTGAGATCAGTGTAAACCCTCAAAATCTTCCAAGTTGATTCTTTACCTTTTCTATCGAAGAATGATGCTTTCATTCCATGAAGGCATGAACCACTAGCAAAACCCTGGCTTTCTCATTACCAATGGTAACAGCAATTTCCAGTTCCGTAGAACTAAAATGAATTGGCATGTAAGCTGGTAAAGCATGAAATTGCCAGAGCTACAACACCGGTGACATCAAATTTATCATAATTTTCTTGTGCCCACACAAATTAGCATCCAAAGCATGCAGCACCAGGTGGGTGTCTGCTTCTTATTGGTTGTATGGATCTATATTCATTATTGCTCTCCTGGCCATTGACAGGACATATCCATTACAAGTACAACACATTTCTTTTCTATTTTCTGCCTGAAATCTTTCAATTTGCTCAGCTAGACAAAATAGTTTTGTTTTGTTCTCATCAGCTCAAAGAAAATTGCACTAGTTGGATAAGATAGGCGTAGTCAGATGTATTTTACATCACTGTCCTATGCCTCACTTTTCTATAGTAAATTTGATATGATATCAACATGATGCATGGATTTCAAGTGATGGTCAATGACTGGCTTGAGCACTGTTTTACCATGCTCATCAAATGTGCTTCCTGCCCTGTCTAAAATTATGTCAACTGACGGAGTAACATCTTTTGCTGCAGTAGCTGCCTTGTGGCTCATAACCGGGTCAGACTCTTTAGACCTACTCTAATTTCATCTGCATATGAAATGATGGCTTAGATACTTGACTTTTGCTCATGATGGTGAACGTTATAGTTGGAGGAAATCACATTCCGGAATAATCAATGTAATCCAGTGCAAACATCTATGGTACCATTTCCAATGAGGTAATTGTATAATGTTCAGTCATTCTTACTGAATGATCTGACAAGCTGCAAACAGAAAATCTGTAATTCAATCACCTCTAACCGAAACAGAAACTGTGGTGACCTTTCTGACATCTCATGTTTTGATTTATCTATGGGCAAAATGATGCCACCATTTGATTGTTGTGGATATGAGGAACATGCTTTCATATAAAGGATTGCAGCTGTGACTTGATGGGCACATCTTGTCAAATGACCAATCGAGAGAAACGATTCTGCAACACATTGGCATGCAATACTTACTCCAACAAGAATTTCCATCCAACCAACCACTTCCATTGAGGCTCTTTCCAAACACTCTAGAAACCTGCCTTTTCAATTTGTAAACCCCCTTAAATGATAATAAAATAATCTTCTCTGTGTGCATTTGGCAATCTATACTGACCTTTTTTTGCCCTTTTCTCCAGATACGAATAAGGTAAAATTCATTCAATTTAGGAGGGCTCAAAGCACGACATAGTATTATGATATAAACTGTGCCTTTTACTTAGAAGAGTTGTTAGAAGTAGGATCAATAACAATCATGCGCTTGGTACCAACATTTTCTTATCATATTGGATGTTGTACCAAAGAGATGGCCGTTCCATGGAATGATAATTGGGCGCTTGTTGAGTTCAGATTATGGTCAATGTTATCTAATCTTGCAGCTGTAAATAATCCTTCTCTAGGGCAAACAATGCTGTCAGTTCAAAATGGGGCACAGACATTGTTTCTAATTTTAGTTAATAAAGGAAGGAACTCATCATTGTCCATGGCATCAACCAGTATTTTGCTTCTAGTTTTTCCATGGTTTCTCATTGCTATGTATATTAGAAGAGGGCTTTCCCTGTCTCTTTCATGGCAAACAGATGTTGAAGAGCTACAATCTTGACTAGTGCTACTAAATACAATCAGCTGCAATATGCTTGAATTCTCTTTGTAGGTTTGCGATTGATCATTAAGCCCTCTTGGATCATGCTGATAAGACTTGGAGGGGACGACATCAATGTTTCTCATTGAAATGTTACTTCTGTTCCATGATTTCGTGTGTGGTTATAGAATGCTATCAATGCTGAGTTACACGCACAGTCCCTTACTTTTTTATTTAACTGAAATGTTGATGTTGTATGCAGGTTTTTCATAGTCATTCTTGTCACAGAAAAAACAGATATCATCTGGACTAGAAGATATTCTGAGAGAGTGTCTGGCCTTGATAGGACTTATCAATGTCTGTCTTTTATCGTCTGTCATTGGACATATACCTTCCCAAGGATTTACCAGACTTCTCTACCATGGGCGTTGCAGAGCTGATACCTTCTGAAGTATTCTAGTTTGTCTCTCTATCTTGTATTCTGCCAGCCTTAGTTACGCATATGATCTCTAGGGATCCATGTTGCAAGTCATGATGTCCATTCTTGCAACATAACCAGCCCGTTGCCATTCCAGTTTTCTAATGGATTCTATATTGTCTTGGACTCCTGTCTTTTTTCTAATATACTGAGCTGTCTCGTGATCTCTCCATGTGAGGTTGAGCATGAATCTTCCAAGTGCACGCAGCATGCTTCTCAGTTTGAGGGTTAATACAACCAATGCATCCTACTGATAGTCACCCATGGAGCTGAAACATGATATGACTACAAATTGTCAGGTTGCCCTTTCTTCTAGCATGCTTTAGTTTGGTATTATCTAAGAAATCCCAGCATGATTAATCATGCTACTGTGTGTCTTAAGCCTTTTTTATTCCACTGCCGTCATCCATTAGACTAAGATCCAGTATTACAGTCATTGTGCAAAGATCGTTGAATGGATTGACATTATTTGCAAATGACGCATAGCCAGCATCAGAATCTTTTCTTTTTGATCTTATTAGGCATTGCAATTGTTCCTGAGTGGACTTTTGGCAAATGATAAAAAGACTCCAATACATCTTATAGTAATCGAATATCGAATGTTTGAAGACTAGAAGATTCAAGATGTTCAGAAAGGAGATTAAAATTGTATTAACAAACAAAACAAAACTTAGAAAGTTAACTTACCCAGAATCCTTTGTATGTGGTTGACTTTGTGTGGAAAATGAAAAACACTTATTTCTTACTTCAAAATTCTGCAATTTAGGGTTCACTTTCCTGGCTTTTTCTTAAATTTGATTCCCATATTGCCAAGAATTTATATATGTTTCAAAAGCCTTGCTCTTTGTAATAGAAAATAAAGAACTGTCTCTTGAAGGCCTTATTCAACTTTAACAGCGCAGTAGCAGTCTGATATTTTAGTCTGTGTTAATGTGACTCACAGAAGAGTCAACATGATGCACATAAGAGTTACAAAAAGAAGGAACTTTTTTTCTCAGTGACATAATTATGAAATGATCTAAGTGAAACTACATAACATTTTTTTTAGTAATTAACAGATTTATTGTTTTTTATTTTATAATAAATTACATTTGTACTTTTAATTCTTTTTCAAGTTTTGTCTTTGATTGATGGATTAATCAACAGTTTTTCTCTAATTGATTACACAAATAGTACCATTCTGATGAATTGGACATTTTTGCATAGGATGTTTTGATCTGTAACCCAATATATATGAGAGCAAGAGGCTCATTTAAAGCCTGCCTATCAAATAATTATCATAAAATTGTGCATTCAATTATATCCAACTTATGAGATTTGATTGACTATCTTTGAATTTTGTTGATTAAATTGGAAAAATCAGTTAAATCTAGCCGGAAAATGGTGAATTTGGCAACCTTTTATCTCTTTTGTGTTAGTTGTCTGTCATCTCAGGTTCATTCTTTATCCTAAAAAGTCACTGAACCAAGACAAGGTAATATTGTTGGTGTAAATTAATCATTATTAGTGAAACATATACTGTTTCAGTTCACTTTTTATGACAGGCTCACCGAGAGTGAAAGCTCCAAAATTAAAAAGTGGACAGTGAAGTAAGTGATTTATCTAGAAGAATTCAACTAAGAAGAAAAGATATTTAATTGCTTTTTTAAGTTTCCAAATAGTTTATTTTACCTATTTTTCCAGTTTTCATCTTGATTTTCAGGGAAGGAAGGGAGGATGACTCAAGAGTTGACCATGTCTGTTTTAAAATTTACAAGCTAAAAACCGGCTTCGGAGTCCCATATCTTGTGTTTTGGTAACACAAACAGAGATTTAGTGAATTGTAGCAAGGTGAGCTTGAGCACTGCTGGGCACAAAAGGGGCCAATTTAGCATTCTAAATCAAAACCCCGCAACAAATGTTTTAGGGGGACAATTTTTAAAAACACAAGATATTCCCATGGAATTTTTTGCATGTACTTATGGATATCTTGACCAAATTGGCAGGGATACTGAATATCATACAGGGATCTCAGTTATTAATTTGGGAATTGATACACAGTTATTTCCCCTGCGTCGTAGCTATTTGCCCTAAAAATCATAACCCATAGACTACTCGGCCAACCTAAACCAAACTTGGCTGGGATACTGAATATCATGCAAGGACCTCAAATCAAAATTTGGGGGCAGAGCACATTTATATCCCCTGCATTGTAGCTATTTGGCCACACCACCCAATATCTCCAAAAGTTTTTTGGATTAATTTCAATGAAATTTTGTGGAAGTGTGGGCCATGAACTTTTGGGGAGGTGTTTAAATTTGGGGGGTCGATCCATGTACAGTTACAAGCATTATAGCTAAGGGTATCAAATTATAGTACCCCTAAAAAACAGTTTTTATCTCCTATTGGGGCCGATAGCCACATTCAGGCCTTCTCCAGGAACTTGCTGGGAAATGATAGATTAAGCATTTTTAGCATTAAAAAATAATTATGTAATCTTAAATCAAATTACCTACAATCAAAGTAAATTTTATTAAGAAAATATCTCCATGCTTTAATTTGAGACATTTTCAAAGCTAGAATTCTATTTCTATAGTAGAGTACTGAAAATAATTTTAAATCAAAATATCCACAATTAAAGTAAATTTCATTTGAAAAATATTTTTGTTCTTCAATTTAACAAGAGACATTTTTAAAGCCCAAATTCTGTTCCTATTGTAAAATACTGGAAATAATTTTGAATTAAAATATTTACAATTGAAGTAAATTTTATATGGAAAAATATTTTTATGTTTCAATTTAACAAGTGACATTTTTAAAGCCCAAATTCTGTTCCTATGGTAAAATACTGAAAATAATTCTAAATCAAAATATCCACAATCAAAGTAAATTTCATTTGAAAAATATTTTTGTACTTCAATTTAACAAGAGACATTTTTAAAGATAAAATTATGTTCCTATAGTAAAATACTGAAAATGATTTTAAATTAAAATATTAACAATTGAAGTAAATTTTATATGGAAAAATATTTTTATGCTTCAATTTAAGAAGAGCCATTTTTAAAGCTAAAATTCTGTTCCTTTGGTAAAATACTGGAAATAATTTCTTTTCGCTACTTATTTCCTTCTGCTCACTTGAACTCATTTTTTCCTCATCTTATTTTAACAACGTGCTAAGATGAACCGGCCACCGGAAGTCAGTCGGCATGGTATCTCCCATTTTACAAGGGAAGAGAGCAACAAGCGCTAGCCACTCGGGTTGTTATTTTCTTTAACTTACAATTGATATATCTGGCTAAGATTACACGTAAGTTTTTGATTCAATTATTTATCATATTAGTAACATAGAAAATAAATAAAAACGAGTGAAATAACGTCCTCTTAATATATGATTCTGCCACATTCGTAAGCTATCTTCCCTCTGATTCCGTGTCAGGTGTCTTACTCTTGTTTCCACACTGGCATGAGTTATGGCGACGCGACGCGGGAGATCTCTATTTTTACACTTTGTTGTAATCTTTCCCCCTCTTTTTTAAGAACCTTTTCCCTAATATTAGAAAGCATGGATTTATTGGTGAGTAAAAATGAATTAAAAAGAAAATTTTCACTTCGCTTTGTTGGTTGTGGAGCAGTTACATTGTTATACTTTCAAAACCATTTATTTCTAAATTTATCCACAACGAAGAAGTAAAAAAAAAAAAAGGAAAGAAAAAAAGGTACATATATATCTATCTATCTTGTATACACCTTCGTGTATAGCTATTTATTAAAATTCATATTTCTGTGCTTTTCATTTTATTTTTTCGGAAACGATTTCCGTTTTCGTACTTGAAATAAATCTCATTTTTTTCATTCGTTACATCAGGTGCTACTATTACCATTGGCCAAATACTTGAACATTAATTAATCAATTAATGTTAATTGACTTTTTCAAAACTCCGAAACTCTTTAAATAAAATATTAAATTGGTTTTAAAATCTGAAATATGTTCGTATGGTGATGTATTTTAATTCATAATTATCTGGCACTTTCTCAAAAAAAATCTCGAAGATATGAATGATGAAAAGAAAAAGCTTCCTCTAAGTTAAAGTATCAAATTTGTTTTCTTAATTTCTCTTATATTGTAGTCCAGATACACATCTTTCATGTCCGTCAATATTTATTCGTTTATTTATTAAATTAATCTCTCCACCGTACTTGTTTTGGATGTGGGTGTTGACAGGTTAGTTAGACGAAAGACTAGCTATAATACCTATCTAGTAAGTACCACAAGACGAACACCTCGTCTTATTTACTAAGAGGCTCCCTCGATATTACTAAATCGTTGAAAAAAAAATGACATTTGTAGGATGGAATGAAGCGATAAATCTTGATAGTTTTTTTTTACTGCCTCCGAATGACTTACTGAGGCGTCAGAATTATTTGAATGATATTTTTGTTGATTGAAAAAAATTGAAAGACGATAGTTAAAAAAAAAAAAAAAGGAAAGAATGTCTAGCATCATTTACGGTTCTTCAGGCGAAAATATTTAATCACGTGTTAATTATTTCTCAACCCTTTGATGTAAAGGCTTCGTATAATTATGAAACCCTGGTGCATTTCCAGACATGGAGAACAGAAATTGCTCGCTTAAATTTAATGAAACGATTCCTCTAACCCTTTAAATAAATCGATGTTTATTTTTCACTTGACTCCTATTTTTTCTTTGTGTTAAGTGACTTCACTGATTTCAAGTACGTAATTGGCACATTTATACTTGTGTAAGGTATGTTTGAATTTTACAGACATCTATAGAATTCACTAAAAACTATCAAATTAATGTCTTATTGGTAAAAATATAAGTAAGTTATAACGAGAGACCCTCGTCTCCGAGCATAGTGTTATCAATCAATTCAATTTGAATACCGTTGCACCATTCGTATTGGTATATTTAACAATTCTCTACTCACTCAAAGGCTTCTCTCGTGTACTTGAGAGAATATTAAACCTTTTATATTCTATCACAGATTTTTAATAGTGTACTAACGGATTAATGTGAATTATTAACTAATAATTGTAATGATGGGGGGGGGGGCATGTCCATGTTAAGTCCGAATAATGCTTAGCCATGTATTGAACTAGCGATTCATTAAAAGGATATTCGTCAATTCCTTCCCTTTACTCACTATTTTAAAATGATGTTTAGCATGTTCTGTTCAGAAAACGTATAAGAGCATTTTACACGAAAATTTGAAGATTTCTTGCCATGTCGATGAATTAAATTTCATTCCAAATTGTCATTATGACAAAATTTTACTTCTATTTTTTTCTTATAATCTAGGATTTCAATGATCTTATTCCTAGGCGGAAGAAAACTAAAAACGAAATTGAAAATACCTTTTTACAGATTCTCACATTTAATTCTTTAAAAATTATGAAATGCTATTTAAGCCGAAGAAGTTGTCGTAATCATTAGATTTGGGCTTCTTTTCCTGTCATGAAATGAAATATCAATAATTCAGTGAATATTAACGTTTTAGCAATTTTGATACAGCTCAAGAAGTTGTTGCAGTCCCTCCTTATAAATGTCCCGAAGGGATTTTGAGTCAAGTTGTGAATGCCTTGTTTTCCACGTGACTGACTTTTAATATTGACCACTGACCAGGCATTTGGATTATTCCCTTTTTTTGCTTATCTTATGAGCAAAATTTGAAGCACGTTATGTGGTGTAAATGATTCAACTGATATAAACGGTAATTTCCTATGCCTATGAAGGTAGCCAGAATAAGATACCATGCAGTAATTGAACTGACCTGGGTTTCCATCAATTGTTTTTCCGAGCTACTCTTCTATTTAGCGTGGGTTACATAGTTCAGAAGATAAGGTGTAACGAAGTATTTGTCTTTGCTTGACCATTCCTTTTCCAAACTAGAAAGTGTTAACATTCTCTGCAGTAAAAAACTGTTTTCTTGCATCAAAAAATATTTCAGCAAAATGTGTGCTAATCATATTCTCATATTTGTCTACACTCTGTACTAAGTCTAAACAACTTTTTCGAAGACAACTTCTGGTTCTAAACATGGGGAACAATTAATTTTGCAAATTCACCCCCCCCCTCAGTTTTTATGATTGCAATCAGTTAGTTTGTGTTGCTGAAGTCATTGGTATCATTTCCTGGGTACATCAATGCACTCTTGTTGAAAAAGCGATACCTGATGAAAAAACATCCAAAACTTGTATAAAAGTTAATTTTTATTGCAGAAAACTTTGGTGTCATCAGTGAGAAAACTGGATGAAAATTTGATATAAAAAAAATTGTTTTTAACGTTTAAGACAGGGTTTTTATCTTGGAAAAAGTTGTTTACACTGTGTATAGTGTAAACAGTGGGACATGATAATTAGCATATTGAAGTTCTTTTTGTGGAAATATCCTTTTAGTCGCCCTCTCCCTATTTTCATGAAGTTTCTGTAAAATATCCTGTGATTGAGGAAATTTACTTTTCTATAAAGTTAAATCACCCTAAATCAAATCAGTTAAAATTATATTAGCAGCCTCTCCTGGAGATGTGGAAAATATGCCTTAAATCAGAAAATGAAAAATACAGTAAAATGTTATTGTTCGGAAAATTTGGAGTTGTTTGGTGGGAGGTGGATATTGTCAAGTTTTAGGTTGCAAAAAAATATTTGCACAAAAATTAGTATACGGACAAATGTCTTTTTAATTTGTAAAAGAAAATTCTCCGAAATCAATTCTAAAATGTTATCAAAAAGAATTGTGTCTGAAATAATTGTAGTACTCTTATTAACCAAAGTCACTCATTCAAAGTGAAAAGCTGTAAATTTCTTTTTCAATGTAGAGAAAAAATTCTCAAATCTTTTGCTTGTTAATTTTTGTGACAACTTTCATGAGGAAAATGTAACTCTCCCAATTTTCATCTTTTTCGATTGTGCGTACACAATCTGTCACCGGAGATGCTAGTAAGATTTCATCACCTTGATGCAAAAGAAATGTTACTTAATGTTGCATGCTGTTCACCCATCTTTATGGTGCACTTTTCTGACGATTCTTCTGTTGCTTGGAAAATTCAACAACGGCTGCAAATCGATTCAGGAACACAGTGATGTGTAAGTCCATGAGAGTGGAGCATTATTATTGAAAAATGGGAGTGAGAAAATAGATAAAATGCAATGTTCTGCATCTCAATGCCAGATGAAAGCAATAGACAACACTCAATATACATATAGCCTTCTCTTGTCTAAGAGAAATCAATACAACAAAAGTCCATCTTTATAGGGTAGAATTGTTGATTTATTTTAAGTTGCATCAGGATGCAGAAGTGCAATCATACTTTTTTTTTTGTCTTTGTTGGGCTGATTACTGAGAACACCTCAAATTGACTGCTACTATTCTCTATAATTGTCACAATCTGTATTAACTCCTTGACTTTCCTTTTCTCTGCTGTCAAGTACACTCTTTCATTCTCCCTGGCTAACTCCACTCTACCTGACTGACTCTCTCTCTCTCTCCATCTGTCAGGCGAAAGGTATTGCCTCATGCTCTCTCTCCCAGCCTGTGGCAAATGTTGATTGACTGACTATTCAACTTACAAATAAGATTTATTGACATCCCATTATGGCCTATCATCAATGAAAATCTAGGAAAGCAATCTGACCCCCCCCCCCAGAAATGCCCTCCCACTTAATTATGCTGAGTGAGACAGAAACCTTTTGAGGATTTCTCTTCCTATTTTAGATTTTATCTAATATTTTTCTTAAGCCAACAGCTCTGGGAAAACCCCTTTTTGAAAACATTTTCTTTTACTTCTGTGACTACCTTCACTGAATACATATCTACATGCACATGAGATACTAAAGCAGAATATACTTGATATTTACAATGTTTAATTTGACACGAGGACATAGTTAAGGGGCACCCAGTAAGGATTGATAGAATTGGCAATCCAACTCCAAGAAAGATCCTTTAGAAAATGTTTGACAAGTTCAGTGTACTTATTCAAGATGGTCTCATCATCAATTATTTTTAATCTTTCCCTCTACTTGAACACTGTTTCTGTAATCGGAATTTTTTTGTATTTTAATTGAGCAATTAAAAAAAAAATGACAAGGCAATAGTATCTTATAGCCTGTTTTAATCGATATTGAACAATTATTTCATTTTTTCTGTTAGGGTTAGTTGGAAATAATTCTTGCAATTATGATTTTACAACACCAACTCAAACATCAGGAATACTTCCTGAAAGTTGGCTATGACAATTGGAAACACGATTGTTTAATTGGAAGTCAATGAACATAGTAAGTGATGCTAATATGTCATTTGGCAATCTCAGGTTCTGATTGGTCAGTTTGCCTATCGAAAAGACCTACATAGTCTACATAAAGCTGTATATTTTAAGCCTTCTGAAGGCAGCCATGTTATTGTAGCCATTTTGTTGGAAAGCAGCCATTTGCTTGTAAGGAGAGCACTCTTCTGTTGAATGGAGAACTCCACTGCTGACAGCATATCTAACAATAACAGAACTTGAAGATAACCTTTAGTCCACTATTGGCAGTTCACTATGTGAACTGAGTAAGTCAGCTTGAACAATAGCTATCTTACCTGTGTAGATAAGAAAATAAGAGATAATCTTATCTCATGCTCCAAGTTTGGTAAACTATGAAACTTTGTGGTAAAATAATTTCTTACAAATTGAAAAATACTACGAATATTGTATTGAATTATTCCAGTAATTTTTTTTTTTGTTACCCCCCTCCAAAAAATAACTGTAGTCTGGAATAAAGCTCCAAGATCATTTTTGTGAAATATTCCTCAATTTAATTTGAGTTTTTGATCTAGCAGTAAACTTATGACAATTTTTTTTTCTTTTATTTTCATGTCCATAATTTTTATGTTCTATGTAAATTCTTGAGGCTTCACTCAAAATTTGTTAATCAAGTCTTCCATTTAGTGAAAGATATGAAGTTTGCTAATCGAGAAGCAATGTTAGTACCAACTTTATGTAGAAATCCAGGGATCAATTTACTGAAAAGGTGTCCTTAATACATACTTAATTGTATGTAATCTATACAGGGGAAGTAACCTGACTGCTCTGTGTCATATAACATTCTCCGTACAGTTCACATGACATGTTGCCTTCTTAATATGTCAATAAAAGAAGGGAATACAGTAAGATTTCTTGTAGACATTGTGAAATAAACTACGATATTGGAATTAAAGAGTTTTAAATTTTAAATGAAGTCATTTGATGTAGTTTCTTAGAAACAAAATTTGTATGGATATGATGAAGAAAATCAGTTCTGCTGTTAAAGAAATGTTGCATCAAAGTTATCTTGAGAGTTGAATTATTTCAAGGACAATGTCTTGATGGAATATTTTACAATGTAATAAATTTTAGTTTGAACTTTTTTCATTTGGCAAAAAAGTTGATTAGCATAACATATTCATTGTTTTTTTTTTTTTTGTGTGTGTTTGCAATTTTTTTGATACCCACGCCAATGTATGCATCAAAATATGAGTAAATCTTTTTACGAATTTTGATGACCCCCCCTCCCCATTTTTATTAATCATTGATTATTGAAAGTGAATAAAAATATAATTCTGGTATGAAATCAACAGTTTTTTCAAAACTCAAGTTATAACTGTTGATCAATTTTACCACATAATTTCAAAACGTCCTTACCAGCTAATGGATTTCATGATAGGAGTGAATCAGAGAAAAGAGATTTTATGGTGTCTGACCATGATGACAGGGGTTATCTATTTGTTTGTGAACAGTGAAATCAATATTGTTTGTCTTTCAAAATGGAAGGCTGTAAGATACTATCGTTGACTTTCGTTTTGTATGCCCTATAACATTGTATTCAACCTGTGTAAAAATAATCTTTTAAAGAAAATACCATTATTTCTAATTAGAAATTGATTGTTTCAGAGAGTGCTGGAGGGAAAATGAATATTCTGAAGTTATCAAGAATAATCATCATAAAAAGTAGACTTTGCTGAAATGAACATGTAAACTTTGCTTTATGTTTGTCAGATAGGATCTGTAAACAGCAAAGGAATTTCTTTGACTCATTCTTTCATTTTTCTCTTTCAGATGTAAAAAAAAAATAGCGTAGTCAATATGATGCCTGTTATTTCAGGAGTAGATGGCTACTCCAACACCCCAGTGTCTGTTAAAACAAGGTAGGTATCTCTTATGTTTTTCTTTGGATGGATTGATTATTTCATTTGGAATTGAAAAAAAAAAAAAAATTTTTTTTTTTTTTCTTCTCTTTTCAGAAGTGTCAGTTCTAAAGCTGTATTCTTATATTCAATTATTCAGTTTTATTCAACTTACGTTTCAAGAGAATTGAAAAAGGAGGAAAGCTCAAAGTGAATATTTAGTTTCTCTTTTGATGAATCTATGGAAAATGGGGGTCACCATTACTACGTACTTGTGTGAAGCACTGGTATACTGTGAATAGATTGCAAAAAAGGCATCAGTGAATTTTCACTTCGTTTGAACATGAAGTTTGAGACAGAAACTTCCTGCTGACCATTTTGAAATATCTAGAAACCCTGCCGCACTGGAAAACAGGACTGCAACAAAATAACTCAAAAAATGTTTGTGCAGCCCAAATTTTGTTATTCATATACTATAATGCGTATTTTGTTATTAACATGTATGTATAATACATATTATTCAAGTATAAACTCTACAAAATCTGGATGTAGCTGTAGACTGTCTTGTTGGGTTTTGATGCATGTACAGTGAAACATTTTCTTGAAAATTTCCTGCTGGCTAATCAAAAATTTACTGGGAACAGCATTCCTGTTTTCTCACACTATCTAATTCACTGGGTTACAACTTAGTGGAAGATGACTTGGAATTATAGGCAATTATAAGTATGTTTCTCTGTGTAACTTCATTTGTATAAAAGCGGTTATAATATATTTAGATTTTCAAAATAACACTTTGCATTGATTGTAAGTTGAATAGTTTAAAATCTTAGTTAACTTTTTCTATTGATTATGGAAATTCAGTTTATATGAGGATTGCCTTCAATGACCTGATAGTCTGAGCATATTTTTATGCTGCTTTACAGTTACACATCCCCCCCGTACCAGTGACCATTTATAAGGGAAAAAAATTATTTGAAGGATTTTCTTTACAGATATTTTGTACATTTTCAGCATGTTTAGGAATGTTTTAATTTTTTATTACATGTATTAGTGACTGTTTTTATTGTATTGTAAAGAAGTTTACCAAGGAGAATTTCTTGAATTGAAACATGTTAGGCATGTTTTTGAGAAAGACAAAATTTCAATCTGTTCATTCTCTCATTAATTGAATTAGAAGTATCTAAGTGACTTGGTTTGTATGATAGCTTATCTAAGCTCTATAAAAGGAAATCTGTAACCAATTAAAATCCTTTTTTGCACACAATGCATTTAATCTATATAATGTTTTCATTCTGATCTGGAACAGTTTTTCTTGAAATTTGCAGTTAATTTTTTGTTCACTTTCACAGATCTGGATCTTTTACATATGGCTTCAAGAGTCCTGAGTTGCCAGTGGGCACAGTATTAAGTGTTATGGTAACCCACGTTACTGACCCTGAATACTTTCACTGTCAGGGAACAAAATATGCTGCAGCATTTGGTCACCTTGCTGATAAAATACACATTCATTATTCTAAACTTCAACCTGAAGATGAAACCTTGAAACTTATATCTCCTGGCCAGCCTTGTGTGGCCCAATATAGTGCGGACAAGCTATGGTATAGAGCAAAAGTCAACCGTGAGTATTTATGTTGCTGTAACTAGAAGTATCCAAGCTTTTTGTCTTTATTTAAATGAATTTAAGTTTGTGTATGTTTTTGTTGTGTATAGATAAGGACCTTGTTATCTATAGTAGATAGGTTTTAGTACTCTTTCCAGATAATAACGAATCATCTAGGGATGTCCAAAAATTTCCCCTAGGAAATCGATACCTTATTTTACAAACGTAATTTAATTAAAAAATTTTTTTTCCATAAGTCTTTGTTATAAAAACCCAAATTTTCCCCTTCTAAAAAAAAATCAAATTTTCATTAATTATAATGTAGAATTGTACTGTTGTAAAGTCAATGTTTACTTTACTTGGCAATGAAACAATCATTTCACCATATTTGATGCCAGTTGATTGAGGAAAGAAATGTGGACGGCTGGGGATCCTTGGTGATTGAAATCTTTTTTTTTTTTTTTTTTCAATTCTTCAATGGCCTTTTATCACATGACCTGCTGTGTTGCCATCAAGTTAATCCTTTCTTTCTATGATTTATGTCTTGGTGCTTATCTTTATGAATGTAGCTGTTTGAGCTATGACACCACTGATGTGTACTGTGTAAGTAGTTAGACAAAGGCCAATTCATGCTCTGTGCTACTCAGAATGGCGAACAACATTCAAATATGCAGAGAATTTCTGTTAAAGCAATAAATATATACTTTTGAGAAAAAACATTTAATTGACATGCTAATTTCAGTTCCCTGCAATTTTCTTAAGAAAATGATTAAATATATTGAATCTAAGATATATCTTTCTCAATCTCTTTTTGCTAGCTGATCTGTATCTATTCAAGGCATGATTGTTTTTTTTTTTTGGATAGGCAATTGTTGGGTTTTTATCTGCATCTGATAAGGTCAATTTATTTTCTTTCATTTCAGGTGAGCTCTCAGATGGTGCTGTAGAAGTGTTTTTTGTGGACTATGGCAATGTTGAGGTTGTGGCCAGACACTTGATCAAGGTGACCAAACCAGATTTCATGGAGATGCCTGCCCAGGGCATACTTTGTACTCTTGATGGCATTTCTAATGTCCATGGATATTGGTCACCAGAGCATATAGCCAAATTCGAAGACATGGTTCTTGAACAGTTTTTCACAGCAAAAGTGAAATCTTTTGGCCCTAATGGCATCCATTCTGTTGAGCTAAGCAAGGAGGGTGAGAATTTTCAAATCAATCTTGTTTTTGGTCGATTGACTGGCACCTTGTGTCTGGAAGAAGACAGTGACTCTTCATCACGCTCTGTCACTGTTGGTCGTGACAGAACCAATCTGCAGGTCACTGTTGAATCTGATTCTCGTAACAGGAGAACTCCGCCAAAGGGATGGTCAATGACCAAAAATGCAAAGAGCAGACGTGATGGTTTTCAAGATGGTGATCTCTTACGTGATGACGGTGCTTCGTCCAGCGATAGCCAGTCTTTTGCATCTTGTGCTTCTGATACCAGCGTCTGCTACAAAAGCTTCAAGTTTCCAATTGGATCTCAATTGGATGTCTGCATGATATTTCTTATCAGTCCTCATGAATTTTGGTGCCAGCCACTCAGCATGGGGAACAAACTGAAGACTCTTATGAAGGATCTCAATGACAAGAATTCTGGTGCGACCAGGCTGGAATTTGAAGGTATCCCTTCCTCAAAGACGCCATGCTTAGCTAAGTTCAGTGATGACAGAATGTGGTACAGGGCTGAGGTGGTTGAAGTGAAACAAGGAAAAGCAGCTGTTTTCTATGTCGACTATGGAAATGCCGAGATACTCCCCCTATCTGAGCTTAGAGTGCTTCCACCTCGTTATGCAGATGTCCCTACTTTAGCTGTGAAATGCTGCCTAAATTTGGATCCAAAATCTGTTTGGTCTGACTCTCGGATCAACCGTCTACAGGAACTTGCTCTTGATAAGCGTCTTTCTGCAAAAGTGGTATCTCGTATGGCAGGTACTTATGTGTTGGAACTTTATGACCCAAACGCACAAAAAAATTTAGTGTCAATTGTTGAGGATAAGGATCTTCTACATCAGTTACCTATCAATAATGACATGAACCTGCGAGTTAATGTTTCATGGGTGACAAGTCCTGATGACTTTTGGCTTCACATGGCCAACAATGAACGTTTGTTGGACAACATGGTGCAAGAGATGCAAGACTATTATGATATTGCTACAGAAAAGTACACAGAATGTCTATCAGTCGGGGCCTCTGTTGTAGCACAATTCAGTGAAGATAATGCTTGGTATCGAGCAATTGTTGAAGAAGTATTTGATTCTAAAGTTAGAGTACGCTTTGTTGATTTTGGTAATGAGGAAATGATCTCGCTAACTAACCTCAGACCACTGATCCCAATTTTTGTCCAGTGTCCTTGTCAGGCAGTTAGATGTCGCCTGCAGGACATAAAACCGCTATCAATAAAAGGCTGGACACCAGATGCCAAGGCTTTTCTTGAAAACCTGGATGGTGAGCTTATTTGTACATTCAAAAAACTAGTGAAAAATGTGTTTCATGTAGAAATCAGACAAGATGGTCAATCTGTTGCTGAAAGCATGATTAATGCTGGTGTGGCTGCCCCAATGGATATGAAGACAGGTCACGCACCTGAAATGAACAGACAAACCTCTTTCAGGGGTTTACTGAACAATTTTAAAGTTATAGAGGTTTTACCCAATCAGGTTAAATCAGTTATGATATCTCACTGCAATGGTTTGACTGATTTTTGGTGCCAGATGGCTGGCTTCACTGATGAACTAAATAATCTCATGGATGAACTAGCCATCGAATATGACTCCTCAAATCTACGGTCTCTTGGCAACAGACAGTTTCCAGTTGGCAGCCCATGCATTGCTAAATATTCCGAAGATGATACGTGGTATCGTGCAGTGGTAGTAGAATCCATGGCTGGCAACTATTCTGTCCAGTTTGTTGACTACGGAAACTCCGAGGAAGTAAACCCTGCCAATATGCGACAGATGACCAGTAAGTTCATGCGGCTACCGAAGCTAGCCGTACCCTGCAAATTGTATGGAATCCATTCCAGTTCTGCTCATCAAGATGACACCTTCACCGAACTAGTGCTTGAGAAAACCATGAAGGCCCAGTTTCTCAATGCACACCCTCCAGATGGTGTGTATGAGGTGAACCTCTTGCAAGATGATGGCATTTCTGTGCTTGAGTCATTGGAAGAATTCACTGCAGCTGTTAGCAGTGACAGAAAGATGTTAGGTCTATCAAATGGTACACTTGAAATTCCCATCATTCCAGTGAATCAAAAACTTGCTCAAGGGCACTCGAAAATTGGATCTGTTTGTTTCTCTTACTCTCCAGACCATTTCTTTATCCACTTTGAAGAAGATGATGACAAAATCGATGAAGCTAGTGAAATGCTTAATGCAGAATATTCACAGGATATATGGGCCAACAAATCTCTCACCCATATCGAACAAGGAATGATTTGCTGTGCAAAATATTCAGTTGACGACCAATGGTATCGGGCATGTGTCCTCGAAAACAATGGTGATATTATCTCTGTTTGTTTTTTAGACTATGGTAATTCTGAAAATGTATCCCCACAAAACTTGAGGCCATTGCTGGAAGTGTTTTGTGATATGCCTGCATTAGCTTATAAATTTGGTCTTGCAGGAATCTTGCCGATGGAAAATGAATGGTCTCAAGAAGTCTGTGATTTATTTGAACGGATAGTTGTTGATGAAACATGGACTATACGAAACCTGGGAAATAATGAGTGTCTTTTGATAAGTGATGAGAATGGTAATAATGTGTTGGATCTTCTTGTGAATTCTGGACATGCCAGGAAGAAAGATGTTGACTTCTCTACTTCTAAGGATGCTAAAGCAACAATACAACCGTCCAGTGTCTTGTTACCATCAAAAATCTACCTTGATGTGATATTTGAGAAAGTAGAAGACCTGTCTCTAGAGAGTCAGTCTCTACATGATATTTTGTTTATTCCAGATGTTATTTTTCCAAATGTTGATGTGCCTTCAAATGAAATCCAGTGCTGCATCACGCATTTGACAGAGAGCTTACGGCCTGGAATCTTCTATTTGCGACTTGCTTCTCAAGATGAAAAATACTCTGACCTGTCAATGACACTCTGCAACAAGTTGACCAATTACAGCAACCCTGTACTCGAAGTCAACACTATTTGTTGTGTTTATTTAGCAGAAAGTAAGAATATGTGCCGTGGTGTCATAACTTCAGTAGACAAATCCGTTGTAGGACTGGTAGATGTAAAATCTATCGACTCCGGTCACTATCTCAGAGATGTACCAGTTTCCAGCATACGTGGTATCACTGATGAGGCACGCACTGTTCCACCTCTTGCTTATCCATGTCTCCTGGAAAACTGCCCTGACTGGAATGAACGCATGAGAAGCCGATTTCATTTACTGACTAATGGACGTAATCTCACAGCTCACTTCAAGTCAACGACGAGACCATATATTGTGGAACTGCTTGATGAATCTGGCGATAAAATCTCTGATGCCATCAATGGAAAAATGACAACTATAAACAAGGAAGCCAATAACGATGAAAGTAAGTGAAGTTGAATTCAACTTTTTGTTGCTTTTTGTAAATGTAGCACGCAAAAGATGTCTATATTCACAATGCTTCATGAAAATTTTATTTTGGCTGGATAATACTCTTTTCAAAATTGCTGCATTTAGTTACGTATTATGTAAATAGTTATTTTAATTTCATTTTTCCACTCGCAATTTGTTATATATTGAGAGATTTGCTGGCTAATTTCACTGTGCTTAGTAATTGTTGTTATATTATCAACAGGTTTCTATAAAAACCTTGTGAAAATATTGTGGCATTTGTCTTGTTGATGTCTCAAAAATTGATGTCTTTATTTCTTTTGTATTGAGTGACTTGAAGGTTCATTCAGTTAACCCATAAATTCCTATATTTAGTTCACCCTAAGATATTTCAATAGAAAATATACTCATGGAAGAAAGTGGTAGAAAATCTGACTTGGGGCATCAATGAGTTAATTAAATAAAAATAAGACAATTTTTGTTTATTTTCAATGACATATTTACCATTCTGTTCCACTATCTTCTGCCATCTTTCAGGCAACTTCATTTTTCTATTTTCCCAGAATTTCCTTTTCTTTCTCATTAATTCCTTCCAGGGAATTGAAAATTTTTCCATTTTGAGAATTTTTCATAAAGACTGAAAAAAAAAAGAAAAATGGCCACCAACGAAACGTGCGGTCTAGTGTCATTTTAATAAAATATTATGCCCTTTCTCTTCACTAATTCTGGACACTTTTTGTTGATTGTTGCTTTCAATTGGTCTAATTGGGAGCAGTACTTGTTAGTCCAAAAGTAGCTCAGAGTATAGGACTCCTTATAATCCCATAGAGTATCGCCTTTAGATGAAGACTTGGCTTTGGTATCATTAGTGATTATTCATTTCATTTGCCCTATGATCTTCTGTTAAACTTTTTATTTTTTTTCCCTTATGTGGAAGCCAATCATCAAAGTGATAAAAAAAAACAAACAAGCTGAAGCCAATGATTTTAAATGTTTGATTTCGATATTTTCTGCACTGAATAACGATTATTCTCAAGTAATGTACTGATTTGATTGTTACCAATCTCAACCGATCTTCACTCCAGCACCAAACTTTATAAACTACTTCTTGTCAAGTAAAAAAAAGGTTTTGATTCCGAAAAAATAAAGTCAAACTGAATTTTTGCATCATTGACAGAGATGGTAGAAAGAGAATTTTGTCAGTTTTTCAATGATGTATCTTGTCAATTAGTATTTATGCAAAAGAAGTTGGACAAAAGTATGATGGTGGGTATTCCAGCACATGCTGATGAAATTCTCTTTTATATTATGTTTTATATATGCACACACACACACACACACACACAAACAAAAATATCCAGTATTTGTATAGGAAGTTATAGCCTAAAACATGGATGTATTTCAGCATACACTGTTATTAGTCTATCAGAGAGTAGAAGTTATCATTTTGGGGGTTAGAATCTAAGCAACCAGGTTAAATCATATCTAAAAACCATTTTGATTAAGAAAAGAATTATTGCTAGTTCTTCTTAGTGGGGCCATTTTTAAAAATTAGAATGGGCATCTAAATGTACATTTCTTCCTATTATGATTAATTCATTAGGCATGGATTCATCCAAAGATCTGATTATCTCTTCTGTAGCCTATTGCTCAAGCTTCCACAGAATTTCATTGAAATTCATGGAAAACTTTTGAAGGTATTATGTGGACGGACAGACAGACAGTGGATACAAATGAAGAAAAATGAAAAATATCTCCCCATCAAAAACAATTACTGGATCTGAACCCTAAATTAGATCACATCTTTATATGTGCCCTACCATTCTGTGAAATTTCATGGAAATATGAGAACTAATGGAAATAACGCATGGAGAGTTATATTTTTACATTTTCTTTTCTTTATAAATTTCTGTCAAAAATAAATTCCTGCATCCTCCGCCAAATTAATAACTTTCTCATCATGTGTCTCACCCTTATACAAATTTCTACTGAAATTCATTGAGAATTTTTTGAGATATTGTGTAGACGCAGATACAAATACTGAAATGTATAAAATATTGAAACGGAAAAATATCTCTAAATCTGTTCCAAAATTGAGGTACTTGGTCCTTATTCTGTGCCTTACCCTCAGGAAAATGCAAAAATATTTGTCAAAAACAAATTACTGGATCTGCCTCCAAATTCAATCACTTTTTTTTTTTTTTTTTTTTTTTTGCCTCACCCTTCTAAAACATTTAATTGAAATTTGCCAAACTTCTAGGGATACTTTATGTACAGATGTAAGTGAAAATGAATCAATGAAACATTGAAATGGAAAAAAAAGCTGTCAATCAAAAATGTATACCTAGATCTGTGTGAAAATTAATAATTTTTTTCTTTATGCCGTGGCTTAACTTTCCACAAAATTCCATTGAGAAATATTAGAGATATCATGTAGACAGACAGGAATGAGAGAGACCATCTTTGATTGAAGATATTTTTCTGGGTTTTCCTAAATTTCTGTATTTGCCCTGTCTGTCCATACAATAAGTGTCAGAGTTTGTGGAATGGTGGGTCCCGGGATAAGGAGAAAAGTTAAAATTTTCAGATCTATTTCAAATGAAAGATTTTTCTCTTTTACTTTTTTTTTTCTTTCTTACATTTCTCTTTTTCTTTCTTCTTACCTCTATTCACTACCCTCTATCCATGCACTATATTCCAAAAGTTCTCAAAGATTAGTGAAAAGGTAAGCCACATTGTAAGGAAGAAGTGAATAAACTTTAGGTCAGATTCAGGAATACTCTTTTTTTTAAAAATTTTTATTTATTTATTTTTTTGTAATGAAGAAAAAAAAAATTCTGCATTTACTTCTGCCTGTTCACGTGATACCTCCCAAGAAGTTTTCTATGAATTTCAATGAAATTTTGTAGAATTATAAGCAGTAGAAAGAAAGAAATTGAATTTTTGGAAGGACCCATGCACAATGACTTGGCTATGATTGGAAGAAATGTTCATTCCCAGTCCATTTTGAATTTCAAAGTTTATAGGAAAAACTGGCAACGATTGTTTTCCTCATCTGGATAGGTTTTAGGTAGGATTAAATCTGGTTGTGAAGATTCTACCTCCCCTAAATAACTTCTACTTTCCAATAAACTAAAAGCAGTGTATGCTGGAATACCTTCCTTCACATTTTAGGCTATAACTTCTTTTACGAAACAGATACAAAGTGACAAGATACACTGTTGGAAATGCTCTTTTTAACAATATATCATGTTCTTCATACAAACATTGGGTTTTCTAGGCCCAAACAATTTAGGGAGGTTAAATTGGTGGCCATTTTGGGTTACTTTTAGTGGAATATGGATATGTTATTGTAGGCTATCAATCCTGTCGATTGTGTTAAATTCAGCTTGGCCTTATTTTTAAAATTTAAAAAAATTTCATTTCCGTCTCAAAATGGCTTATTTTTATGGGACTATTTTGACACGTTCAATCATTCACTGTGCCCTCTCCATACATGGTACAAATCTTCTTTGTGTTTGAGTCACTTTTTTGCTTTTCTTAAAATAAAAAAAGCATAGTATACCAAAAATGCTGCTTATTCCTTCCATCTTTAATTTTAGAATCTGTAAAAAAAAATACCAAATTTTTTTTCACAGAATTTTAAAAAAATGCATGTTAGAATGACAGCTATCACAATACAATAAGAAAAAAAAACATCTTTTTGAATGAAGTGAGTTTAAACTAAAACTTTTTTGTCCAATCCAATATTTCTATTTGTTAAAATGCTATTTTTGATTTGTTCCCTTAATACACCAACTTCCCAATTAATGTTGCTTTATTATAATGTTGTTGAGAAGGATGTTTAAATTGACCCTTATTTTACAGTTGTCTCTGTGGTAAAATTGGTTTTACTTTGTTGTTTTAGTTGGTCATGATTTTCAAAACATAACCTAGACGTAGGTAGAGTTAGTGTACTACCGTTGTCTTTCCAAATTGTCTAATCTTATGTCGATCCCATTTTTGTTGCACTTGGCAAGGAACAAACCCAATGATTAAGTTTAGTTTTCAGTTTACTTTTTGATTTGTATAAGCTTAGAAAAATACTTTACGTGGCCTACTTAGAAACTTTTCTTTAATCTTTGCTTCAAATATCTTTGTTTAATTTCTATGTGTTTCAGATTTGTCAGGTGGACTCATCAATAGTCCAAAAGAATCTCTGGACTGAGTATTAAGATTTTGTATTTGTAGCATTAACATGAAAATAGATGAGATTGGAATTCTCAAATTGAACCCTGTTGAAGTGAATATTTTTTTTAACTTTGTTGTTGTAAAGATAGAGTTCAGTGCCATAGCTGACCTTGGATTAACTCTTGATATAAAATCTACACTCAATTAGCTCATGCATTCAATTTTTGACCAATTTGGATTGCTTTCACCTTAATGACTTACATTCTTATGTATTTAATATTTGTCCTTGTTCCAGAAGGTCAGTGTGTCCTTTCCACACAGGCTTTTGTAGTATTTGTTTGATTATTAGAGTTGTTGACTTCCTCTTCAACAGTATTATCATTATTTAACTAAGCTCAACTTAGTAGAGCTCTCTGTGGGGGAACAAACTCCCTGCATCATTAGATGTATCTGCATGGAGACTAACTATTGCGCCATGGTTGGTCTTAAAAAGCTTTATATACCTGTGAGATCAAAGATCCTAGTAGTCTATTCAAGGTTGTAAATATCTGCATTATTTAGATTCTCAAACATTTTTTCATATGAAACAAATTTCCTGCTATTTAAACGAGTTTCTGATTAACTAAATAGTTTTTGTTTGTTCTTTCTCCAAATGAAAAGTTATATTTTATGGAATCAGTGGTTGAAAGTGTTGAATATTTTTTACTATACATACCCTGCAGTTTTTTCATTTTTCTTGCTAAAAAAAGAAATGATGCAAATGATATAAGAATTGTAAAAAAACTGAGTAACTGGGTTATATCTATAGGTTGGCTAACCATTAAGTGTGGGGACAACTTTGCAACTGGTTTTGCTGTTGAGCAATCAGTAGTGATGTATTCCCTTTTGTGATTGTGATAAAAAAAAAAAGAATTATACTATAGTTGAATGGTGTAAATTTACAATTTCTATTTTTAAAAGAGAAATCAATTTTTTTTTACATCAAGTGGACAAAGGTATGAAACTTTACCATCAGGAAGGTTGGTTAGTCTATGAATTTCAAATTCGAAATATAAATAAAAAGTAAATAAGTAAATCTTTTCAGTGGTAAAAACATCAGAAACAATTTGTTGTTCAAAAAGAAATTTCAGCTGCAAGAAAATATGGATTGTAACCTTTCCTACAGATTAGTGATATGTGGTATAAATTTACAATTTCCTCTTGAACAATATGAATTGTTTTCGATATTTTAAGTTAATTTACTTTTTGTTCATTTTTAGACCTTCCCGATTTTTAAGTGTCACTCTTCATCCCACTCTGTGAAAAATGGTGCACTTATGCCACTTAACAATAGGATCACCTTTTCTTTTTCACTATCACAAAAGAGTACCTATTGCTACTTACTTCTTAACAGCAACACTAAGTTTCAAATATCCCTTAAAACTAAGTAACAAAAATATGTAGTATATATTCTTAATTAATTGAATGAAAAAAATCACTTTTTTACCTTTTCTATTTTTGACTTTATCATTGAAAATGCTCTACACTCTATTGTCACATGCTCAATAGTCGCCCCACAGAATTTATAGTATTTTTACGTGTGTACTTTGGCAATAAGGTGTATTAAAATGATAGCTCTGGGTTTTCATTATAGTGTTATCACTAGTTTACCTTCCTGCTGGTTATATTTTGGTGATATTAACTTGTGTACCATAGAATTATGGTAAACGCCAGTCAATTTTTAGTTTTACCATATAAAGAAGTTGATAATTATATTTGACAATGTATTTTCCATATTTGATTTTTAAAATAGATAGAAATGTTATATCAAATTTCTCTTGAAAAAAAAACTGGTTAAAAACTCACCCTAGTTCCTACAGAAGGTCTAAATTGGGCACATGGATCAGAACTTTTTTTTTTGTGTGCCTTAATTCAACACCTGGCTACAATGCACCATTTCAGTTACAGATGAATGAAATCAAACTTTTAGATAGATAGGGATATGTTATGTGCTTCTTAAGCTATTCTGTCACTGTTTGAGAGACACTTGGGGGATTATTGTAGAATAGAATGTGTTCTTTTTTCCAATTAGCAAGAGACTTCAATGTTACTAGTAATTTTTGACGTTTTGATCTACTGAATATCATATTTAGTTTCTTCCTTTACAACCAATGCGCTGGCATGCATAAAGAGTACCTGTCAAAAATGTCTTGTTTTACGATGTTAATTTGCGATAATGCTGCCAAAAATTGATGTTCAAATCCATGCACTTTTTTCTTCAACTTGACAAAAATCTCATTTTATCTGCATATCCTACCACTGAGCTATATAAAAATTTATTTTCAGAACATAGTAGTGTATATATTTATAAATACAGGGTACGTCAGGTGATTTAAAAATTATATTACAGTTGACCATCACTAACTCAGGAACCTTAGGACCTATGGGGTCCTTAGTATGGATTGTATATGGATGTTATTTGATACTGCATATCATTTAATTTTTCTAGAAATACTGGACTTCCTTATGTAGATTATCTCAAGTACATATTTGATGATTTCAGACAAATAAGTATAACAGACGTGACTTGTTTTTTGTGTCACTTCTAATGAGTGTTCACCCGTGTGAATGTTAAATCCATTGTCAGTTTTAATCTTGGACTGCATTCAAACCAACTTATATCATCTTTAAGAATACTATCATTTTTATATATAATTTGTTTTTAAGAAACTCTACCTTCCATTGCTGGCTACACATTTTTAATTCTTTGTTTATTGAACTTTCATGTCATAATACAAAATGAAAAGATTGAGATTTCAAAATGGAATGCTTAATATTCAAAATTGAAACACAGTTCTCCTACATGGGATAAAATTTAAAAAAATTTTTTTATCAAAAGTATTTGCTTTTGCTTGAAATTAACTTTTGACATTGTGTGTTTTTTGTTCCACCTGGTATGAATATGATAACATTTGACTCCTTCATCTTGAAAAATATGTATTTGTGACTTGTGTTATGTTGGCAGGGCAATGATGTTTGCCATGATGTACCAGAAAATATGTTTTCCTAGTGAGATGAGGCCATGCTATAATTTGGTAAGAAAACTAGACCAGTGATTCTGAAAAGTGTGAAAGATTCTCACTGTAGATGTCATTTAGTAATTATGCATGAAATATACTGATTGTTAGACTGCAGATTGAAAAACTGATGATCTTGGTCCGTCCTTTCAAACTTTTTAAGAAAATAACTGGTTGACTGATGTTTCCTCATTTGGCTTATTTCAATCCCGTTTTCTCAACTTCCCACTTGCTTCTTGATATTTATCCATCCTCTACACTTCATCAATTCTTTTTCTGACCTAACCTCTATGTGTGCGTGTGTGTGTATAATATATATATATATATATATATATATATACTGTAGAAAATGTGTGTCCAAGATTTTGTTTTTGCTACATTTCTGATCTCCTATCATCATGAAGTTGTAATGCTAAAAAACTGTAGGAACTGCTTACTGCACTTGAGACCAAATTAGTAAAGATTTGGTTTTACTTGCAACGTCAGTGTGCTATGAGAAAATTTTTTTTTAGTTCTACGTACTTTCAGTCCGGTGCCAATGAAATTTTGAGGAAATCCTAGGATCATGGTTGCAAAAATACCCAGACTTGAAAGAAAAAAAAAAGCTAGATTATAAAAATATCAAGTATGAATAAAAATGCAACTGTATTTTACTTACTTTTATGAGGGAGATGTTGGAATGTTATTGGCCTCAAAAGGAAACAACCTCTGTTCAACCTACTTCCCGAAACCTGAGGTTATTTTGTCACTATAGTTTGGAAGAATGTTTTAAATGGTAAAGTGCTAATTTGTAGGATCCTTGCATTTATTTTCAAATTTGTTTTGGATCAATGACTGAACCATGTCTGGCCAAGAACTTTTCAGCACATCCTTCTATACGCAGATCACAATAATTAATCCTCTGCAATTACCTTTGAAAGAGGAAACAATTTGTTACAAATGGTGAACCCGGCATCGGCACCCCTTCTTTCAATCTATTAGACCTTTGATTTATCCTGAAAATTGTTAGTTTTTAGTAAAAAAAACTTTTTTTTCAAGGAGGGGGTTTATTTACAATATAATTATAATGATAAACCGTGGTTACTTTCCACAATTTTTATTGAAGTATGGCTGACATGAATTATCTTACTTTTGATCTGGTTTTATTTCTCTTATCTCTTAATTTTCTTATCATGAAGCTTGCACCAATGTAGGGCCTGTGTGGATCTGTCTTGAAATGGCGTAGACCTGAAAGAAGAATTCATGATAGAAATAAAATCCAACCAAGGGAAGATAATTCATGTAAGCTGTACTTTCAGGAAAATGGTGGGGAAAAAAAGGGCCCAGTTGAGCATTATAGTTACATTTTCAATAGAACCTCCTTGTAAATCAATTATTCTCAAAACCTAATTTTTGCTTGTTCAAAGGTCTAATAGTTCAGAGAGAAAAAAAATTTTTGTTGGAGAACGTTGTTGCAAGTAAAACCACATCTTAACTGACAAATTTGCTTAACCTATCATAGCATGTAATCCTGTGAATGATTGAAAATGCAGAATAGAATGTGCTGAACTTGAACACTAAAATGCTGGTAATTCTTAGGAAAAAATCAAAGATACAGTGGCAGCATCAATTTATAAATATACAATAGGTGCGATAACAAGCATTAAATATCGTAGGGAGTTAGGTTTAAGGTGTTAAATCAGCTTCTGTTCAACTACAAAGCCCCTGTGGATACATGGTTAAAGTAGACAGGCGTATACTGGACTTCCTCACTGTTTGATTCTCTCCATAGGATTACTCTTTATTTCAGATTACTTCATTTAATAGTTGCCGTAGAATTGTGGGTTGATTCAAAGTTGTGATAAAAAGCAACTGAAAGTTAGAATGAAGGCAAAAACTAGTCAAAATTAATAATGTTGCAGTATTTCATCCTATATTAATAGTTTAAAAAACTAATTGAAAATATTAAAACTAGATGAGTTGGTTATTTAGAAATTTATACTTGTATCTGAAAAGGTTTAATCGTTTTTCAAGGAGTCAATGTATTATATATATATATAGTTTCTGTTTTCTACACTAAAATTTAGTGTTCATCTTCCATTGAATCTATTGTGCTCATACTCTCAACTTTTATTAAACCTGTTCATAGGAACAGAGAAATTGATTTTTTATTTATGGTATTGTTTCAGAAATAAGAGTTACTTTTAAAACTAAATTGAACAGTGATTAAATTTTGATGTCAGAATTATTTCAGGGAGGTTATTTGGAATACGCTTGAAAAGTAAATATTTTAAGTAAATCTGTGTTTCTGCAGATATCTTGTTGCCATTAGTATTTGTGGCTTAGATCAATTTTCCTATCAACTGTTATATTTCTTTTTCTGAAATATTCTCTATTGACATACTCTTTGCTACTCATTCATAACTACTTCCCTTTTTCACAATGTGACTTTGAAGAAAATCCTGACAAATATTTTCTAAAGAAACGAAAAAAATGCAAAACTATTGGGAATGTTCCTAGATAAGAATACTGCATGAGCATTACCTCTCCCAAGCGGAAAACAAAATTGCAGCATAAGAGAAAAAAAAGTATAACATGAAACATGATTCCTGGGGAAAAAATCTTTGCTTTTGACTTCAGACTTAATCACAAGAATGTCATCTAAAAAAAATGGGATCTCTCAAATGAGCCTGAAGGTTGGTTTGTCTTCTGATTTCCTCAGCAATCAGAATGAGCCTTGTTGCATGGGGTTATGACCTTCTTGAAAAACTAATGCATGCAAATTGATCTATCCTCAGTCGCTAAAGAATTGTCAAGAGTTTGATTTGTATTCGCTATTCATCAGCTCTTACGAACCTTTTTTTTTTTTTCTGCTTGGAGAACACAATGTAGGCCTCCCCCGTTATAGTGCAGATGTTGGGGTCCAAAAAAGCCTTATAATTTAGCTGCGATCAATTTAGGTATTTTGCGGCTAGATCCAGCTATATTAGAGCTAGAATAATATTTTGACCCCCCCCCCCTTCCTGCCACCTTATAATATGATTTGTGCTGTGAGCAGCATTATAACGGGGAGGTCTTCGATGGAGGTTGGAATTTGTAAATGCCAGAAGTTTTATTTTCACTGTATTAATGCTTTTGTTCCAAATATTTGCATGCATTTTGACAAAGTTTTGTGTTTGAATTTTTGACGTCTTTCATTAAATTGATTGCACAATTTTGCAAAGCTGAATGGTGTACAACTACGAAACTTTTCCACTTTTGATCTTTTTGTCATTCTGTAGATTTGAGGAAATACAAGTGCTTACCTTTTCATACTGGCATTGAACAGATGGAGTCACTATTGACCATATTTTGATGTCACCAACTTTGAGTAGATAAAGTTGAGATCAGTCCATTGTTGGACACATGAAAAGCAAGACAAAATAGATTGTGAAAATGTATAATATTAAATTACTTACAACTATGTTGATAGTCAGTAAGCATTTTGAAGAGAAATGCATGCTATTCTTGACTAAAAGAACTAAGTATCTGAATTTTTGTTTCAAAAGTCCTTAAGTTGAACATTTCAAACAAAAGTTATTGATAGAAAGAGTTCTAGTAGTTGGCTATTTTGCTGATAAATTGCTTAATTCACCAAATGCAAATATCTTATAAAAATCATAATTGTATTAAACAGGGTCCTTGTAGAAATTTGACTACCAAGATTTTTCCCTAGACTTTAAAAGTATGAAGTATACCTAGTTATATAGATATTAAACTGTTGTCTTTTGGCAGAATAATTGCTGCTTTTTATTGAAGATGTAGTTAGATATCTGAATAATAGATATTTTAAAAGGTACCACCAATTGAAGCACTTCCTATAAGGACATCTTGAGTAATTTTTTCTCTTGAAAAAAATTAATTTTGATGAAATGTATCAGCATGTCACAGAAATAATTTGTAAGTTTTTCTTCTAATCCATATTTATCTGATAGAATGATTCCATTTATGTTTGAACCAGCCTGTATCTCTTCACTTGTTCTGTTCTAAACTTGCATTCAGTTGAAATATGTCCTTAAAATCATATAATCATTAGTTTACCACTATAGGCTAAAAGTAGTCAAGAATTTATTTTTGGTTGGATATATTTATTTATATTTATTGAAGATTTTCTCATAAAAATGTAGAATTTTATGAAAAGATGTATTTTAATATAATTAATTATCCAAGTTATATGGTTTGACAACTTGAAAAATAACAAACTAATTATTGTTATATTTGTTTCCAATAACATTTTGTTGACTAGCAATGTCATCAGATCAGTTTCAAATGATGTTTTTCAAACTTGTGATGCTTATTGTTGTTATAGGAATCAAGAAATGTCATTATCTTCTGATGGTGTTAACTGTTCAGCTTGGTAATATTTTCTAGGACAGGTTTTATACTAAATCCTCTTCTCCAGACTCCTGTAATCATTTTAAATTAAATTTATTAAGGCTATTGACTGATGAATTGTTAATTATGTACATATTGACAACTTGGACTATTTTGCGTGTAGAATCTTTTTGTTCTATCATGTAATTTTTTTTAAAATTGTAAACTGAAGAATTATCTGTAGATTTCAAATCAAATTTCGATAAAGCGGTTAATCCAACTTGATTCAAGATAAAATATTCAAACTGAAAAAAGTTGTCATTGACCTTAGTAAAACTTGGATATAAAAAAAAAAAAGAGAGAATAATGCTTTATTCTAGCATCTAATGGTTTCAATTTGGAAAATTCAATTTTTTAGGTGTATCATCGGAAATATTTTTCTAAATGTGAATCTGAAAATGATTTGCTTTAAACATTGAAGTTTTCCTTGAATTTAACTTGTGTGTTATGGCTCTTATGGTTTCTCCTAGTTTCATCATGTCCTCAAACACGTGATGTTATTCAGCCCATGAATGGAATGTGCTTCATGTTGAGTTATATTGCCAGCTGAAGATCTATTAGATGACCGTTATATGGAGAGATCTACAATTTACTTCCTAGAATTAATTTAAAATGTACTGAAATTGGGCAGTATTTAATTAACCATTTGTGAAACTAATTTTTATCCTTTTCATCATAATCTCAATAAATAGAAAGTCACAGATATTGATTGCATTTTTGAATTTGAGCAAATTGATACCCCCCTCCTTCTCTCCAAATATTGAATATGTGTATACGTTATGTATCCATGTTGACATGAAATAATTTCTGAAATTTTTGTTCACGAATCTTGGGTTTTGATTATTTTGATGTAGATGTAGGTACTGGATTTCATTTTATTTAAATGACAAATCTGGATTTGAGATGATTGTTGCCTGGAATAGATGTATTAATCGACATTTTACACTGCTAACTAAAGAACAGCAAATTTTTATTGTTTTATGTATTAAAAATTTCCATGAAGTAATTCTTCCCAATACTAATTGTGTTGTCATATATTGATAAACCATAGGAACCTAATAACCAGGAAATTGCTTCTTTTTTTTTTCTTTGAAGCCACTTTTAATATATCTGGATGAGTTAATTTCTATATCATCATATGTAAATGTCAAAAGAATTTTACTTGGTAAGGAAAAAAGGGAAAGAAAAATGAAGAAAGTAGAGATTTGGCCTGTTGTGGACAGAAACAGCAAAGTCAAAACCATAGAATTGTAGTTATCATTAAGCAAAGGGAGGTAATTCTTGAAAAATACATTGAAAAATCTCGAGATTGAGATCTTACTCTTGAGTTAAAAGACACTTCTGTGTAGGATGTTGGGCTCTGCAGATATGTCATTAATTTCTTCATGCACATCCCTTGTTGGCAGCTGACCACTGCTTCCTTCTACGTTGGTAAAAAAAATGTAAACAGTGGTGTCATGTGATACATGGCACAGAGAGTAAAAAAAGTTTTTGGTGCTTGTATGTGAAATGTCTGATCAGCACATATTTTCAGTCCATTTCACTTGTAAGAATCAATTCTTTTTTTTTTTTTTTGTCAAGTGGTAATGACTAGTAATATCTGCAAATTAGTGGCTTGTTATTGCATGGTAATATTGACTTGGTATGAGAGCTTTGATTTTTTGTTTTTAATCTTTGAGTATTAGTAAAAAAAGTTCAACTTATTTCAGTTAACAGGAATACTTCACATCAAATTTTTATAAAATTATTTTCTGAAAGACTCGCATATGAGAGTTCCAAGTTTTTGCCTTAATGAATAATTGTCTCTACAAGTCTTGCTTCACACAGATGAGATATGACAAGGTTATGATTTTATTGAAAGGTGTATCGAAGGTTAACTGTAATAGTTTAATGTTATGATTTAATTTTAATTGATTATAGGCAGTTATATATTTTTGGAGTTTGTATTTTCTCTGTATTTTTCTCATTCCTTAGAAACGAAGGAAACAACTTAGCAAAGGATCCTTTGCCAGTGAAGTTATATGTCGAAGAGTTGAAAATAGACAAGTGCATTTGAATTGGGTAGTCTAATTCCAGTAGCAAATAGTCCAGATGTGTTGCAGTTGTTGATAGACAGACTGTCCAATGACAAGCTTTAAGTTGCAGGGCCAATGTCATAGCTATTTATAAAGTGTTAGAATGGAAAGAGGTTCAAATACCCTCATTTGGGCTGTTGATTGAGCATGGTGATTCTCAATGTTGTAAAGTAGCTAACACAAAGTTTGTGAAATCTACTGGTTAATGGATGAAGGCTTTGGACAAAGATGATTGTCAAAAAACATACTTAGCTTCAAATAGATTGTTTTGCTATTTGTCTGAAGCAAATTGAGTTTGTAAAGTTGTCACTTTTAGCATTATTAATGATTTGAGGTAGCAGTTATTACCATTGTCTTAAAAATGATTCTAACTTACAAATCTGCTGTGATTTGCATTATCAGATTTGTTGAAAATCTGATTTCTGTTGGAAGACACTGTGAACACTATCTTTCTTGCAGTAATATGGATTCATCACCATTTGCTGATGTCTCAACAATTTTGACCATTTAACAATACCTGATATGGCTGTTTGTTTTCCTTCCTTAATTATGTGTACACCAATGAAAAATAAGTCAAAAATGGACTACTTATCTGATTGGGAATTGAAATAAATATTTTTTTGAAATGCCATATTAGTGAGCATTTAAATTTTCATTACCAAAACATTATAAACTCTGGAATTAGAATACCCATAGTTCCAAGAAATAATTACTATGAAGATGATTGCTTTTTGTTGAGCCGAATTTATGGATATATAATCAGAGAGCAATTTTCTTAAAGGTGAAAACGGGAGTTGGTAATTTGATATAGAAATAATGGAATGTCTGTACTATTCAATTATTTTTTCAAGGCAATAAATTTTTCAATTTTTTTTCAATTTTTTAAGATTAGAATTTATTTTTATTTGTGGGCCCATTCTATTTTAGGGATTACATTTGATCAGTTATGTTCTTTTCATGAAAAATTAACCTTTTGACAACTTGAAAGTGTTTATATCCTGAACCAAGTCCATTAATTATTGACTCATTTTTAATGAGCTTACACTTATTTTGATGATATTTACCTTCATCTTAATTGTTCTTGCATTTTGTCTTGTGAGATGAAGGTAAATAGGAGCAAAAATGAGTAATGATTTATTGCACTTCATTAATTGAAATAAATAGAATTACTCTTATTTTGTGATATTTTGAATTTGTTCTGCTTACAAAACAAGATAATCAATCTTTGAGGGATTTTATGATGTACAATTTTTATTTAACCCCCCCCCCTCCGATTAGCTTAAAGATATAATCCTATACCTAGTTGTATTAGAAACCAATCTCTTATATGTATTTGTTTATGTGTCTGGTATGGTATGGTCTCGAAAAACAAGTTTTTGCTTTTGAATTTTGATGTTCACTAAATTCAGCATTGCCTAGCTTTGATCATACAGTTTTCCATTGAACTGATGAGAAAACATTCTTCTTGAAGTAGGGAAATATGTAATCTCATAATTACCATTTGTCAAGCACAACCTTTAATTATTGAGAGTTCAACATTGATGGTTTTGTAACTTTTTGTTCATTCTTATAGGTGTACTCAAGCCTTTTCACGTGTTGCAACATGAGACTTTAGGAATTTACATTTCTCATATTGTCACCCCTGAAGACTTTTGGTGCCAGCCTGAAGAAAGTGTCGATCTTCTACACAAACTGGAAAAAGAAATGAGTGCCTATTGCACCCAAGGAGCAGGTAAAGAGGTGGGGAAGTACTCGGATGATCTCAAAACTGGCGCTTTGTGTATTGTACACTTCACAAAAGACGACCAATTCTATCGAGGAAAAGTTCAATCTTTAAAAAGATTCAGTTGTGATATTTTATTTGTGGATTATGGTTACACAGAAACTGTGGAGAAAAAAAGTATCTGGCCAATACAGTCTGAATTTTTAGAACTTCCTGCTCAAGCTTTTGAATGCCGCCTTGCCAAAATCCAGAGCAAAGATGGTTCATGGTCTAAAAACTCTTTGGAAGTGTTCCAAAGCTTGTGTTTAAATCAACTAATGATTGCTCGTGTGATCAACAGTTTGCAACACCCGGACGGTACTGGCTACGTGATAGACTTAATATTGAACCAACGGAATGTAGCTGATCTCCTTGTCGAACAGAATGTAGCAGAGACCTTCTCTAAAGTTGAACTCTTGGACAATGTTCTGGTGGAACGATCTATTATCGATACTATTGCTGAAATCCACTTCCTGTCTAGTCCTAAAGTCTTAATGAAAGGTGAATCTCTCAGAATACAAGTGTGCCACATTGACTCGCCTCTAGAATTCTGGGTACAAATACTCACCAAAGTGCCTCTTATTGAGCGCTTGGGAACCCTCCTGGATGAGGTCTATGGAAACTTAGCATCTAAACCAGCTCCTCTCACAGACTTAAAAGCTGGGATGCTTTGTGCTGTGATAAATTCTATTGGATGCCCTTATCGTGGTTGTGTGCAAAACATTGCTGATGACAACAGTACTTGCTCAGTTCTCAATATTGACTCTGGCACCACAGAAACAGTAGAGTGTGAGTGCTTGAAAGAGTTATATCCTTGCTTCATGGACTTTTCACCTCAAGCCTTTCATTGTGAATTATCTACCTCAGATAATGAGTGTGTTACTTTAAGTGAAGGATGGTGAGTATTGATAATTTTTTTTTCTTTTCCAAATTTCATAATTGTGTGTTAATTTGTTTTATATTTACTATCATTCTTAACACAATTTTCGCAATGTGTAGATCACTGTGTGGATATGCATTATTTACAATTCACTGGCATTATTCAACTTGTACAAAAATATGTAGCTTTTCCAAATATTTTGACTACTTTGATTTCACATTTGAAGTAATTTCACTCTATCTGAGGAATGTATATTGATCTTCATAGTGTAATGGGATAACAAACAAACAAACAAACAAACTAAAATTTGAAGATTTACATCTATTTGTAAAATTTATACCAGTATTAGTCAATGTTAGATCTTGAGACAATCTCTGGCTACTTTTGTTTTTGCCAGTTCACGTTCTGGATGTGCATTTCTGAAAATTATCATTTGGTAAAATGTATTTATAGAAATGTTGCAACAACTATTTTCTATTTTTTCCAGTTAAATAACTGATGGTAATAACTCCTGGTCACAGCGAATGCCTCATAGATTGAGATAATTTTGAATACAAACTGATTTTTTTTTTTTTTTCCCCCCCCATTATGAAATTGTTTTTGTACTTTCCATATTCTTGATATCAAGTTCTAATTTTCTAAATATGAAGAAAGAAACATACCTTTTCACTATTATCAGGTGATGAGCATATAACATTTGATTTTACACTAAGTCATCAGAATTCTTTTATTGTAGTAATAAACAAGTGAACTATGTTGAGACTTAACTCCTTGATAGATAATTACTTAGAAAAAAAAAAAAGAAAAACTTTTTTGAGGGGAAAGTGTTCAAAAGTGAAACTAATTTACCATGCAAAAATATAGATAAAAAAACAAATACCCTCTTATCCCAAATCTTATGCCGAGTTGAATTATCCATTCTGAAGAATTGATTGAATGAAGATCTTACTGAGTTATATAATAGAGAGGGCTAAATAAAAGGTGAATGTGTATTCTTTATTAACAGCATGCTCACTGAAGAAACTGCATAAGATACTTGCATTTCATTCATCTTATAAGCAAGGAGTAATGCATGTCATTCTTACACCTTTCACCCTGATACTTTCTCTCTTCGGGGATTTTTCTCCATACTTATCATGTTTTCTATGCATAGACAATGCATCTTCATGCTGGGAATTCACTAAAAAAAACTTGTCTTCAAAACTACCTTGTGTATACTAAAATGCAAAATGCTTACCATAGTAAAAGAAAGTGCAGATAAGAACTATGCAATCAAGTGTATGATGTGAATGAAAACTCAAATTACATTGTATGGAAGTGAGAAAAGCTTTTTATGACCCAGTTTGAGGAGTTAATCTATGGACAAGTGAACTCATCATTATTTAAAATTAGTAAGAAATTGACAAAATAACCATATAATCCATTGAAGGATGAACCAATTCTTCACAGCAGTATTTTACATAACCATAAGGATCTTGCATTTGGGAGTTTAGCTAGAGCATTATATTAAATTGTAAATCGTGGAATATAAGAATGGCTGTGCATGAGTGCCCAATGAACTATTCTAAAAGTTGATATTTCTGTCATTTTCATTTTTTCATTTTGATGCTTGAAACTGCATTATGATTCATTGTGTTCAAGCTACAAAATAATATTGAAATTGAGCATTTTAACTCTGAAAATAATGAAAATACCAACTTTTAGAAAAATGATTTATTAGGCACTTATGCATGCTAACTCAATTTGTGCAATTTTTTTTGTTTTGTAACTTTTCATTGACTATTTTCATTCATTCAAAAACTGAAATCAGGGAACATTTTTAGACCCTTTGATTTGAAATCCAGCAAAATGTATTAATGGAAATCCATCTGCATATTGACATTGAGATGTGAACTCTGTCTTTGTCGATCTCCAGCCTTAGGTAGATGATCTATAATGAAAGAAAAAAGAAAAAGAACAAATAGTTGCCAATATACCAGAAGTTTCAATTTCAGCTATGGGATTTGGGAGATAAAACAATACTGTCACTTATGATAATAGCTGAAAACTTTCAAATATCTGAAAGATCATTATTTTTTATTTTTTATTTTTTTTTTGATGGGTAACAACTATTTCTTGTCGAGCAAATTTGGAAAGTTATGGACAATTATCTATTATGTTCGTTTTTTGATTGTCTCATGAAAACTTTTTTGATCTGCTATGGCAGCATTGAACTGTGATAAGAAATTTGTATTGAAAAATATTTCAAATCATTTAATGTTCTGGTATATCGGAAATACTGATAAATATTTTTTTTTTCCATATAGGACTGGCGGCTTGAAAGTGGATGCAATTGCAGATAATGGTCATTATTTAGTGTCTATAAATCAAGACCTTGTTTCTGCGTCTCTACCAATGTAAGTTCATAAGCTCAATTTGTGTTTGAGCAGATTGTATATTTTGATCATACATTTCTACTTTGAATCTTGTTGGAAAATGCTCTTATTGATTATCCATATATTTGATTTTATTGGAAAGCAGAGTGAACAAGAACCTGGAAATCTTTTTTTCGGCAGAAAAGTCAGTTTTCATTGTTCACTGTTTTTTTTTTTTTGTTTTGTTTTTTTTACTCAAGAATTTCCCCACACTCTGTTTTCTGGTACCAATTAGTTTTAAAAATCTTAAACTCCAATTATTTCATTTGTAGAGTGTTCTCTGATCCAGAAACATTGGTTAGTTATGAATGTGAGCCTATGATGGAAGAAGTCAAATAATACTTTTTTCTCCTTATGTAGCAAGGATTTTGAAGATAGTAGTAATTCATTGCCTGTTGGAACTGTAGACTTCAAATGATAGCTATTCCCAAAAATTAGCTTTCTGGGAATAAACTGAAGAAAAATGACGCTGATCATAACTTGGGTCCGGACTGAAACAAAACCAATTGTTGTCTTGGAAGATGGGAATCTGTAATGGTTGGAATACCGAAAATTGAATTGCTAAAAAAACATTGTCTCAAAGTATCAGTATCATGAAAAATCATAACACAGAATACAATGGTGGACAAATCTAGCCAAGGGGAACAACTCCAGTTTTGCTACTTGATATGTTTTTAATTCAGGTGTAGATGCCTTTGTTTGTGTCTAGATGTCAGAAATTACTGTTTAGATGATTTTGAATAAAGAGTATTTTTTTTAATTGCATCAAAATAAGTTTTTAGAAAAAGTTTTATCCAATTTTTTTCAAGTTAATCAAGTAATATTTCAATAAAATGTTGATTAACTCTTTGGTGTCTGACCCTTTGAAAATCATTCCTCCTGGAAAAATGTCATGATGGTTGTTATGACAATAGTAAAATAATGCATCAAAAATCGAATAAATTGTCATGCAATACTTGTACCATGGCCAATCAGATTCCGACAAGAAAGGAAGGAAAAGGTTGGAAATGAATGATATAATATTTGTGTGAAACGGCCAAAACCTATCCAAAGCTACCAATAGGAATATGAATGAATTTAATAGGTTGTATCTGTTGGTCTAAGAACAATACCTTTTGAAAATTCAAGTAGTACTGGAGACATTATTGTTTCCTCATCATAGATATTTTTATCATGAACTGCATTGTGCTGTTAGATTTTATTAGTCTTCATTTTCATAAACTGGTGAAATTGATCAGTCTAGAGTAGCAAACTAGCATATTGATATTATTCAGTTTCATGTTTGTATATATGGGTAAGGAGTGGTAGCTCTAAATTTTGCCAGTAGCTATTATTGTTGATGGTAGTATTTCAGCTTGATTTCTAATCATTAAAGGTTATTGAACATGAATTTGTTACAGGACTCAATTGAAAGCATATGTATACATATATACTGTACATATTGTGTATTGAAATGATAAGGGAATCTGATAAAAATAGATATAACTATAATGCTAGCTTCATTTTTGCCATTAAATAAAAATGCAAGGATTTTCTGCCTCTCCTAGAGTTACAGCTGTAACATGTCTCTAAAATGCTAAAAAATTTTACTGTGTTCATTTGTATGTTTACAATTTGGGAATGGTAAAATGTTTGTTTAAGGTACAAGGTTTATTTTTGATTTTGAGGACCAGAAGGGTTCAGCTGTGGGGTGTCATCAAAAATGACTTATAGGATTTTGTATTCAGTCTCCTAGTGCCATTAATTGCCATAAATAGCAGGGGATAACAGAACCAATAATGGTTACTCACAAAGTTTTCAATATAAATTATTTTACATGACGATTATGACAAGCTGCTTCACACACAATAAAGTCTAGCCTCTTCCAGACAAGCATCTTTAGGATAGGCACTGCATTAGTCAAAAGACTATTGATGGCATGTGGGTGAGTTAAAGATCTGCTCCTATGTGAGTAAGATACTACAGTGTGTCTCAAATTATGCGAATAGATTTTTCCCTTCTAAATTCTGCTAGCAGAAGAATTTTACTAATTTTTTCACTCAAATATGAACATGGCAGATATTGAACTTGAAAATACTGGTGATGAAGAATACAAAGGGGTTTTTTGAAATTCCTCCATTTTTATTGTGTCAAATAATCAAGCATTGGTAGAAAACATAGAAATGCACTAATCATATATTGATTGAATAGCTGACGCTTTTAAATGAAAAAGTTTAAACAAGCTATAAAAACGTATATACATGAAATGCTGGAGCCTATAAATTATCAGCCTGCAATCTTGAAAACAAGAGACTCTGATACAAATCATTTACTTACTATGTGAGATCCTTACCCATGATCATCTATTTATTTTGTTAAATTTTGAATTTTTTCAGCTGCAATAGCTTCCACTTCCTTGGTAGTTAACTGATGCCCATACATTTTTCTCTTGATGAAGTTCTAGGGATTTTCTGTTGGGTTGAAATCTGGAAGAAATGGTGGCCAGTCCATTAATTTTCCATTTCTGAAACTAATTTTAATTAGATAGATGACTGTTGCATGCACACTGTGTGTGGGGGCACTGTCTTGCATGAAGATGAGTTTAATATGTTGGTTGAGAGACTTGTTCCTAAACCAAGGCTGAAAATTGTCTTACAAAAAATTCAATATAAGCCAAGGAATTCATTTTCACTACATCTGGTACATGCCAAGGTCCAACCAAATCGTCTCCTAGAATTCCAGCCCAAGATATAACCCCCCCCCCGCAGTCTTATTGATGTTTTAGTCATGCAGGATGCTGCTCTTTCTTCGCACCTCAGCTTGCACTCAATCCACCTGGTTCATATCGTTTTTCTCTCAACTGATTCCTCAACTTGTGTTGTTTTAAAAGCAGAAGATTTTTTTGAGGGGGTTAGTAAATTAAATTTCCTACGCTATTTTGATAGGTATGAATTGGAAAGAAAATCTCCCCTTGAGAAAACAGATCTCTCTTGTTTCTATTATTATTTGGACTCTCCTCATCTTGGTTGTCTTTCATACAACGTTTCGGCTATTGTACTTTACGGCCTTCATCAGGTATCATCTGGTAGGTGTGGGGAAGTAACAAACCAAAGCCCTTTATTTAACTGACCGGGGTATATTGATTGCACTCCCCTCTTAGCATTAGTAGTATTATTATTGTCTCACACTGGGATTGAACCTAGAACCATCAGATCACTTGCAGTAATTTTGTCTGATTCTGTAACCACTACGCTATGTGTCCATGAAGGCCGTAGAGTACAACAGCTGAAATGTTGTATGAAAAACAACCAAGATGAGGATAGTCCGAATAATAATAGAAATAATGATAATACCTCATCTCAAAAATTCAGAGATAGATCTCTCTTGATCTAAATATATACTGATCTGATAAATCTCATAGATCTCATAAAAATTTTGTTATTTATGTAAATGATTGATGAACTGATGAAAAAGGTTTTGCAAATTTGAATTGTTTACATTTCAAAATTGTTGTTTTTAATGTTTGATTTTTAATAAACAATAGACATTTTTTTTTTATGAAGCAGTATGAATATTTAAAAAAAAATTTCAATGTATGTTTTATGAAAAGTAAATTTTCCATCAATTTTACCAATGAAATTTGGGATTTTTTCCTCTTAGGTTGAAATGTGTCATGAATGTACTGATAATGCAGATTTAATTTTCATTATACCAAGAAGAATATAAATTACTTCAACTTTCAAACTAATTTAACTTTTGCAGTTGTAAGATTGGTTTATACTGCTTTCCAGTCATACTATGTGGATAAAAGCTAAAGATTTCCTTATTACAAGTTGAAATATGGTATATCATCCATCAGTGTATTCAAAATGCCTACCTCCTTACATGCAACAGTCAGGTTGAAGATGCTGATGTGTGCTTTATCATTCAACTCTTTATCTTTTTGCTAATAGTCTAAGTTATCCACTTACAGATAAATTTTTGAAAAAACTATTGTATAACTAGTTCTTCTAGAAAGGCACTTTAATTCACTTTTTTTGTAACTCAATTGATAATTTCAATTTAGAATTGAATTTTAATCTGGAAGAAATTTCTTTATAAATTCAGCCATTTCTTGTACCCAGGTAGATTTAGTCTGCATGCTAAGTTTTTTTTTTTTTTTGTGGAATGAGTGTTGATTTTTCAAGGAAATGAAAATATTTTTGGGACACTAATTTACCATGAGAATGGATTAGAAAATACTTTGCCTTTATCTGACTCATTTAAAATTAATAATAATTTTTTTTTCTTCTGTAATATATTCAAACTTTAATTGAAAATTTTCTAAATTGTATTTTTAGGTATTTACAACCAGAATATGTGGCAGGATTCACAACTGAAGCTGTTGTCTGCTTCACCAGTGACCCAACTGATTTCTGGTGCCAGTTTAAAGAGTCTGCTGGTTTGGACTATTTGATGGGGAAATTGAAGTATTTATTCAAAAATGATGACAGTATCACCATTCCTGAATCTGAATTACGGGTCGGTTTACCATGTGTGGCACGATATTCTGAAGATGGTGCTCTCTACCGTGCAGAAGTGTTGGTGCTTGACATGGACTCCTCTTCTGCGCAAGTTATGTTCTGTGATTACGGTAATGTTGAAAACATCGCACTTTCTGATTTAAAACCCGCTCCCTCTGAGCTACTGACTCTTCCAAAGCAGGCATTCCATTGTTGTCTAAGTGGAGCAGATCCAATTAGTGGAGAAGAGTGGACTGAAGATATGCGCTCCGGTTTTGAGGAGATTGTTGCAGAAAAAGTTTTTGACCTATCAATTTCATCAGTGTCGGAGGAAGATGACAAATACATGGTAAACATGAAGGATAAGAATGAAAAATGTCTGCTTGAGATGCTTATCAAGTGTGGAATCGCCAAAGATCCATTCAGCCTAGCAGAAGCCGACTCCAAAGAGCAGGTCAATTCGCCGAACTACGGCAGTGCTGTGGAACTTTCTACTTCTGAAAAAGAAATGTCTGAGAGTGAAGAATATAAAGATATCAGCCAGGCTAGTGAGGATTTTGGTTCTGAAGAATTTCATGATGCACTACACGAAAATGATCCTTTAAAATTGGCAGATCAAAATTCTAACTTGAAAGCTGACATGTCTTCTGATGTACATAATGTAGAAACTGAAAATTTAGATATGTTCAAAAGTGAATCTAGCTGTGTGAAGCAATCGAACACTATGGACAGTGGTTTGGTAGCTGACTGCAGTTTCAGTTCTGAGAACTCTCTTATGAAGGCAAGCAGTGATATTGAGGATGATAACCTTGACTACAATAGCAACAGCACAACCTCACCTGAAAGTAACGTAAAAGGTGAATTAAATGAAATGAAAGTACCTGAAAGCACAAATGCGACTACAGAAAATCAAAAACATGTGACCGCTCTTTCTGCTGCTCCATCTTTGGAAATCTTTGATTCTAACCATAATGAATGGGAAGATATGGACCGTGATATAAAGATTGAAAATATTCTTACCAGATTAGACGGTTCCCAATCTTTTGACCTGGATTCTACATTTGGTGATAGTGATAACGAGACTATATCCCCGTTTACAGACTGGCCCCTGGAGACCGGTTTGCGTTTGAAAGCTTTCATGCTTCACTGCACTAGTCCCGATCATTTCTTTATAAGATTATGTTCAATGGCAGAAGAAAGAGTTCAGTTGTTCAGTGCAATTGAGAACTGTGTGCCGACACTAGAACCTGCTCAGGAAAAAGATTTCTTGTCTGGATCTGCCTGTTTGGCAAAATGTACTGGTGACGCAGAAGTGTGGCAGCGTGGTATTATCCAAGATGAAGAAAACGACGCAGCTAAGGTGTGTTAATAGTTGGCTTTTTAAAAAAATTATTTCTCTATAAAGAATCTCAATTAGATTTTTACTATTTAATGAAATTTTAAGGGGCAGTTCAAGAGATTAAAAATAAATTTTGTGCTTATTCCTTTCTACTAGCTTTGGATAATTTCCTCACCAAACATATTCTCTTCAGCTAATATCTAAATACTCCTGCACTCTCATTTGAGACACATTTTATCTTTATCTCTTTTGTAATGACAAAGATTTTAAAAACTGAAAAACTTCCCATTTTGATTGAATGAATTTTCTCAAAATGGTTGATCTTTTTATCTAATTTTTGTTATATAACCTCACTATTTTAGTATCATTTTATGCTGAAATTTTTTCTTGAATCTTGAATTGTAAAATGTACAACTTGATATCTAGCTGCAAACTTTACATTTTATTTGTAGGTATTCTTTGTTGACACTGGGAAAGAAGAAAAAATTGCAAAGAATTCTTTACGGAGATGCCCATTATCTCTCTTTAGCCAACCTGTACTTGCTGTATCCTGCTTTTTGGCAGATATCCAACCACTTAATGGATCTTGGGCCACTGCTGCTTGTGATCTCTTTAAAGGTAAGTAGTTTTTTCATTCTCAAAATTTACTCTATATTGACTGATATTACTTGGGTTGTAAGACAAAGAATGAAAATAGCTATAGAAATCCCCATTCTTCCAATAAGGATATGAAGAGAGTAGACACAAAGTGCCAAAAATAAGGGACATTTCAAGAGAGCTTCCATGTCCAGGACTTTTTGTAATTTCTATATTGTGTACAGTACTAGTATTCAATTCTTGGGTAGATTGCAAGAATCTGGTGGTAAAATGGAGATAACTCCTGTTTCGAAAGAAAAACAGATTTGCTCAATTGTTTTTACTTTAGTGTGCACCGTTCATAACATTGAGTGAGCAAGTGTGTGATTTTATTTTTACAGTTTTTTTTTTTTTTTTTTTTTTCAAGAAAAGGTAATTATTACTTTATTTTAAGGTTCACAGGAGTTATCTCCATTTTATTGCTGGATTTTGGGAATCGGCCAATATTAGTTTGATTTGTATAAGAAAATTTTGTGTGGAGGATATTCAGATGACTCTGCAGTTGTGGGTAACCGTTACTTTTGGCATCTTATAATCTTACTAGCAGAAATACCCTGCATTGTCCTGTTTTTTTTATATTTCTCAGATAAATGCAATTCTATGAGTTGTTTCGATTAATTAGCTAACAAAACGTCAGATGGAATTCATACCAGAAACATTTTGCATGACTTTAATTATCGCGTTAATTCAGCATCCTATCCAGGTTGGTGAAAAAGTAAAGCTCCACTCCAAACTTTGCTGCTACAACACATCAACCTTGAAACAATGTCTTTCTTCATTTCTCTAGTATCCTTCTCTCCTAGGTGAAAGACCAACTGCTCTAACAGACTGTTCATTCTTGAGACAGCGGGATCTTTTAAATTGGCAGACTTTTGACAATCGGGAGGAAGCTTACAGATCTTTATTCTGCTATCATTTCTACCCTCTTTCTGTTTTGTGTTGGTCAGTCTAAAAAGGGTCTTTAATGTATGCACTCTCTCACTACCACTATGTGAATGCTCATTCTCTCTCTATCTCTTTTCTTTCTTCTCCTCTTCATTAACATCATATCAGAACACCCAAGCATAAAATAGCACAATTTTTAGATGGTCACATAAACAGAAATGGAGATTATTTTCTTCTCTAAAAATTCTGAAATTTATGTGAAATGTTAACAGCGTCTATTGCAGTGCCCCTCGTTTTTTTTGCCTGACTATAAATAGAGTAGATCTCTGCTGAACAGATAATGATTTTATCAAGTTATTTCATAATATTTTTTCACAGAAACAAGTATTTCAAACCAGAACATTTTAATCAGATTGTAATAATTTGAAAAAAATAATTAGTCTGAAGGCTACAGTTTTTGTGGAGAAATGCATCTTTTCTTGTAAAAAGAAGGAATACACAGAAACTTTTTTTTTTTTTTTTGAAAAACTTGTTTTGTCAATATTCTTTTTTTCTGAATTACTCATGAACGTTTTTTGTTTTTCTCTCTTCAAGAAAGGTTGTGTAATGAATAACTGAAACATTTTTTATTTTTTTAAAACTTTTAATTCTTTAAATTTCTCCACCTATTACAATACTAATGACAATGATAAATAGAAATCACATATAGAGGGGAATAATTCAGGAGGGGCTCTCTAAGTAGATGAACTAAACAATGGGACTACATCAAAGAAATGGCTTAGGACTTTTTTCCCCTCAAGTAAAGATTTTTTTCCACTGTTTAAATGAATAAATCAGAAAAGAAACAACGGGGTTACGCATTATTTGGAGAATAATATATTTGGATAAATTTTATGCTGAAAGAACATGAAAAAACAGGTTTTCTGAAATAAATTTATGTGTATGAAAGAAAATTGCTGCTTCTATGATGGAAAGATACATTGAAAAATTATTAGTTTGTTCAAAATAACTTCTATTAACATCTATTTATGTGGGTACAAATTTTCAGCACATTTGCTTGTTTTGTCACTGACTTATATCTGGGCTTGAAGTGAATCCGTTGAAGTGAGTTAAGTCCTCAAGGTGAAAACTCCTGCAATAAAAAAAAGTTGGGGTTTAGTTTGAATTTATAATTTAATTGAAAATCAAACTATCTTGTGAAACTTTTGAAACTCTTTCACCCTATGATTTCTGCTGTGAAAAAATTGTAATGCTATGCAAAATTTCAGCTTCCTATTTGCAAAGTGAAACTCACAGACAGACTGATGGATTTTTTTTATCTTCATAGAGTATTTATTAACTGTCAAGGGAGGTAATCTACAAATTTACTTGAAATGCAATTGAAATTGAATTTCACTAACTTATGAATATTTCATATTTTTGGTCCAGGCTCCCAACGCAGATTTCATGTATGACCTGACAATGGAGTTTGTTCATGATGTAGTAATTACTGATTCTTCTAGTACTGTGAATAATTATCACTTCAGAAAAATTTCTAATCAATTGTTTGCTTTCAGTGTTCATATGAACATAAACTCTAAATACATTGTCTAGTTATTTTATATTTCCTATCTGCATATGTCATTTGATAGCACTCCCATATTCAAGTCTTATTTTCAATGATTTTTCTCGTGTCTCAAGTCATGACTGATTAGTGTTGTATTTTTTTTTTACTAACCATGCTATCTATTTAATCTTTCAACTATCTAAAGTTTCTTTTAGACTCTGAATTGCTCTCTTTTCTACTTTTCATTTATTTTCATCCTTTATAACATGATAGACAAGGTTTCTGTATTAGGATCATATTGACAAAAGACACCCCATATTTGATTGAATTGAAAAGGGTGCATCCTCACTCTACACTGGATGATGTTACCTAGTATGTTTTATGAAACTTTATGACAATAAAATAAATGCCAAGTCATCACATAGTTCACTTCATCAATATCTGAAAAAAAAAACAAACTGATATTGGATTTTTTTCATTAACTTATTTTAAAGTTTATCAAGTTCCGACCCCCCCTCCTCTGGCCATATGATGACAGAGATTTATTACCATAAAACAAATACTGTATTGGGTGTTATTGGAATTTTATGAATTTTAAATAAATTGGAGATATATATATATTTGAATAAGATCAAATTCTGAATAAGTTTGGATTTTTCATTTAGTTTTTAAAACTGTTGTCAGTGAGGAAAAACATGTAACAACTTTGCATTTTATTTTATAATAAATCTTTGTAAACTCAAATTGACTACTGATATACAAGCTGATGTCATCTATTGTAGGGTGAGGCTATGTCCTTATTAATCTGATCAATTCCATGGTGCCTTTTGTACAAAATTCAATGGTAGTGTGTGTTGTGAATTTTACAAGTCTGAAAGTTTTTGTCCATTTTTCTTTTTTATATACTCCTTAAATATTCAACCCAGTATAGATGGGTACTTCAGCCAGTATATGAATATACAGTCATTCATGCTATTCTTGGGGGTTATGAGGGGGCTGTGAATATGAGAATCTGCAAATGATTTTTGTTGTCCCCGCCCCTTACCCTTTTGGTCCGAAAAACCCTAAAATTTGTACAATGAACAAACACATGACCATTCCAAAATTGTGAATGTACAAATAAGTAAATGAATACTGTCAAGCATACAGTAAGAATTTTAAATTTTAAAACCTGACTTCATTATTCCAGGTGACAGATCTGTCACTTATGACGGAATCAATATTTTTTTTCTATGGTCCCCCCCCCAAAAAAAAACAACAAAAGAAACAGCCTTAATTTGATAAATTTTCAGTGAGTCACTAAATTATTTTTTTTTTCTTCGTTGAATTTTATGCTAGTCTCTTGTTATCACCATAAGTAAACTTTCAAAAGATATTTGATTATTGCAATACATTTTAAAAGATTGTTTCAAAAGTGTCTGGTAGATGCTTGTGGAAAAAAAATGATTCAGTTAATCGATGAAAACCATAAATTTCATAAGACTTAATTGCAGTGATTATTAACAATTTTTTTCTTATTTATGCTGCTATTTACATTAATTTACTTGATAACTTCGCTTTTTAAGAAAATATTCTTCCAAGAAAAGTTGCAACAAAAAGTAACAAAAATATTAAGATGAAGATAAATAGTCGCATAAAAATAACTTTCATATTTCATCAATCAAAAAATATACAGAGCTGTTTACAGCCTAACGAATTGGAAAAAAAATTGGTGCGTAAATGCTGTTTGACTGACCGGTTCATGAGTGTGAATAGAAAAAGGTCAAGTTTTTAACCAGGTTTACAATGTAATATTTGTGTCATCAATTTACTCATGTAGATAATGTATCTATGGTTTCCAAAACTTTCTTGGTTTTGTTTATACTGTACACTATATTTTTTTCTATGATGCAGGTTTTCCCAGTATACCACAAAACTTTCCCAAAATCGAAACCGTGAATAGCAAGGGGTTAATTGCTCTTATGTCATTCTGTTGAAAATTTAGTGCTTTAGAAGTTGGGGTTCCCCACCCTACCCATCCATTCTCTGATTATTTTAATCAGCCAAGTTTTGTATTTATCTAAATTGAACTAAATGTTTGAAATGTTTTTTGCTTTTCTTTTTATATCTTTTACCTTTTGTAATTCAGATTTGTTTTTCTTTTCCTTTTTTTTTTTTTTAGAACTGACCCATAATGTATCATTGGAGTTGAAAGCTGAAATCAGATCTGGTGGCCATCATGGTATTTATTTATATAAAGAAGGAGATGATGAAGCAATCAATGACCGTTTTGTTGATCTCGGCTATGCCTCTGCTGAGACGGGCTCCAAACTAGAGGTCAACAGAGAACTTAAACGTAGTTTGTTGGATCCTCGTCGTACTGAACATATGGGTAGGTGTTAGGGAAAAAGCTGCTCATCTAAAAGCAATTGTGACCGTTTCACCTGAATGCTCTAATATGAATTTTGCACTTTTAGTTAATTTATTTTTTAAATTAATTTTTAAAAATTTTATTTTACTTGTGCATGTTTGTTGCTGTGAATGGATTATGGGTATGGGCAATGTTTCAAATTGTGATCTGACTAGTTATGGTTAGTTGAGGTTAAGTTAATTTTCTCTTCATTAGGGGTTGAATTCTAGATTTTTGACTGAGCTGTAGATTTTACATTTTAAATGTCTTATTGATATAAATTTAGGATTGTTATAAATGTTGAAGTAATTAATTTGTAATGAAGACTGGCTTTTAATTATTCTAAAACACTCACCTAATGACTAATAATTTTTCATTTTGATCTATTATCAACAATATGCAAGTAAATGATTTGTTCTTTTTATCAGACTTTAAATTCTGCAACCATATACTTGATAGTTGAATGGGAAGGTTATTTCAATCCCCTCAACAAATTGTGATTTATGATTTGTATATTTGATGCAGGTGTACATTAAGAAGTACTGTGAATTGAATTGTCAGTATGTTGAATAGAATTTGAGTTTACATATAAGTCTTTAGTTCTCAGCTTAGTTGAAAAAATAAAAAAATATTTCAGTTAATGATACTTTTTCTTGCACCGATTATCTTCAAGGGGGTTTTTACTGTTGTAAAGAGTATTCATTCTCTTCAACAACAAGACCAAACTTATTGAGTGGCTGAATATAAATGCCTAATGAATGATTTTGAAAGGAGGGTTACGATGAGGTTCATTTTTATTTTGAAGCTTGTACACTCTGCATTATGATTCCTAGTGTTCAGGCTCTAAAATGAGGAAAAAACCAAGCATTGTAGCTTTAAAAATAATGAAAATATCAACTTTAAAAAAAAAATATTGTCTTTTTTTCGGTGCTTATCTTGCATGGACACTTGAATAAATAAGAAAGGCTCCCCCTTTCCTACACTCTAAAGGAGGAAGTAGGGCATACCCATGATTTGTCTCACCTTGATAATGCAGTGGAATAGTTTTATGGGCAAAAATGATTCTTTCAATTCAACAGTTCTCTTGTGGTTAGGAATCTTACTGAATATATTATGAATTTTTATTAATCCTTTGAAGCATTAATTCTCTCAACATTCTGATAACGAGTAAATTCCTAAAAAGTACTTTTTTTAGATGTTTTATTGGTATTTCTGACAAGATAAATTTGATTGTAACAGCCAAGTCTTTGATAATCACCTTCAAATCTTTTCTCTCAAATATAGAGCAGCTTCCACCTCCATTTTTATAGGCCACACTGCACCCACAACATTTGTCATAAATAGCAGTTGACTTGCTCTTTGATAGCATTGCATATTATTTGCCATGGTTTTTTTCAAAACCCCGTGACAACATTACTTTTCATTTGTGGGATTTTGGAGTCTAATCTTCAGTGCAGTATAATGAAATAATATTAAGATTAGAGACCAAGGTTTTAAAAAGTGTTCATTTTATATTTTATCTTTTAGCCGTGAAGCCAAATTTATACCTTCTATCTACATTGAACATTAATTTGAAAAAGTCTTCTCCTGATATTCCCATGCAAAAAAAAAATGGACCAAACCATAATTAAAAAAAAAAAAAGAGCCAGTTGGATAACTAAGGCTTATTACCAAGTTTTCTTGACAATATGTGTATCATTTTGCTGCAGGTTTACCAGATTTGGGTACAAAAGGAAATAATCCAAACTTTTCGTCGAAATTCACTTGGCATAAGCATTGAAATGGTGTCTAATTTAGAAATCGGGAGGGTTTGGTGGCCAGGGTTCAATACCAACCTTTAATAATGATTCAAGGCATGAGGCTCTGCTGCCAGACTCTTGATTTCTAAATTTGATGCTAATCCGGTACTTGTTTGGTGAGTCTCAGAGATAAGGTTTAGATTATTTCCCTTTGTACTTCAATCTGGCAGCTCCGTTTAGCAGTTAGATGGATTTCATATCGTCTATGTGTCGGGAAATGTTTGTTCATGACAATGTCTGGCAAATTAAAGAAATATTTTTACTTTTATCCCCTACAATTCCATTTTGATCAATTGGGGTTTCATTAACCAGGAACAAAAGTCTTTTATTGCTCCAAGTTGTCATAAATTATAGAAAAATATATATATTCTATCAACTGACCATTTTGTGTGTTCAACTGGTAAGATTATATTTAGCTATTATTTGATCATTCATGGTTTTTAAAATTAATTTTGAATATCATTTTGGTATTTCAACAAGATGCCTCCCAAGGAGACGTGGCTCTTGAAATTGCATTGCAGGTCTTCACCAAGTGGTGGGAAATATCAAGCCATCATAGAGCTTCTTTGAACCTATTTTCCTATTTACTATGAAGAGAATGGGTCAAAGATTTGAAAGGGGGAAAAGTAGAGAGAAAGCAAGATTCCAAGAGACTTTGATCCTCTACAATAGAAGATAAGATACACCAGAGAGCAAGTGTTAAGAAACTGGAAGCACTCTCTCACTTGAATTACCAAAGAATTTAAAACTAAAATAACAGGTAGGACTGTCTCTTACAAAGATGATTTCTGGAATGCAATCCAAAACAGTCTGGTTCTCTACCTTTTGATTTACTTGCAAAAGCTATGATTCAATGATTGAACTATTGAATGTTGCTGAATATGGTCATATTAATCTATTCTTTTATGCTTATCCTTTGTGTGCATTTTCAACATTAATGTTATCTGAACAGGCAAAAAAATTGAAAGCTTCCTGGTCTTTTGTTTTTTTGCATGGGAGTATAAGTGGAAACTTGATCTTCGGACCTCATGGTCAAGATGTAATCGTGATACAAATGTTTTTCTGATATCAGATTAATACACAAAACATTTTTCACAAATGTGTTAATCACATCTCGTATGTTTAAATCTTTGAATATTTTAAACCAACTCGGTCTTAATAAAAGTTTTGTGAAGATCTCAAGCATCATATATAAGGGATGGGATTTATAGTCAGCAAATATGTGTCCTCTTAGTCACGCTTGCATGAATTTTTCATTGCCTTGATGGTTTTGTGATGTTGTTGATTTTTTCTTGTGTAATTATTTTCATTTTTTATTTTCCCCTCAGTTCTGTCTGATGCATGTTACCGTTACTGCTGCTTCTTAAGCACTTATGTGTTGTCCACACTTGCCAACCAACAACTGCTGGACAACCAATGGCTGCCCAACAACCATTCTATGGTTGTCTTCTAATTTCTACTTGGTAGGGGTCGCAGGTCAGATTTCACCCTCGGCCTCGTTTGTATCCTGCTGTGTTTATCATCTCATCCTGACGATGGACTTCCTTTATTTCACACACCAAATACAAGAATGAATTTTATTCGGAGAGGCAATGGAATAGATATATATTAATCTAGTTTGATCTGTTTTAATGATTGAGAATTTGGTAGTTTATTGAAATGGACTAACTGATGGTGAAAAGCAAGGGGGTGGGGACAAAGACATCAAATAGTTATAGTGGAATTGTTTATCTTTTATACAGTAAACCCTCACTCTAACAAACCTTGATATAATGAATTTTGGCTATCACAAACATACGGATCCATCTAAACTGACTTCAGATTTACCAAATAGTGTTAGATGAATGTGTTAAACATTGGGATCATTACAAATGTTCTTTTTATTTATCAAAAGAGGTTTGATGAACTCAAGAACTAATCGTCGATCACACCTATGCCAAAACTGATTGATGGGATACGTTTGTGTAAAGGAATTCTGGCATACATATACGTGGTTACGGTGTGGTCTCCTTGGATACTTGTTTGCGTTATTTGTTTCGTTCTGTGCTTATCGCGTTGTTTTTTTTGCGTGTATTTCTGCCATGACCTCTAAATGTAGTACACGTATGTCAGGGAAGTGCAAGAGAAATTTTCTTTGAAGATGAAGCTGCAAGTTATTGAGGAACATGAGTGTGGCAAGAGCCGGGCTGAGCTCATGGGAAGGTATGGTCTCAATAAGACTACAATCTAAAACATTCTGAAAGCAAAGGACGAGATCAAGGTGAGTGTGATGAAGGGCACAGAATTGTTTAGGTTGGGCGAAGCTACCCTTTGAAGGCCTGGATTAAACAGTCTTTCAGTTGTACGAGCAGTGATGTAATGTAAGTTTGAAAATAGAACAAAATGCTACCCAACTGCCTTTGGATTTACAGAACAATGTTCCTTGTATCTGACAGACTGTCCTTTATTTGATATTTACTGAATGAGGAGGCAACCATCAGGTATAACAAACTATCAGCTTTAATGACCCCCCCCCCCCAATAGTTTGTCATTGCGAGGGTTTACTGTCTTTTTTTTTTTTTCCTGTTTTTGTAACGTGTTAAAATTAGGATAAGTGATTATGTAAGAAATATTTATCAAATGACTGCAGACCAAAATGTGAAGAAGCATTTAGAACCCGTGTTGTTGCTTATCAGTAATTTGCATGACATCCATATGCAAGTAACGCTCTTTGCTAATACATTTATTAATAGAATTCTAGAATTGGGTTTACGCTACTTACCTTTTTTTTTTCACTCTTTTGTTATTTGTAAGCTTTTTTTTCTTTTCGCAATATATTCAGAATCAATTTGAGGTTTATTCGACCTTGCATTGAACTGCAAATTAAGTTAGCAGTCTAATGTGTGTGTGTGTCTAGAGAGAGGAATGGAGGTATGTGGTCCGACAGAATGATTATAAATAGCGTTATATTATATAGAGATTTGAGATGATCTCCCATCATTACACGTTTAATGTATCACTCGCCCTAGATAACGTAAATAGTATAAACAATTGAAGAAAACCGGGCTGCTGCAAGAATTGAACCTGCCACCGATAGGTTGAATTAGCTACCTTATCAATTTCTGCAGCAGCCCCATTTTCTCTAATTATTTATTCTATTTACGTCGTCTAGGGCGAGTGATACATTGAATTTGTAATGATGCGAGATCATCTCAAATAAGTTTCTCTGATAAAATGCAATTTATAATTGTGTGTGTGTGCATATGTATGTATCCATTTTTTTTTTTCCTAGTCTGTTTTGACCAACAATGGATTTGCTTCACTCATTGGATACCTTTATCATTTCACTTATTCAACATGTTACTGTCTGGAAAACAAATGGGAGTTAATACCAGGGATCCTTTTTAATGTTCCATTGCATTTCCCAAGATACCAGTTGACTTCTCATTTCCTATAATTAGTGTGATGGGGTTATTTTCAAGGGACCCTATTTCAACAATTTATAAAAAAAACCCAAAAACAGCATCTATTGTAAAATTTGAACGATAAGATAAAATATGTATCATCATATACTAGGTATGAATGATTTTGAACAAATATTTTCATAGTGAAATTGATATCTGATCTTAAAATTGTGATGAAAAATTTTGAAAACTCTATTCTAGATTCTTTCAATATTTTTTTCTAAAAGTGAATTTGCCCAAATTTTTGTTCAAATGAAAAGCGAAACATTTTTCATTTTTTTCTTCCATTATTCAGAAAAATCTGATATTATTTATATTCTTTCTATAACTGGCTTAGACTGCAACTTATACAAAAATTAAATATCAAGGATGAATAATCAAATATATTGAAATAAACAATATTTTTTGGTGCATTTATATTTTTTCTATTTTTTTTTTCTTATAAATCAATCAATATTTCAAATTATTGGAGTTAACAAATTAATGCAGATGATACAATGTGCATAGTATGGTACACCTGTGGTGTATTTTCATGTTGTAAATTCCACTGAAGGTCTGCTTGGTCCCCTCTACTCAGCAGAAAATGCTGTATATAAACATGGATCATAAATATTGATATCTTCCACCGAAAAGTGCTGATTGATAGTTTTAAAGGTTTTTTTCATTTTTTTTAAATACAAAATATTGTACAATTCACTTGACAGAAGACAAAACTAAGTATTATCATTAAAATTAACTGAATTTGACAAAAACATATTTTTGTAGATTTTTGACTCCTGGTTTTTAAATTTCTAAAATAATTGTTACTATAATCAATAATGTAGTTATTGATTTTAGCTGAATATAGGAAACATTGAATTTATAACAAAGTCTGTTACAATTGATAAAAATTTTTTTCTTTTAGTTTAGACAAAAATTTGGGATAATTCAGTTTTAGAAAAAAACATTTAAAGAATTTAGAGCAGATTTAAATCTTTTTATTTTTAAATTCTGGTGTTGAAAAGTTTTGTTCAAAATTCTTTCTTGTCTGGCATAAAATGTGTCTGATGTATATGTTGAATACTAAATCTTAACTCACACTAGTAGAAAATAATTCAAATTTAACAATAGATACTTTATTTTTCCCCCCTCTAAATTGTAAAAATAGTCCTATAAAAATTACCCCATAGCACTACTTATAGATAATAAAAAGCTGACCATTTATAAATTAAAAAAGAAATGCAATGGAACATTTAAGAAAGTCTTGAGATTGACTTCCCTTGTTCTGTGCTGTATTGACCAGACGGTAATGTAATGAGTAAGCAAAATGATAAGGCAGTCATTGGAAGTGTGGCAAATTTGTCATCAGTTAAAAAAGAATTGGGGAAAATGATGGATGAGCTGATTGAAGGATGTGAAATTGATGTTATAAATGAAATTGTTTTATTCTGTTGATATGTTTAAATGGTCTGAAGAAATTGGTCAGCCCAGTGAAACATGACAATGGAATTAAAAGAATTCATTTTTAATATAAATTTTGCTCTCTGAATTGTCTTTTGAAGAACATACCATCAGATGAGTCAAATTTGTTTCCAAACACTGATCATTCATATATATATATATATATATATATATATATATATATATATATATATATATGTGTGTGTTTGTGAGTTGTTTCAATTATGAGAATGTTCTTTGAACAATTGAAACACTGGAAAGTTGAAATAACACTTCTGTTATGTAAATATTGTATTGTATTATTTTTATTCTGGATAGCATTCAGATTTTGAATGCAATCATATGTGCAGGCAAAATATCCACTAGATTAGAATGTCTTTTAGAAATTAGTTTTTAATTTTGATCTATATTGAATACAGAAAGAAATAGAGCTCAAATTTGAGCTACCCTTCCCAATGGCAACTATTATCTTCAGCGTTGAATTGAGCTTTTTCTCACACAAAGTGACTATTCGAAAATGTTTTAGTTTTTTCATTCTCTGTGGATTAACTCAAATTTCCTTAGATGACTTGTGCACCATGATTAAACCCTTGTGTGGCAGGATCAAGCCCTTGTGGCCCTTAAGGGTATCAATGAGTTATCACTAGGATTTTCTTTCATTGGATATTAGAAAAATGTACTGGGATATTGACTTTGTAATTTCATTTTAACATACTTTTCATATACTGTTAAAGTAATGACTTGTTTCAACAGAATTGGTTGTAGTGAGAATGTTGAGACAAATGATTGAGAAAAGGCAGGGATTAAAACTTCAAACAAAACCAATAAGTTGGCAAATAAAAACTAAAATCATTAAATTATTTTATCTGCAGCACAATTAAAGCAGAATTATAGACTGTTTTTCAGTTGAGTCATTTATTTTGAAATATTTCAGGGATAAGTTGAAATATTTTGTATCAGAAATTGATCTACTCTTTAATCTTAGAAAAATTGTAATTCATTCAAAGTTCGTTTTCGCCTGCCAACTTTTGAAAGGAGGGTAGGAAATTAAAATTGAAATTTTATTATTATGACTTGGCTTGGGGACCACAATGTTCAATTTTATATCAAATGAATAAAACTGAAAGTAAATTCATTAAGATGGTCAAAGTAACCTATTACGATATTTATTAGGAACAATAAGGATTATAATGGGTTATTTTGATTACTATAATCAAGTAAATGAAGCAATAGTTATTCATTATTTCCTCAATGTTTCATTAGAGTTGTCATTAATTCAAAAACTACCTGATTTGTATCTTTATCTAATTATCACTTAATATGGTCTGAATGATTAGTTGATTTAGGCAAAGGGTTAATTCATTTCTTCATTCTAAATGTTTTGCTTTGTACGTTTATCATCAGATGTTTTTTTTTTTCTACACGAACAATTCATTGTAGTGAAGGAGGTGGCATTGGTTCAAAATGTTGAATATCACTCTCTCTATCTATCATACATATATATATATATATATATATATATATATATAGTTTTCTTTTAATAATCTTGCTCAAGTTTCTAGTAACTAATTTCTTTGTGTTTCTCTAGTAAGTGAAGTGAATTTTACTTTGCTGTTGCTTTTAAACCATGTCGCTTCTAGTCAACACAAGGAAATAGGAGTAAATTGATGAGTCAAAAGTGACTTCAAGTAAGTTCAATTTTGACTTATACACTTGAAAAGAAAATGTACTATTTCCTAAGGATCTTGATCTGAAACAAAATTATATATTGACAATGAAAATAGACTTATTTGAGATTTCATGTAGAGTAATTAGATTAGTCCATGTTTTTATATATCATTGATATAAAGTCTGTACTCATTGCTTTCTTATGCATTGTCTGCAACATTAGCGCTCTTATATCCACAAATAGTGAAAAGTAGTTCATTTACTCTGTGCGATATGACAAGCTTGCTTTTTCTTTCCCCTCGTTACCCTATCTGCATTTGGTGTGTTGTGAAATCCTTCCCCCCCACTTTAACTATTGTAGCTCAAGCTACGTAACATTTTATTTATTTTTTTTTCCTACCCATCAAGTACACTGTTGCTTAAGGCGAGTACCAGTGTTACAAAGGAGGATTGAGGATGAAGCAGGAGGTGTCAGTAGAGCCTGAATGGCGCAGGACTGTTGTCTTGGAGAAATCTATTTCATGTCTGCTCTTTAACTTAAATTTATCGAATGTGTTACCTTTCTTTATTCCAGAGCTGTCTTTCCATGACATTTCCTGTTGCCGTGAGAGCTGCTATGATGATGGTAATTACGCTTCCTTTCCGTCCAGATTTAGATCCTCCACCAAAATCTGCTAGGCTTCTTGTATTGCATAACGATATTCATCTTATGTATTCTTACACAATTTTTTTTATGTTATCGCTTTTATTTTTTTGAATATAAAAAAAAACAGAAAGAAATTACTTGACCTGTAAAAGAATTTTCATGATTTCTCTCCCTCTTTGTCCTTTGGCAGACTCTGACTGTGATACATTAGACCACAATGACAGCCATGGACACTTTTTGTTTGAAGACACTCTGAAAGGTAAAACTTTTTTTTTTTTCTCACTCTGAAAGTGTGTGTAAGTGTGATAGATATTTATGCATATTTATATTAAGAAATGGATATGTATATATAATCTGATAAATACGTTATGTTATTTAGAAACTTTATTTGAAATTACCTCCTATTACATGGTGAATGTATCAATTGGCCTAGAAGCGTAAATAGAATAAATGATTAAAAAATATCAATTGTTTATTCTATCGATGTTGTCAAATGATACATTCACAATGTAATAATGGGAGATAATTTCAAATAGTTTCTGAGTAATATAATGCATTTATTATGTATATTGTGTGTGTGTAGTGTGTGTGTATTTAAGTGATTTTTAAAAAACAGGCAAATAGTTCCACTAACTATTGGAATATGTTTTCTGAAGAGAGACTACCTTTTTTAAATCTCAAAAGAAAGAAAACAAAAAAACGATGAGCCCAACTGATTGAAGAGTCAAATAAGGTGTGAGGTATATTTAAGAGAGATGGACAAAGTGATTCCAATTTAAATTGTTCCTATGACAAATCTGTTCATTCACCATCCCTCCCCTGGTGATGGTCAAACAGTCAGAATTGGTTGGGAAAAATATCTAGAAAAATTGAAATAGAATCTTTTTTTTTACACTCCCTCCTGTCTGTCCTCCATGTTCACAACATTATATATATATATATATATATATATATATATATATATATATATATATATATATATATATATATATATATATAAATAATCTCCAAATGGAAAAAAAAATAGCCAAGTACAGATTTTGTGAATGTTATGAGGTTAAGTCTCACCAATGAATGATGACAGTATTTCATTGCATAAAATATTACCAGAGACGAGTATCAATTGAAAACAATATATGTAGTTTTTATATGAAATTAAACAACGAAACATGGTTAAAATTCATATGAATATGAATTTCATATTGTTACTGAAAGTGCTGTTTACTCGTTCAGGTAATTCATATAACGTGTCAGAAAAGTAAAAACAATTTTATTTTAGACATTTATCAAGGTGAGCTTATTTTTGACACAAGACCAAATAAGAGAAAATGGGATCAGAAAGGTCTGCCTTAAAAATCACCTTTCATAAAGCTATCTCAAAGACTGACCGTTGACACTGATATAGACCATATTAGTCACCAAGCAGGTTTTTTTAATCATCCAAATTGCCTTACTGTGGATCTAATATACATTTTGTGTATTTGCTAGTTGCAGTTATCTCATAATTAACCAAAATATCTGTCTGTCTGTATGTTACTGCCTACTGCAAAAACCATGTGACATATCTGTGTGAATTTTCCCGTCAGTGTCCTTGGGATCCCAAGGCAGATTTTTAGCAAATTAGTTTTTGAAAATCAAACCCTGAAATGTTTTTTTGAGGTGTTCAGTTTTCAATGCAAATTATTGCTTTTCTTGGTACACGCTTTTTAGCTCAGTTGCCTCCTATCTGCTTGGTTGCCGCCTGCCTGTTGAGATTCTTAGAGTAGATATGATGTGTGTGTTACAGAGGGGTGGAGAGTAAGAGAGAGATAAGAAAAATAAGCGATTGTTTTTGTTTTTCAACGATTACACTTTTTACCTACACGGCTTTGGCATGCTATACACACGCATGTGCGCACACATACCACAATGGTTAATTTCGCTTTTACATTTTTTTAAAATGCTGTTTTAATTAATTTTTGAGGTGCATCTAGATATTTCCATAATGTTTTTTTCCTTACATTTTTACAATCTCTGAAAATGTAAGTCACAAAATATCACTTATGAAAAAAGTGGCATTGCATTAAACACTGATTTCCATCCATTCCTCTAACTATTATATTATTTTTTGATCGTGATTAACTTTGCTCGTTAGGGCAGGTATGCTTTTTTCAACTATAAGATTCATTTAAAATTAAAGGGAGAAGATGGGAGGAAAACAAATATGTCATAAATATCTCTTAAGAACAATTATGACTATTACTCAACAACATGGATGTTAAATCTCTGTCTTTGACAATTGAAATGAGTTTCTGAGATTGATGCAAAAAATAGCATGTAAAAGCTTGAACATTTCAGCCATTTTGTGACTAATTTTTTGCCATTTTCAGCATCTTTTCAACATTTAGTGGCTATTTTCTTTCATTTAGCTCTTTTTGGCTGTCAAACTCATGCGATAATATTTTTTGCGTTTCAGTCTTGGCAATTTTTTTTTTTTTTCTTTTTTTTTGCTAACACCTATGTGACAGATAACAAATCTAAATATCTCATGAGAACCAAAAAACAGTGCACCATTTACTTGCTAAAAATTGTTTTATATCAATGTTTCTTTTCTTTATTTTTATTTTATTTTATTTTTTTTTTTAATTTCTGTGACAAAGTTTTGTAGAGAGATGAAATTTCTTTTGTTTTCTTTTCATTTTTGATAATTGAATTGTATGTTTAAAAAAAAAAATCAAGTTGATTTTTAAAAAATGAGCGAGGGGGGGGAATTTTCTGTTGAATTTATGTTTATTGTTTTATGGTTGTTTTGATTGTAAACTAACACAACCGCAGTGTCTGTGCACTCTCCTTTTTTCATTATTAGCCCCCGTCTTCCCTTTTTTATTGCTATTGTGAAAGATAGATATCAAATCAGTTTTAAAACCAAATTGAATTGAGCACTATCTAATTTTCATCCATCTTTTTCATTAATGCTTTTTTTCAAAGCAATTCATCTAACCCCTATAGGGTAGGTATTCGATCTTGTTATTTATAATTTTGATTTACATAAACTAGAAGCACGATTATGGAAATTTGCACTTTAGGCCTATCATATTGTCCTGAGGTCTATCATTCTCTGTGAGCATTTGTCATTGTCTCCTTTTTCTCAATTAGATAACTTATTCCTCTATGTATTTCAATGAAATTTTATACCTAGTCTTGAGGCGAGATTCTACCTGGAGGATAGTGAGTTATGATAATTATTCATTAGCAAAAACATTCCATTCTACTATGTGGAAAATTTCTCAAATCTTGACCGATTTTGCTGAAATTTGGCTGTAATATTGACAAAACCCCCAGGAATTAAAAATTAGTCAGTTACGGATGATCCAATCGTTTACATTTTATACGTAAAAAAAAAAACAGATATATATCAGCATGCAAAAAATATTGATCTGAACTGATCAGATGGAAAATTGTTATGCAGGTTTTTGGGCACCTACTATTGACATGTTCAAGAATTTTATGGTTGGAATAAAGAAAAAAAAGGAGTTGGGTATCTCTGAGTTAACAGTCTTAGTAAACAATTGTTATTCTCAATTTCAACCATTTTCTGCAGGGGACATTTATACTTATAAGATTTTTATAATTGAATTGCTGAAGTGTAGTTACTTTTCATGACTTTCATAGACTGTTTATTAAATTGGGATCTGAAGTTTTCATTCAAAAAATATTCTCTAATGTGACTTTGTGGTGTTGATGTGAAAAAGATTCACAAACCATGAAAGAATAATTATGTTGCAGTGAATGAACTATGTCCTATTATATTTGGCAAAAAAACATGGTCAGCTTTGTATTTTGGTAAAAAGATTTTAATTGGTAACTCTAAATTATTGTCAGAAAAAGGATCAAGGTGAAAAATAAATGACCTTTGAAATCCGATTTATCAAGTAGATCTCTATTTGACACCTGGACATCAATGATGAAACCAAAATCCAAAAGTAGATCTTTATTTCATCATTTTTCCACATACTATTCTTATCCTTACTGTTTTTTATCCCTGTTTTGGCTAATTTGTTTGTCAGTTTTCCTCAGATTCATCTCCTTCCCTCCCTTAGATGACTGGATGTCTGGCCGTCAAAGTTCATCAATTTGATTATCTTAAAATATCTGGCCCAATGTATTGAGTAGATCAACGCATAGGTTAATCTATTCCAGCTCATAGGCAAACTATCATTGGTATCTATTTTCAGCTATAGCAGGCCTGGTATTCATTTTCTGCCGACCACAGGTACCCACTCTGAATTCTATTGTGGGTCTGCTTATACAACCCCTTTTTCAGCCGTGTGTACATGGCATCCTTTACCCTATACACCTAGTGAATTTCCCTATCTTGATCTCATTCTCAAAAGGGAATGAAGTGCTCCTTTTTCTTTTCATATATGTTCTGCCATGACTGACCTCGTGGCTTCACCATGAAATATCTTTTTTTTAGTTTGAACCTAATTTGATGCCAGCCATCTAAATTTTATCTTTTTTCTGTTCTGAACTGTATAATATTTATAACCATATGCTTCATTGAAATGGTATGCATAAATGCACCAGAAACCTGGTTCTGTGAGAGAAACTTATTGAAAAAAAAAATGGATTTAAATAAATAAGATGTAAATAGTTTGATTTTAATCACTGAAAGAATGTTTCAAGCCAACTCAATCTTGCTGAACTATCTTGCACAATTATCAATTGATAAAACAACAATTGTTAACTACAATAGCAATTCTTCAAATATTATCTGAAAGAATTCTTGCAGAATTCAGTATGCAAAATTTTGATTCTCAACCATAATTTAAATATCAAAAATATTGTAGAGATCGATAAAAGATTATTCATTGTAGGTAAAACATTGTAACTAAATAATCTCACTATTGGAACTGGATATAAGAAAACATACACCTGAAAAAAAAAAAAAAAATCTGTATTCATATTTAAAATTAATACTCCAAAAAAGATATAACTTAAAATGATAAACGTATGTATGAAAATGAATCATTCATGCTGAGTTTGAAAAGATTAACTAGCTGCTGCATGAATGAAAAAATTTTAAATTTGTAATTCATTAAAATGCACTTTATATAATCTCCATGTATATAGATATAACATATCTTCAATTCCCTCTGCTTTACCTGATTAAAGTTATCAAGTGAAACTTACTTGTAAAAACTTCAAAATCTCCACCTGTAGGACTGTCTATTCTATCTTTCCGAGACAAATTTATGAATACTAAATGCAATTGAGTATGTAAGCCCCCCCCCAAGTTCAAACCCTAAAAAATTGTTAAATTGCAACGTTCAAATATAAATGAGTTACCTATCTACCAACTAAATTATCTGAAAATAAGATTGACCAGTTCTGGTTGCTTTAATTTCATTAAGTAACAAATAAAACTAGAAAATAGTTATACTGTAATTCTCCGTGTATAATGTACACCTTTTTTCAGAACTTTTCAAGCTAAAAAAAAGTTGGTGTGTATGATCTATGGAAACATAATAGACGTGTTCGTTGGGTGTGGAAGGTAGTTCCCATTGTACTGTCACAAAGGAATTGCTGTGGTCATACACTCATAACTTGAATTCATCTGAAGAGGAAAAATATCCCTGCTTTAGATTAAAATTCACATTATCCGACTTGCAGTACGCATCCAACATTGAGGAGATGGAAATAGATGCATATATTGTGAATACATTAGTTTAATAGATTAAGCATCCGTAAGAAAAGAAATTGTGCACTTAGCTGCTTTGGTGGTGATTCATTGACTTAGTAATCTAGAATATTCCAGTGAGCATTGACTATTAACCACTATGTCTTTTTTTTTTTTCTCTCTCTTGAGTTGGAAATAAGATTGATTTGCTAAATTATTAGTATCTTTATATAATGTATTTTTCTTATACACTGTAGTCCTGTGGAAGTTGGGGTTCATAATTTTCTACTTCCTTATAGATTTGTCTGTGCTGTTATAAATTTTCCATTTTAACTTAATCCAAGTCCAGACTCCTATTCTCAACTTCAAGACTGACCCTTGTAAAATGTGTAAAAATGGAGAGAAAACTGTTGGGGTCGGGGTCAGTCTGGCAGGAAGACATAAATTTTTTTAAATTGTCACCTCACCGGAAGGATAATTTTGACAAAACATAGACGCACTCACTACATATGTATCCAATTGATTTCACTCTAACTATCCAGCATGATATCGAGCCATGTTATGATGGGTCTACAGTGTATTGAAAAAATTCTTTGAATTTGAGAAAATTTAAGTTTAAAAAAATTTTTTTTTCCCTAAATGTTTTTAAGATTGGCTCAAAAGTGTTTTGAAGATTGGCTCATAAAAGTGTTTTGAAGATTGGCTCATAAAAGTGTTTTGAAGGTTGGCTCATAAAAGTGTTTTGAAGATTGGCTCATGAAAGCGTTTTGAAGATTGGCTCATGAAAGTGTTTTGAAGATTGGCTCATGGAAGTGTTTTGAAGGTTGGCTCATGAAAGCGTTTTGAAGATTGGCTCATGAAAGCGTTTTGAAGATTGGCTCATGAAAGCGTTTTGAAGATTGGCTCATGAAAACGTTTTGAAGATTGGCTCATGAAAGCGTTTTGAAGATTGGCTCATGAAAGCGTTTTGAAGATTGGCTCATGAAAGCGTTTTGAAGATTGGCTCATGAAAGCGTTTTGAAGATTGGCTCATGAAAGCGTTTTGAAGATTGGCTCATGAAAGCGTTTTGAAGTTTGGCTCATGAAAGCGTTTTGAAGATTGGCTCATGAAAGCGTTTTGAAGATTGGCTCATGAAAGCGTTTTGAAGATTGGCTCATGAAAGCGTTTTGAAGATTGGCTCATGAAAGCGTTTTGAAGATTGGCTCATGAAAGCGTTTTGAAGATTGGCTCATGAAAGCGTTTTGAAGATTGGCTCATGAAAGCGTTTTGAAGTTTGGCTCATGAAAGCGTTTTGAAGATTGGCTCATGAAAGCGTTTTGAAGATTGGCTCATGAAAGCGTTTTGAAGATTGGCTCATGAAAGCGTTTTGAAGATTGGCTCATGAAAGCGTTTTGAAGATTGGCTCATGAAAGCGTTTTGAAGATTGGCTCATGAAAGCGTTTTGAAGATTGGCTCATGAAAGCGTTTTGAAGATTGGCTCATGAAAGCGTTTTGAAGATTGGCTCATGAAAGCGTTTTGAAGATTGGCTCATGAAAGCGTTTTGAAGATTGGCTCATGAAAGCGTTTTGAAGATTGGCTCATGAAAGCGTTTTGAAGATTGGCTCATGAAAGCGTTTTGAAGATTGGCTCATGAAAGCGTTTTGAAGATTGGCTCATGAAAGCGTTTTGAAGATTGGCTCATGAAAGCGTTTTGAAGATTGGCTCATGAAAGCGTTTTGAAGATTGGCTCATGGAAGCGTTTTGAAGATTGGCTCATGGAAGCGTTTTGAAGATTGGCTCATGGAAGCGTTTTGAAGATTGGCTCATGGAAGCGTTTTGAAGATTGGCTCATGGAAGTGTTTTGAAGATTGGCTTATAAAAATTAGCTCTCAAAAATAGTAAACAAATATAGATAAACAATGTTTCTTTAACTAAATGATCAAAATATTTAGAAATACTTGTATTGAATCTGCTGAAAACCTTTGGTACCCACTAATGAAGAAAAAAGGTTGCTGCATCTTGCATTTATATATTGACAATTGATTTTATTTATTTATTTTTAAAAAAATTTTATCTTAAGAACTTTATAATTTCTAATATTCCACCTGTTTGAGTCAATCCCAACTTCTTTTAGTTATGGAACGACGAATCAAGGTATAAAATGGAAAAAAAAGCACCATAATTTTATAGCATATCAATTGCAATTCAGAATTCTGACTGAAAACTCTCCCTTGAATTAAAAAAATGTAGTGCCACTGAGCATAAAGCACTAATTGTTACAGTCAAAAGATTTACCATTTATCATTATATTTCATACTGAAATGTGGGAAGTTCTTGTGGAAATATTGCATACTTTTTTAAAAGTATTTTAATGGTTTTAAACGTAATTTCCATGTCTGAAGTTATTCCTGTCTGCCATAGATTTTAATCCAATGTAATCATTACTTTCTTCTTGGTTGACTGACCATTGTTTTTTTTTTTTTGTCTGAAGATTTGTTGTAAAAAAAACTGTTAATATTGGTTCTGCATCTGACCTATTTCAAATTTATTATTTCTATTTACACACAGTACATTCAAACATTTTTCTAATGATTTTTTCCTTTGATAAATATCAGTGGAAAAAGCTTTCAGGGTTTATTTTAACATGAAAAACAAATTTAAAACTTTGAACTTATTCATGCTTTCTTTATGCATCAACTGTTTACAGCAAACTTGATATCATTTCAGAAATATTTGGGTAATGAAATGGTCATTCTTGAATTTTTTTTTTTTGTTTTTAATCACTATGTATTCATTTTTTTCATTTTCTGTATTTATGTTCTGTGATTGTATTCTTCAAGCAGTTCTTGTTAATTGACAGCTTTTTATTGTATTTATTTTTTATCTGGCTGATATATGAATGTGTCAGAAATTGGTTATGATTTAGGGATGATGGTAGTTGAAAAAAAAAATGAAGGCAGTAGTATTGGAATGTCTAATCCCCCCCCCCCGTCTTCAGCTGTATTTTATATTCTTGAAATATTTTTTCGTAGGGTCTGCTGATGCTGTTACGAACATTACAAGATTAAAGCAAAATGTTGTAGAAGAAAAGGCTGGAATGAAGGAGGAGGTGAAAGCAGAAAGAGAGGAAGATCAAGAGAAAGATCAAGAGAAAGAATCAGAGAAAACTGATGAGGATGAGATAGAAAATGGAGAAGAGGAAATGAATGAAGAAAAGGAAAAAGATGCTCTTGAAGATCTTCTGGTTGGTAAAAAAGATATTCTGGAAGATGCTATGGAAGATGAGAAAGATCTTCTAGAAGATGAGAAAGAGTCTCTGGAAAATGTTGTGGAAGATGAGAAAGAGTCTCTGGAAAATGTTGTGGAAGATGAGAAAGAGTCTCTGGAAAATGTTGCGGAAGATGAGAAAGAGTCTCTGGAAAATGTTGTGGAAGATGAGAAAGAGTCTCTGGAAAATATGGAAGATGAGAAAGAATCTCTGGAAAATATGGAAGATAAGGAGTCTCTGGAAAATGTTGAACATGAGAAAGAGTCTCTGGAAAATGCTGTGGAAGATGAGAAAGAGGTTCTAGAAGATGCTCTGGAAAATGCTGTGGAAGATGAAAAAGCAGTTCTGGAAGATGCTGTGGAAAATGCTGTAGAAGATTCTCTGGAAGATGCTCTTGAAGATGCGAAAGATATTCTGGTAAATGAGAAAGATGTTCTGGAAAATGCTGTGGAAGATGAGAAAGATGTTGTGGAAGATGGGAATGATGTTTTGGTAGATGCTGTGAAAGATGAGGAAGATGTTCTGAAAGATGAGAATGATGCTCTGGAAGATGGGAAAGATGTTCTGGAGGATGGGAAAGATGTTCTGGAGGATGGGAAAGATGTTCTGGAGGAGGAAGAGGAGAAAGGAAAAGAAAAAGCCCCTCAAATTGAGCAAGTGAATGAACACCACCAAGAAATTGAAAAGACAACTAATAATTCCGTTTTGGAGGACTAATATTGCTGATATTTTCATCTGTTCTAGTTGATTCTTTTTTTAATGGTGACAGTTTCTATGTCATACCAATGTTTTGGATCTATAAGTTTTTTCTTTATTTGAAAAATATTCCTAAAAAAAAAATTAATTTAATAGTTAAAAAAAAAAATTAAACTAAATGCTTCTTCAGTAAAAAAAAAAATCAAAATCAAAAATGTTTTTTTTAGTAAATATATTTAAGTATTGAAACAATACATGATACATTAAGTTAAATTATTAACTGGCTCTTCAGAAAAAAAGAAGTTGACTTCGTCTTTCATGGATTTTGCTCCAGAAGTTATTGTTCGCCCATAAAGTGGGCTTTTAAATCAAATTGTACTTCACGAATCTGCCCCAAATATATTATACTGTTGAAACTTATCCCATAACCCCTTTCCTTGACGCTTAAAAAAAAAAAAAAATAAAAAAATAAAAGTCTGGGTAGCCTGCTTTAAAAGTGACCAACTAGCAGATTACTGACTATCTTTAACGTTGAGATTGTGGGTTGTTGTTATTCATCAGAATTACAACTGTGAAGAAATTAAAGATAATCAGAATTTATGGTGATTCTGATTTATTAAAGCTCATCTTTATATGCCTTCAGGAGTTGAATGAGATATGAGAAGTGATCACTTATGTGTTTATATCTATAAACTTCTATACTGTAGATGATGAAACACAAGTAGAACGGACTCTCAGACTTCAATGAATGTACTTGTATTCACTGGTTCTTCTGCAAACAACACTGAATACTTTAAATCTCTGAAGAAATAAAATAATGCAAGAAATCTTGTTCAAATCTTGCAGGTTTTATTTATCAGAAAACTTCTTATGAATAACAACACCCACAAGAAAGCATTGTTTCTACAGCCTACTGCTTACATCCAAATATTAAAACTTTGAGTAAGCACACTCAAATCAAACATTCTAAATAACTGATTAATGTAACTTGAATTTCATGTCCCCCTACCAATATTAATATATATTGCAAGGAGAACTGTGTTGAGGAACAGTTTTCAAGTATGTTTTCCCGTGAAGTTGAGGCTGCAAAGTCTTGATTTCTTCATGAAAAATTAAGAGAATTGGACAAGGCTATCAGATGAGTCGATGATGGCAAAATTCCAGTCATCTTGCTGCTGAATCTGCACTACATTGTTACACTTGAATTTATAAAAAAAAAAACATCTAAAAATTTCCGTTTATTTATGAGAGGTTTAATCCAAGGATAACAATTTGACAACTTGAATTTTTCTCTCACTTTTAATGTAGAAAAAGATAGTTTGCACATGTTAAGAACCAAATTTTAGAAGAACTTTTGTTTATATCTTGACCAAGCAGTGTTATCAACTCATAATATAATGAAAATCGAATATAGTTTGTTCTTCAGACATCTGAGATAGAGGTACCATAAGCCTGAACCTTTCATAAAATTCCTAATGCACATAGCAGAAAAAAAAACACCCAAAACAAATTCTTTAGCATCTCTCTCCTACAACCATTCTTTATTTTAAGGTAATATTTACACACTTTTCTTTTTGTTACATCTTTTCCACTAATTTTCATTTTGAATGCTGGAGCCACTTTCACCTTTGATGCTATGTGAAGTATCTCCCTGAGGTTTCTCTCTTTGTATTTATATTATTTTAATGCCACAAAATTGGATGACAGCCAATAGCAACTTGTAAAAAAAAAAACAAACAAAAAACAAAAAAACAAACTAATTTTGTGTAATCCATTTACACGTCTTTCTCTTGTTCCATCACCTTCAGTCATCAGGGACTTACAACATTTGCTGAGTCTTGGGAGAATTGTTGTCTACTCCATATGTCGGGAAAATAAAAGCAACTTGTGTGGTGGTGGCGGCAGTGGGGAAGCATCAATCAATTCAATACTAAACCTTTTGCTTTCACTGCTGCATAAATTTCCTTCATCTCATCCTGACAAGGAGTTTTAATGTCTCCAACTTGGATGACATTCAGCTTTTTTTATTTTAAAAAAAATATGGACTTACATTTTCTTTTTTTTTTTTTCTTTTTTTTTTTGTTTTGCATTGTTTGAAAATAAAACCAAAGAAACATAACCGACTGTTTCGTTTTTTATTTCAACTTAGTTTGAGTGTATGTCAACCGGGTTTCAAAGATGTTCGTCCTAATGCCATTGGGGTGTTTATTTTTAAATTTAAAAAATCTATTTTAATTCTATTTTACATTTTTATTTATTTTATTATATTTTTTATCTTGAATTTATTTAAAAAATTTTTAAACAAGTTTGAATTATGGCTCTGGTAGGCAATCCCCTGCTATATGGAGCCTATGGCTGTAAAACATTGAATCCTCTCTCAACTTATGGTTGTAGGCTCCTTATAGCTGTGGATAACCACCCAGATGGTGGGTATTTTCAGCTAGTGTTAATAGAAATAGGCAAATTAGGTGTTGTTTTTAGGTAATTAGTAGTTTCGGCTTCGCACGGGTTGCTGGCTCCATCCCATGTGACTTTTTGTGACTACCCGTGTTGCTTGTTGGAGTTTCTGGGTGACGGTAGCGTAGTTCACAAAGTTGGAATTGATGGAAGAGACTGGATGCCAGTTTGAGAATCAACAAATTACAGTTTTCTTCAAGGGGCTGTCATTCACTTGTTCTTATATTCAGGGTGTTGAGGAAGATAACTGGCGGATCACCATGGCAATGATTTATCTTCATGGGGCCCAAATGAAAGAGGCTATTTACCTGAATGGGCCAAAATGCTCTCCTGTGGTTTCCTCTGCTAACTTATTGAGGGGGGCAAAAAAATTCTCTGCTGTCACTACTGTTATTGTCAAGTGAAACACCCGAGTTGACCCCTAGATTACTTCTGTGACTTGAAGCCAAAGAGCAATGCCCTAGTGATACCTGTTCTCCAACTCTTGATTGAGTGTTTTTGATTTTCAGTTTATCTCAACAATATCCATTGGGCAATGATTGTTTTTGAACAAAGTTATTGTTCAGTGTTAACAGGACTAAATCTGCTCATTTTCTCATTTTAATGGTTCAAAATCATCTTTTACATACTAGCATAAATTCTTTATACCTGTAATTTGACCAGATTACAGTTCAATTTATTCCAAACAAAGTGAAATATGAGATTAAATATGTAAAAGGTTTTTTTTACTGCAGATAAATTGAAATGGATGTTGAAATTTAAGTAAAAATCTTTGTACGACTAACTTTTAGTATTTGCTTTAAACTAATATTTGAATATCAAGTAATTGATAGCAATTGTCACTGAGAAACCTGACTGGCTAAGCAAATCTTTATTTTATATATATAAGCAGAGACATTTGAATTTTTTAAAATTTCAAACGCACGACCAGCCTGTTGGCAATCGGACATTTTAACAATTATCCCACCGATACTGCTGCAAGCAAGTTTCTTGCTAAGTTCTTGAATGCTGTCTTATTAACAGGAGCAATGTAACAAGAACTCATTTTTTCCGACCATTTTGTTTTAATGCACTTGATATTTATATACCCAACATCTTTCAGTTTTGTTTGATATCACTTTGAATTTGACCTTAATTTTCGAAGTTAGTCAGGAGAAATATTGAATTTTAAATCTGTGCCCAATACGGTTATTTGAAAAATAATATACCACTTTATAGCCAAATCATTCCCTTTCGCTTTTGATGTTGAAATTAAAAAGACTGGCTGCTTCAGGGTTCAAAAAGAAGAAATCAAATGTATAATCACTAGGTTGGCAAGCTTAAGGAAAAAGATAATTCCATCTATCCTAAAAATAAGGGTATACAACCACTGCATGCTCCTGATAGTCACCTATGGAGCTGAAACATGGAACCTAACCAAAAAGATTGGCTTTCAACCCGAGAACCATGCAACGTGCACAAGAGAATCACGCTCAACCTCACATGGAGGGATCACAAGACAGCACAGTATAACTGTAAAGACAGGAGTCCGAGGTATAGAAAACTCCAATGGCTATGGGCTGGTCATGTTCTGAGAATGTCTGACAACCGTTGGACATCACGATTCGCAACATGGATCCCTAGATATCATGTGTGAAACTGCGACCGGCACAATATGAGTTGGCGTGACGAGGTTCAGGAGGTATTTGCTCCGTGACCGCCATTATAGAGAGGTCTGGTGGATCTTTGGGAAGGTCTATGTCCAACCATAGACGTTAAAAGGTTGATGATGAAAGAACGCTGGCAAATGAATTGTTATTTAGCCAAAATCAAAATGGCTAGTTTGGAATTTTAATAGTCAAATAGAAGTTTCACTGTTTTGGATCAAAAATGTTTGTCGTTTAACGAAGAGATCAGCTAATCAGGCTGTATATGAGGGGTCATCCACAGCCGCCAATTATGTTACCTGGGCCTTGTCGCCGCCCTCTCTCTGTTTCTATCGGGAGCGACCCAGTAGGAGAGAGAGAGAGAGAGAGAGAGAGAGAGAATGGCTCATTAGAAAAGGAGAAAGATTAAGAAGTTTCAACCTACAGAACTAACGATAAATTTGATTGGCAGCTTTAGAAAACAATTCTCACGTTCCTATTGCAGTCTATCGAGGGATACTATCATAGGTTGAATAAAAACCAAAACGCAAATTATTTTCTGACTTCGTTTTTTATCAATGAATATCACTCCAGTTTTTGTCAACATGAAAGCCATGGCACGCACACACACAAAAACCTGAAATCCGTAATCTCACACCAGTCATCACTCCCTACAACAGAGCCGAACAGTTGCCAATTAACGTTATGCCAACACGCGGCAACCGTTCCGCCGTCCTCAATTATGGTACAATAATCAGAAGTCTGAACTTGATGTCATTGTTGTTAATGTTTTCCATTTTTTCGATTATGATTCGGTTATGCGAACCTAATTCAAATTTATCTAAATTGAGTTTGTGACTTTAATAGTAAACTGTAATAATAATCTTGCATTGTAAACATCTGCTTTGACCGAGTCTGAACTTAATTCCTTTTGGAGAGTTTTTTGATAAAAATCAACTTTTAAAATGGAAGCGACTCATTTATCTCTTTCGTTGTATTCAAAAAATATTTTCAAATAACTATTTACGCATAAATTTGATTACTTGATAATTTTCTAAATACTGAAACTGATTTTCATTTCTTTCGGAAATCTTTACTTTTGGAGAAAAATTGATGTCTGCTAAAGTTTCCAGTAACACTAATTTTCTGAAAAATTAAATAACATCAATTTTCGTCGGCAATTCTGTCTGCTTTCTATTCCATAACGACTTTGTTTTCAGAAAAATCATTTTTTCAAGTTTTCATGCAGGGGGTTTGTTCTATTTTCATTGTAACTATAATGCTAAACTAGACCATTACTTTTTGATCCGTCGTACCTACCCACGGAGTTTTCGGTTACTTCCGTTAGTCCCTTACAGTTATTTCCGTAAAAAAAATCGTTTTGGGATTTCATATTATCAGGATCTTGGACCCAAACTTCTGCTTACAAATATTGAATAAATAACTTCCACACAAAAACTTTCTATAATCATTCTTCTTAATAATCACACAAAGATTATAAGAATATAAGTACTATTTTCTGACGTTTTGATTTTTGATGTCATGAGGGTAGTCGTAGCTAAAAATCTGTCTTCATCTCAGATATATTTATTATATTATCTGGTTGTATAGCAAATTAGAAAAATGATTGACTATGAGTAAAAATAAATCACGTTCTAACATTTTTAATTTTTTTAGGACTCCTTTAACAGAACATACGCTAAGCTCAGGTTCTTATTTGCTTATTACCAACTTCGTTGTTGCTGTTATGACTCAGAAAATGCCATAAGCCCTTTATGCAGTGAATTTTTGTCTGAAAATATTTATTCAAAATTATAACATATTTCTCTTAGATTTTTTTCAGCGTTGGGAGATGGAGAATAAAGGAGATAAGTCTACCTCTTGGAGAAATCGAGTCGTCATAAAAGCTCGAGAGGGGAGCAACAAAGTGCTAATTGTGATTTTGTTTCTTTTGAAGATTCCGTTATTTTTCCCTCAATTTTGAGGGATTCCATTATTTTTTCCTCTACTTGATCTGGAAAAATACCATTAATCTAAATAATTAAATCTAGTTTGTTAAAGGTGTATTTCATGAAGCTAGAATGATTAGCTATTGAAAAATAATGTTTTGTTCATGTCTTTGATTTGTTTATTTACTCTGAAATGATTAAAGCTGGATGATGATGCTCTAAGTGTGGAGATTCCACAATTTTTCCCAAAGGGTTATTGTACAACTGAAACGATTCTCGAAAATTAATAACTTCCATTGATACCAAATTCATGGATACACGCCAAGGATGAGATTATTTTCTCTCTGGTTAACATAGGGTATGTCATGGATACGGTTCTGGGAAAATCTCACCGTTGGTCAAACCCCTCCTTCCTACGACAAAATATCCTTCGACAAGACCCCTTCAGTTGAAGTGCAAAGTATGAAAAACCCCCTTGGTTGAAGCAAAACATGATAAAAGCCCCAATTTTTTGATATTTTGTTGATTTGCCCTACCTATGTGATTCTCCATCCACTGGTGGTGTTCAACGTCTGTGGAAATACACTACTGTCGTGAGCTTTGTGAGTCTTTATTTTCAATTAAAAATAAATTGGTTGTACTTTCTGAATAACCCGAAAAATCGACATCTCTCAACTATCATTGATATCATCAGGGACAATAAAGGAGATTCTAAACTGCAAATGGGGAGTTATTCATACACCAAAAAGAGCTCAAACAATACTAATAATACCTTTCTTACTCATGTCTCATATCATGAATGTAACATTTTACTTGTTAAAGAAGTGTTCATTGACTATAAATGGTGATTGGTTTGGGGTGCAGTGCCCCCTATACTTTTAGTCAGGAATTTAGTACGAAACTCTTCTTGTAGCTAGATATCCAAAACGTCACTCCCTCTGACGACGCCTATAAAACCCCTGGACGCATATGGTCCAGTGCTCTCTAGCCCCAGCACCACTAGCTGGGTACGCTTCTTGCCCCGGCCTCTGCGGCCGGCTATTCTCTCTCTTTCCTTCTCCCTGGCCTAATGCTTCTTGGCGCCAGTATTCCTAGCTGGCCATGCCTCTAGCCCCGGCCTTTGCAGCCGGCCACTCTCTTTCCTTCTCTCTAAAATCGTTATCATGTCGCCAACCCACTGGCCGATCCGATCTTAACCACCATCCTCACTTCGGGAAACACGCATGGATAAAACTCCATGTTCTATGTCTTTCATAGTCTGTTCGTCGAGAGTCTAATAGCGTCTGAGAATAGCCCACAAGTTAACTCACTTACTTGGCACTGAACCTGGTTTCCACGTATCTGGGAGCAATCCAACCATACGGAATCCACGCGTTTAGACAACTCCGCTACAACTCCAACGCCAGCACTATCAAGACAAGAGAGCTCCCACCTTTTACTATCTCTTCTCCTAAGATTACTTCTCACAATCGATTGTGTTAATGTTATCTTTACATGTACCTCATCTTTATTCTTGTATTAAACGCACGTCTCTTGTCTGGCCATAATTCTTGTATGTGTTCATTCCCCCTTATTTCAATGCGCGTCCAACTTCATACTTAGCGCGCATTCCATTCCCTTCTCTTCGTACAGCTTCCTTCCACAGCCACAGGGCCGGCGCACAACACATCACCCACGAGGATCCAAAATCCTCGTCTCTCAACAATCCATCGCTGTTCGGATTCAACAATAGACAATACGCACGAAAACTGGTGTGGATTCAACACAAAAAGACTCTACATCCTATAGGGGGAATAGGTATTCAGTAATGTTTCCATTAGTAAATGTTGAATATACAGCAAACATGGATTGGCATTATTTTTTTCAAATCAAGCAGAAGAAAAAACATTATGGAATCACTTAATATCGAGGAAACCTATGGAAACATCTAATAATTTCTACATCTAAAACAAATAGCGGCACAAGAACCTCTTCATACCCCTATATCCATTGCTGACTACAAACAAATAGAAAAATAAAAATATGATCTTGACATTTCTAGCGCAGTGGTTACAGCATCAGACAAATTACTGTTAAGTAATCTGATGGTTCTGGGTTCGATCCTAGTGTGAGACAGTATAACAAAACTACTAACGCTAATAGAGGGGAGTACGGTCAATATACCCCCGTCGGATAAATAAAAGGTTCGGTTCGTTACTTCCCAAATCTACCTGATGATACCTGACGAAGGCCGTAGAGTGCAACGGCCGAAACGTTGTATGAAAAACAACAAAGATGAGGATGGTCCGAATATCAATAGAAATAATAATAATACCTCATCTCAAATATTCCGAGATATATGATCTTGACATTTCGTATCATTATTTGTCTCGGTGGATTTTATCTCCAGGGTTTTTGTCCGAAGAGGTTTTGTTCTGAGGGTGGCTTGTTATAACCTCGTCATGGATATATACAAAATTCTTCTTTTGAGCATTGTAATAATTTCCAAGAGGAAGTACTTTAATACGACCGTATGACGTATATTGGTTGGTGGAAATGTAACTTTTCTTCTCTCTAGTTACCTTGTCTCCTGTGCGATAGTATTGATAACTTCATGAAAAAAATGAATTAACAATGTGATAAAAATGCATTGTTTTTTTATTCTTGGTAGAAGGCCACGGTGTAGACGTATGCTACGAAGGTTGGGCTCCGGTAAATCATCTCCGCACTGGCGTCCGAGTCTGCTGAGTGAAGTTGCTTCCGGCTCAATACTAAGTCCTGTTGCTTCTCTTCCACAATCAACACTGTGACCACGAACTTGAATCGGCTGCGAACAAGAACAGATCTCCATTAATCACGGGTAGCCTTCGAAAGATTGATGTCGGGGGATCAACGACATTCAAGTATAATTCACAAAATGTCTGCCCATCTGTCTGTATGTGACAGCCTAATTCAGGAACCGCCCAACACATCTCCACTAAATTATATGCGTGTATTAATGAGACCCCAGGCGAGTTTTTTCTTTTGGGAAGTTATTTTTTCTCTAAATTCAAAAAAAAAAAAAAAAGATGAAAGATCTACATTCGAGCCCACGCCGATGATAACTATTTTCATCTTTCTATCTATCTATCTATCTATCTATCTATCTATCTATCTTTAATTCGCCTATCTTTTGTGACCCCCTTTAATTTAGATATGATCCAAGGGTTCACGATAATGATGCTTTTTCTATAAAGTATCATTCAATACATTGTTCAAATCCATGATCTCTGCTTGGAGAATTTGGCCTCTTTTGGGCGTTCTGCGGGAACTAACTGAAAATTTTCAGTCAGTATATAAAATTCGTTATAATATTCTTTCTAAATAAATACATAGTAAAGGCAAAGGAAACATTAATTAAATAATCACTTCGGAAATCGTTTGCTATATATATATATATATATATATATATATATATATATATATATATATGTTTTCTGATAGTCATTAGTTTCGAGTTAATTCCATCCAATGATGGCAGATATCTTGAACACCTGATGTAAGCAGTGGTATAATTTCAAGTTTTATTATGTTCCAGGCGATACTGCAGAATTGGGAAGATTTTGAAGATGAGACTAAACACCGAAATTTTAATCAAAAGAATGATCACATACCCAGTATCCGTAATTAAGTAATCTGTTTCCTTTTTGAACTGATCAGAAGATGAACTCAGAACCTTTGTTCTGCGTGCTGAAGAAAATAAAGGCAAAACAATGAGCTTTACGTCTCAAGTATATGCCCTGCCGAAGCAAATAGATGCGTGTACAACCAGCTTCCCCACGAGAGCAGGGTGTGATTCAAGATCGGCTTAATGTGGGGTCCTGCACGTGACAGTATGGATAGACAGTCCCTCAAATAGCTGATGCCTCTGCGAGTGGTGCTGCGAAGGCAAGTACTGGTTGTTGTTGCCAGTGGTCTTGCGAAATTGGTGCGGCCGGAAGTCAGAAGTTTAGGATAAACTCGCTTTTGCTCTAAAGTGTAACCGGATGCCGAAACATTTATGGTTCAGTTCAAAATCATGGTATTTTGTAAACGAGTTGACTTGTCTGTTAACCACCCCGACCAACCAACCAAACTAAAAACAAAACAAAAAAAAATGTATCTGTACTTTGGATAATTCATTTAAGGGTTAAAGTAAGGAAAATAGTGCTGCCGAATGGCCAGCATTTGATTCATTCTTACATTAAACTGGAGGATAGCATAAAATCCAAATATTGTAAATAACTGCAATGGTGTGATTTGATGTGATCAGAACGAATATAAGATTTATTGGCCCGATTGAATCCTCATTATTCAAGCATTTACAATTAAAGAAATATATTTATAATAGCTATCCCCCTTATAGAATAGAGTTTTAAGGGTGAGCAAGAAAGCAGACCCCACACTATTATTAAGTTGCAATTTACCCGGAGAACTTTACTCGATAGATAGATAGATAAATAGATAGAAAGAAAAAATCAGATCATTATTATCAGGGTGAGCACAAACGTAGACTCTACGCTCTAAGTTAGCGAATTTCAGGGGTATCTCGATTCGTTTTCTACAGCTACAATGCACTGTTTCGTTTCGGCTAATTGTTGCATCGTCTATGTACACAAGAACAAAAGGAGAACCCTTTGCTTTATTTTTGAAAATGTATTTTTTTTCTATCTCTGCCAAAAGGCTTGGCCATTCACACGTCGTCGAAAAATCTTGCAGTCTGCAAAAATGCTAGAGAGAGAGAGAGGAGAAGAGATATATATATATAGAGAGAGAGAGCAGAGGGGCAGACCGCTAATATGTTCGCGTGCCTATAGCAACGGTGTCAGGTTTCTTTGTCATCTGGGGTTACTGACCTGTATAATTTAATGTCAAGTGGCTTTCGACTTATCCTTATCTCTCGTTCATTTTTTTTTCCTCACTTTCTCTTTGTTCACTTCTTATCACTAATTAAGGCAGGACGGATGGGAAATAGTTGCGCTTCTTGTTCTTTTCCCTCGACGGTACTTGAGGATGTTGGCTAGTTGAAACAGACGACGGTTCTCTTGCAGTCCGAATTTGATTCTGACGGCTGAAAAAGCTGTTTGTCAAAAATAATCGCTCGACACGTTAAACTATCAATTTTTTGAAATTTTATTGAAATTTTCTCCGCAGGGGAACTCTAATGACCAGCTAAAAGTTCATCAGTCACCCGTTGATGACCTTAAATTACACGAAGATTATGCATTCTTGACCTCAACTCTTTGGCTGTGAATCCCAGATCGTTCGTCAACATTTTCCCCACACTTACATAAGCATATACACTCATGCACGTGCAAACACACCTGTACAATACTATACTCCCGGTCAGACTCCTCGCAAAGACTAAACTTTTAAAAGTATTTTAAACAGGACTTGTGATTTTCATTCATTAAAAGAAACACACACACACACACATATATATATATATATATATATATAGATAGATAGATAAAAAATCAGATCTTGAATGCTGACCCAGCAATATTGTTCTTAAGTTGCAAATCACCCCGATTTCTTTTGCGTACTTTGAACAAGCGCACTTAGGTATACCTCGATTAAAAAATATATATAGCTACAATGCACTGAGTCGACAAATTAGAAGTCACAAACAGATAAATACAATGAGAATTTTAGCAGTAGTAGTAGTAGTAGTAGTAGTAGTATATATATATATATATATAAGATCATTATTATCAAGGAGGCGAGAGCGAATGCAGACCCGACATTATTCTTACCAATCGGCAGATCGCCCAGATTTCATTAAGTTAGCTTAATTTAAGGATACCTTAATTCAATTCATTCAGCTACATTGCACCGTTTCAGATAATTAGAAGTCGCAGACAGGTAAATAGATTGAGATTTTTTTGTACAGTATAGATAGGTAGATATATAGATAGATTGATTGGCGTGAGAGCGAACACCGACCCCACACTACTATCATTATTATTTAGTTGCTAATCAACCGTATTTTTACCCATTCTTTAGGTTAGCGCACTTTAGGGGTAGCTTAATTCAATACATTTAGCTACAATACGCAGATTCGACTATTCAGGAGTCACCAGCAGATAAACAGAGTCAGAATTTTAGTATTTTGTTGGTAAATTGGTTTCTGATAGATAGTCTTTATATTTATCACATTCTGTCGGATATGATTTGTCCATTTACTGATATTTCATACCGTCGGTATGGAGAATAACATACTTTAGCCAAAAATCGTCAAAAAAGGAAATGAGTAATATAGGTGTGTTTTGAACTCTGTCACGAGAGCCTTGCCAACTCTGTCAATAAGAGCAAAGCTCCTTCCAAGGTGGACGTAGGTTCAATCCTCGCACGACGCTCATTTCTTTATTTATTTACACGATGTAAGGTTGCTCGTTTGCTACCGGGTATTATCGGTTCCGAACAATTGGTCCCTGATGAATTGTCTTTATAATTATCACATATGCAAATGAATAAGAGACAACTTAACAATCTTCATAACTCCATTTATCTCGTGTGTTTGTGTTATATCATCCTAAACTCAGTAAATATCAATAAGTGCCAGGATATTAGAAGAATCTAGATCTTATTGATGAACCCATCAGAACAAGACTCCCCCCAAAAGCCAAAAAGTTATTTTCCCCAAAATTAAAAAAAAACAAAAAAACAAAACAAAACAAACGTTTTTAGAAGGGGTCTAATGGAGTACTGATGCCAATTTCCGAATCTGAAGATAAAACGGTACGGCCAGCAGCACTGGAACACAAACTAACACACGCACATATATAAAAAAAAAGGATAATATCCTTCGCCATCCCTGATGGCTGCAGTAGTTCAATTTGCCATGTTTTATGGCTACGGTCGTTCAATTTCTATAAGAAAAGGAATGGTACCTTCAGACCGAGAATAACGTTATTTGAACGCTAATATCTGATCAATACGTTGCATATTTATGGTTGGGGGGGACTTTGTGTGAGTTTTTGAAGCGTATACAGCTATCTGGAAATTAGATCTACCCAATTTTAGTCACTTTTAGCCGTTCAAAATGGCCGATTAAAAAATGGCTGTCCACCCTTTGCACGTTATTGCGAAAATCGCCAAAGAAAGAAAAAATGATTAGGCATGATAATCTTATACTACTTGACCTTTGATTCTTCTAAAAGCGTGGCCAGCTTTTTTTTGGCGGTTACTACCAAGAAGCATAGGCTGTCTTCAAATTGTGTAAGCACTGGAATGTGTGAATGGTGATTATCTGCCAAATTAACAACTTCAGCGCCAATTTTTTTTTCTCCTCTGAACAGATTATGCAGCGAAAAGGTTAATTTACGTCTTTTGGCGTTGAACGTGTGAATTATTTCCTGTTAGGAAGAGCTGTGTGGAAGTTGAAACGGGAACGGTCATATTTTCTCACCTTTTTTGGTAAAGATTTTTGAGTTTTTCTCGTATCTCATTCGATATGCCTTTTGCTATCACTCCCATGTTGTCCTCATCGTAAGGTTCACCTAAAATGAATAAATAAATCCTGTCAGACATTATAGTTTCTGCCTCACTTACCACATAATTTGGTAGCATGTTAGGTTCATTCAAGAAATTTCAGATTAACCAGACGACTAAACTCTTGACACCCAAGAGTGCATCGATAGTGTGAATATATATTTGTTTCCAGAATTCGAACTCTTTTTTAAAATTACATGTTTACATTACTGTTGACTAAGCATATGTATGATGATTTCAAAACAATTTTGTTTCGTCGGTTATTGAGTAAGGAGGGTGCCTGAGCTGGTAAAGGCACGTAGAATGAACTAGGTGATCTGAGTTTTAAATTCCGGCTGCGACAATTCGTGACAAAGGTATGAATCTATCCTCATTTACAATTTTAAAATTCCTGAATATAATGCAGCTGCGAATGATATTTTCTGTAAGACACACACACACACACACACACACACACACACATATATATATATATATATATATATATATATATATATATATATTGTTGTGTCATCCACAGACAGCTGTTTCGTTGTATTACAACTCTTCAGTGTGGCTATAGATTATCCATTCTCCCATCCAGTACCTTGAGCCAGGATTGAAACCTTCGCTTTAGACCCGAAGGCCAGTATCCCTCTCTGCTCCACGGAACTGGACGGTCAGTAAGGTGTGTGCTCTATTCCTATGGAAGAGCATTGCAGAAGCTTACAATGAATAAGATACCTCACTTAAAGAGTGCTCAACCCTGAATAGGGGAGCGTTATATATATATATGTAGATATATATATATAACATTTATAGAGGAGGATTGATGACGATGTTTCAGTGAAGTTTAACTTTGGAAAATCGCCAACAGTCATTAATTTCGAAATTGGATGCATGGAAAAACAAGTGTTGTCAACAAATTATAGCAATAACTCTCGTCGGTAGAGAAAGATGAAAACGCGTTGATTAACAAATGGGAATCGTGTGTCAATGGGCGGCCCTGGAATTCTAAGGCGGAACGTTGCATGAAAAAGTAATATCGGCTTTTTTAGCCTTCACTATTTACTAAGCTTAGCCTGGTATGGTCAAACCTGTATTGTTCATGTCAAGGCATAGGCGTACGACCCAGGGGAGAAGGGTCAAGTGTGCCCCTCACAATTTCAGCAATTTTTTTTCGAGCAAATCTGTGTAGTCTGGGCAAAACCGTGGAAATTCTCGGTCAAATCAAGCCTTTGCCAGCTCCACTTCCTTAATAGAATGAATTCCTATTTGCTTATATGTCAAGGTGCATTGCATTTTTCTTGCCTCTCAATTGTCATTTGAAAGTTGCGGCTCGTTGAATAAAAATACTTTATCGTAGTTCCCTCTCTTGTAAGCACATGAGCGTCATTTCAAATCATCTTCTCTAGTATGAAACTTTAGTTTTAGTTAATGCTGATTATGTAAACTAATTTTCATGAAACATCTCACCCATTCATGTGAGAATTCTACGTGCTACAAGTATACACGACGATCATTCTTTTGTGATAAATTGAATTGTAAATACCTTCAAGCATTTCTTCAACAGTTTCTTTCATAATTTTCTCAGCTCTGTCGCGGCTGAAAGGTTTTTTCGGGCCCAGTGGGTGGGAAGTCTCATACTGTCGCAAAAAAGAAAGAGCAAATAGAAACGAAAACAGACCAAAATGCTAATATGGGAAAAGCGTACATCTTCCCTACCGATACTGACACCCACTCACATTATCCCGTCCCAAGAGAAAGTAAAAACAGCAAGTCGTGTCATCTTGTGTTTCTGAATTAGGAGCGAATCTCCCAAAGTTCAAATAAAAATAAAATTCATTGATTTTTATTACAACAGTTGTGGCAGAGATTTCCAAACCTTTAGCATTGGCGACACTATTAAGAAAAAGAAGAAAAGTCTGTCGCCAATGCAAAAAGTTATATCTAATTATATTTGATTTCGTGACACACCCAGAGATTGTCGGCGGCACACTAAAGTGTTGCAAGACAAAGTTTGGAAAGCTCTGAGTTTTACCAATATTCATATTTAGAGAGAATTGTAAAGAGTCAACCATTACGAGATGCTCGCCCATCCAGGAGATACCTTCGCCCTAATCACACAGTTTAGGGTGTACTCAATTAACTGCTGAGTGCACGGGAAAATTCGTCCCAATAAAGAGTTTTCGAAGCAGAGAGAGAGAGAGAGAGAGAGAGAGAGAGAGAGAGAGAGAGAGAGAGAGAGAGAGAGAGAGAGAGAGAGATCTGTCTTACTTTCATAGCCAAGCTTTAAAATAAATAATTTCCAATAAGTACAAAAAATATAGGGTGATGTAATCGTCTCTAACGTGTCCAAATATATGAGGCTGTACAAATTATTGAAAAAAGACGAATTCGTTGGCATTTTGAATCCAACAAGTCTAATAACTATTTGCCAATGCTTAAATTTTGTGTGCAGTTTAATAAGCTAATTGCATAAGATTCCTGCATACTTCTTTATTTTGTTTTACTCATTAATTTTACATTCAATGAACACTGTAGCTTACTGCTTGGAAAAGAATAAATGAGGAGCAACCATCATCAGATGGACGAGCTTGGAGAGGATCCGTACAGCATCAGGACAGTATTCAAATGCAGTTCGAGGTATCGTTACCGAAGTGAAACCCAGACTGGAAGAAAACATGACTAAAAACTGTATACACAATATTCCATGCAGTTGTAGTGACAGAGAATAGAAAGATAAAACTAGCCGCCCCTTAATACGAAGACTTGGAGAATCTTGAAAGGCAATCCGTGGAAATACTTTAAAATCTGAATTGAATGACTGAACATGCGTGGATGGAGAGGGAGGAGCGACATAATTTATGAAATAAAGTCAAATTAACAGGCAACAAGCAGCATTGGAAAATAAGGAGGTTGCCAGAACCTGTCCACTTACTAACTCAATTAACAGACCGAGCGAAGGCATCAATAGTTTGTGGGGAATCATTTATCAGGAAGGAACAAGCGATAAAATTTGGATTCCATAGACATAACACGAATGATGTGAGGGCGTGAAAAGTTCAAGGGGAGGACACGAAGTCAGCACAGAGGCCAGAAAGAGACAATCTGATGAACATACGGACACAGACAGCATATTGGAAGTGCATGACAGAGGATGCACATACTCTTTTTGAACAAGATTCGACAACATTCCAGAATACAACTGACGCTCAAGGAATATGACCGAAAAGTGTTGAATCATCATCAGTCTGTTAGCGTCCGTTGTTGGAAACAGACCTTCCTCGAGATACGCCAGATCTCTCTATCATGAGCATTGCGAAGCCAGTACTTCCTAAATTTATATAGCTAGTCAAGCCATCACATTTTCTGTCGGCCACAGCCTCACGCCTGATCTCTGAGGATCCATGTTGTGAGTCGTGATGTCCAGCGGTCATCTGTCATTCTTGCAAAATGTCCATCCCATTGCCATTTGAGTTTCCTAACAGTTTCTATGATGTCCTGAAGTCCTGTCTTTTCTCTAATATACTGTGTTGCCTTATGATCTCTCCATGTGAGGCCGAGCTTAATCAAATGATCAAAACGACCCGTATAAACACCCAGGAAAAAAAAAAAACAAAAAAACAAAAAAAAAAATTACCACAATCTTTTTGCTCGACTCAGCGGGGACCGGCTCCACAGGAAATACTTCAAAGGCAGAAATTCTGGAAGGCTTCCGGGAGGCCACAAACATACTTTTTCGGCGATCCATATTTTATATGCTCGCTAGAAATTAAAGAGGACATGAATTAGGATCCTTAGTTGAAATGACACACATGCACGTACACACTCACACGATTGCACGCGTATACACATGCATACATATGTGTCTGTATGTGTGAAGATCATAATACTCGCCAAGAGTTTGGGCTGGGCGATACGGATAAAAATTGCTATCAAGGTATTGTCAGGCTGAATAATTATATACGATATATATCGCAGTATTTTTAAAAAATCAGAAATTCTAGAGAGTTGACTGTATTATCGCAATTGATCAGACATAGAATTTAAGATTTCTGAATTTAACTCATGAATAAGAGAGAGAGAGAGAGAGAGAGAGAGAGAGAGACAGACAGACAGACAGACAGACAGACAGAGACAGAGAGACAGAGAGATAGAGAGGGGGGGGAGAAAAAGTGATTCTGTAACTTCATGTCGAGTCAACTTGCGTTCCCGAGTTCTCGGTATTTTTTTTGTAAACATTGAACTTCTGTTAAGAAAAATATTATTTTTTATATAATAACAACTATACACATTTCCTTTATTTTTCTCTTCGGGTGAGATGATCTTGCTAACAAGGATGTCATTAAAACAGGTAATGACAATGGCCAGAAGAAAAACAAATGACGTCATGCACGAACAACAGTGACATAGTGATGTACACAAAAAACTGATGACTAATTCACTCCCACTTCTAAAGCCCAACTCAGCTCGACTTGTTCTGCTAGAGTTAACAAATCACATTTTCAGGAACTATTGATAAAAGAGTTATAGACAATAATATTATATGGAGAAGTCAATTTTATTTTATTAGATTTCAATGAAGCAAACATGTTTGTCCTTTGCGCAGCCATGCTTGTCTTATGTTCAATAACATATCAAAGCCACATGAGGTTTGCAAAAACATTCATCAAAACAAACTGAGATCAAAATTGAAATAAATAAACGAAATTAAAAAATAAAATGGCATATCTCTGAGACTGTTACTTTTTCAGCAATAGCAACAACACAAAATACAGCCTATAAGGAACTAAAAATAAAAATGTTAATAGAACGAGAAATAATTTTCCAAAGAGGTAGACAGTTGAAGGAACTGCGAAGGAGAGAAGGCGGTACTGAGTGGACAATTTGGAATGGGGACAGTTTGGAATGGGGACAATTTGGAATGGGGACAGTTTGGAATGGGGTAATCGCGTGAAGTCAAAATGACAGTTTGGAATGGGGTAATCGCGTGAAGTCATAATGACAATTGGGAATGGGGTAATCGCGTAAAAATCAAAATGACGGTTTAGAATGTGGTAATCGCGTAAAGTCGATATCCCGACCAGCCCAATTCAGAGCTATCAATGTTCATCAACGAACTTCCAACAAAATAATGAATAAAACTAGTTGGGTGCAGGGTTCTTATAGTGCTCATCTTGTGTTCCAAATTGCATGGCTAATGCGTCTTACCTAGCATCGTAACAGCTATGATCATTTACAGCGCAGATTGATCTGTTTCTACCAAGTTTTATATCAGGTTTTATCCATGTTTTCTTTCCTGTTGAATGTTTGTTTGTGGATGCTCGTGTTTATTTATTAAACGATTTTGTATTGCCAATCTCCCGGGTAAATGTTGCATACTTTGCACACACTTTGGTATCCATCCCACAGATTATTAAATGGTGTATTTAATAGCAATGCACTATTGGGTGTTGGAATCCTAGCAAAGCTTGCTTTTTGTAGGATAATTACTACCACTTGAGATTGGCACTACGAAATATTTCAATAAACAACATTTAGACTAAATTGGTATCGAGAACCAGTGACAAACTAAACAATTCAATGTATCAGAGTGTAACAACTTGGTGCACCGCTGACAGGTCTTGGCAACGAATAGATACAACATATTCGTAAAACATTCGAAAGTACAAACATAATTTGGCTCCAAGGAATTAACTTATTCCAACTAAAAGTTTATCAACTCTCAAGACATGACTGCTAAAGACTGGATTGGACATTTGGTCATTGATTTAACGTACAAGCGGTCCGACAAAACCATAGGCAACGAGGATTCACCGACATATAACTGTTATCAGCAAGATAAAAGTGGTTCGATTAAACTATAGGCAACCAGGATTCACCGACATATAACCATTGTCAGCAAGATAAAAGTGGTTCGATGAAACCATAGGCGGCCAGGATTCACCGATACATTACTGTTGTCAGCAAGGTAAGAGTGGTTCGACTAAACCACAGGCAAATAGAATTTGCAGACACATCAACTGTCCACACATTAAAAATCCGATATAACAGTTTTCAATCAGACACTGCTCAATTTAAAAGACAATGTTCACGAGTCAATTCCACTATCATTTTTGTGAATAGTGACCAAAAGCTAAGCGAACCTAAATGTTATAAAAATCTCATTGCATACATTTCGAACTAATATCGACTTTTTTGTTGTTTGGGGCTTAACGTTTCAGCCGGACACGGCCGGACAACGACGCATTGTCCGAAACGTTGTGTTCAGAATAACAATGAGATTACGAGTCGGAACAATTCATAGAATAATGACAAGCTATATGCAGTAAATCCATCAGCAGCAGCATCGTAATGTTCGTACTCACGACTGTCAGGACTGAATTAGTTGAACGAGAAGTACCATTGTTGATTGAGACTTTAATAGAAACCGTCAACCGAAACTGTCACATGTATGTATGTATGAATGTATGTATGTATGTATGTATGTATAATGCATAAAGATCACACCAATGGCGCTAGAGGGCTGGAATTTTAAATATTAACACTGTATTATTAATTCGAGAAAAAAAATAACATTTTGTATTTTTTTTACGCCCTTCCCTGATTTTCAGTGTATGTATGGGGGGGGGGGTCAATTTGTAGTGTAACTTTATGCCATATTGATCCCTCAGTTTGCGCCCAGCAGTATTCACGTTTGTTTTTTTCGTTGAAAATTCAGACTTTTCTAGTGATCGCTACCCAACAAAGGTGAGAGAAGTAACGTATCCATTGATCACCTCTTTTTCCAAATTTCCAATTGATCACCCTCAATACAGCACGCTGCCAGAAGAAGAGTGTCATATGACAGTTTCTCTCACCATTCAATCAGAGATAGATAGATAGATAGATAGATAGAGAGAGAGAGAGAGAGAGAGAGAGAGAGAGAGAGAGAGACAGAGACAGAGACAGACAGAGACAGACAGAGACAGAGAGATGAAGATGAATTGAGACTTTCCTACACAGAAGGAATTCATTTTTTTCCAATAGGGTGTACCATATGAAGTGTCATATTTGCGATGATTAATGATTTATACCAATTATTGTATCACTTGCCATTGTAAATCCGGAGATTCTACCGATGTATCTTACTGTCCAGATGGTCTGTGCGTAAACATCTTTGTTTTTTCATCCTTGAAAATATATTCTGTGGACTGACTGTCTACACTTTTGCACGAGTTTAAATTGCGAAGCAATGTTGCTAAATCAGGAGAAACATCAATTTGGAATTTGCAGAAGGAATGACTATCGAGTAAACAATACAACGGTGGTTTGCAGAAATTGGGTTCGGAGATGAGAATATTGAATATGAGCTCCGAGAAAAAAAAAACAACTCATGAACGTAATTAACCATGATCAAAACAATGGAACATATTTTACAATACGACAACTCCGTCTCTTTCAGCAAAACTTGGAACTTTTCCCATGACCTGTTCTTTTATTTGGTTACAAAATATGAAAGGGTAGATAACCTTGGAAAATAGATTCTAAACGAGTTAACAGAGAGTTCTCATTACCGCTCACTCACTGCCATAAGGACGCTTTCCTTCAATGTGCCATTAATTGTGATTAAAAATGGATATTTTACGATAACTGTGGATGTATATTTTGCATAGATTGTACGAAATGTATTTTTGATTGATTCGTGTTTACTTTACACTACAGGAGAAAGAGACCAGAAAAAGACCCTTTACTTATGGATATTACATATTGCACTTGAAGAAGGTCACAAAATAAATTGGCCGAAACGTTCAGGCAACAACATCAACAGCAAGAAGGATTTCAATTGACCGGAAAAAAAGCATAGAATGTTAATGACCCTTTTCAAAATTATGGACCGTATTCTTGTGAAAATATTTGCATAGATCTGATCTACAACTATTCCTTAGTTATGACTACTGACTCACTATGATGAGAACGCCGATAACTAGTTGGACTCTTCAAGGAACAGTTTGAAACCAAGTCATGGCCGGACTTTAAATACTGACTTTTGTGCCAGCTTCGCCGACCAGACTGCGAATAGGGAGAGAGGTGTTATGCTAAACATGGTTTTGTGTTGTCGAGTGCCAGACAAGGGAATATCTATATCTTATCAAAGAAAGGCATATAATGTTCAAATATTGATTGTAAAAAAAGAACCAAATGCTAGTGAAAAATTCTAACATCTTCATTCTCTTCGCTCTCGTCATAATGAATAATTCATAATTCATGAATTATCTTAAACAAGATTCGTTATTTGAACAACCTTTGGATGTTAGCCTAAATCTGCAGTCTGTAATCCTAAACTCGAAGCATTATTTCTCTGTTCGATATAAACGCTAGTCCACTAATGAGAAATACGAAAACTCTTGAAACTGTGTTAATGTATTCATCTTGATGCATACAACTGAAAAGACGATCTATTTTGCAGATATGTTAAATTATCTACTGGGAATCCACACATACTAAAGATAGATTACAATACGGCTGAAGAAAAATGGAATATGGATTTGAATAATGTTAAGAATTACTTACAATTTGAAGTTAACGAAGCTATCTTCCCAAATGTAAGAAGACCCTGCCGCGTAGATGACACCTAATTGTTGTTGAGTCCGTGTCAAGAATCGATGTGTTTTCTTTTTTCGTATTTATCTATTGATTGATTACTTGTCTCTTTCGAAAGCACCGAGAGGAAATTTTCTCTCGTCTGCTGGTCGATGGAAACATTGATTCTTTTATTCATGATTAATGGTGTTATGGTTCGAAACAATAAAAATTGTCAACAGGCGATACAAACATCACTTTGTAAATATAGGAATTATAATCGGTAACCAAGGCGGCACATTTGGTACGGAGAAAGGCTTCATAGGATGAGTGTACAAGCGTGAGTAAGCTTGTATGCTTACATGAGTATGTATGAATATACCAAAGCGTGTGGATGCGTATAGTTCTCTGCATATATTTACATAAGTTGAGGGCGTTTGGGTGCGAGATAAAGTGTATCAAGTGTATCTTCGTATACGTGTGCGTGCGTGTATTCTAACTGTACACAAGATCAGAAGTGCAATAGCGTATATATATATATATATGTATATAAAACATTGATGAACAGATATCTAATTCATAGTGAACCTTTGTATGTGTACAGATATGCTTGTGTGCGTGTGTGTGTGTGTGTGTATATTCATTGATGTGCGTAAATTCATTGTAGAGGGCGGGTAAATATAAACAGTGTGTATCTGTTAGTTTTAGCTGAATGGCTGCCTTAAAAATTCAAACACATCCATCCGTGTGTGTGTGTGTGTGTGTGTAAGTTGATCGGAAGAAATGTTCGTTTTGACTCATTCAACATATGACCCTTACGTGCTTGTGTATCTTTTGATAAACATGTTTTAATGTAAGCATCACTCTGTATTAAGGTGTGAAAAGGCATGGTGAAGCTGTAACACTGCTACGAAGCACATCTGCTCATAGGGAGGCTCAAATCATCAATACAATGAACGATAAGGGAGTGCAGATGTCTAAATCAATTCAGTTATTTATTGGTTGATCGATTCGAAGTTTCAGTTGTAAAAAACAATGCGCAAATTTCGTGCCATTAACAAAATTTCAGCATAAGCATTAGGGAGGCATATTTTGTCAGAGTTCTTCGTTACGAGGCTCAAAATCACTTAATCGCGCCCAGCTCTGTGTATAAAAGGGAATCTTTACTTATGAGTGTGTGGGATTGTGTTGATGTGTACTTGTGCTGGGGCTGTGTAAGTTGGCAGTATATATGCATAACGATATTAGTCTGGGAGCGTGTATATATATATATATATATATATATATATATATATAACACAACACAGAATTTTACAAATAACTCCCAAATGACCCCTTCATTGGATACCAAAACATAACAACCCACTCCCTAACCGAGATGTACAACAATAACATTATAGATAAAACAACACTAAATACACTTAAACCTACTTCCATGAAACCTGTTAGGTTCTACCTACTTCCGAAAATCCAGTTGGACCAGTCATTTCCTCCACTAACTGCCACACTACCAAACTATCGAAATACGTAGACCACCATATCTAACCCCTTAGCTACGCAAGTTAAATCCTACATACGAGACATCGCTGACCCTTTGAACACAGTCAAACACATCAAAACAACCCCTGGAAAAAGCACAATGGAGGTAAAATTCCTATATTCTAATATTGAAGAAAGCATTCAAGCCATCAAAGAAGCCCTTAAAAATAGAACGACTAAAGAACCCAAAACACATTCTCACACTCAATAGTTCCAACTTTGATAACAGACTTTCCCTCCATATTTTTAGTCCAGAATCTGTCTCATTATCTACTGTTCATATATATATATATATATATATATATATATATATATATATATATATATATATATATATATATATATATATATATATATGATATGTGTGTGTGCATGTAAGAATTCTATTGTTAGCAATGAATTATTGTATCCATTTGTCTAGATACGTGTAAATGCATCGTACTATATATATATATATATATATATATATATATATATATATATATGTATGCAAATATATTTATGAATATATGAATGTGTTTAAATTCGTATGGATATATAAATATATGAGGATATGTTCCCAGGTGTGTGTGTGTGTGTGCGTGCGTGTGTGTGTGTGTATCTGTGAATGTGTGTGTGCAAAGGCTTCACTGTGTACATCATCATCATCATGTATCTACCCAATCCTTTTCATCGGTAACACATCGCATGCATTACTGGCTCATGCTGGAAGATCCATATATGACTTATAAGGGGTGAGCAACGTTCAATAATTTACATACAGTCGAATTGATAACATTTTGACAATCTTATCAAGCATAGTTAAACTGCCAGTTTAAAACAAAAACAAATTCAAAGTTGGTAAGAAAGAAACCAACAAATTATGAGGCGATATAAAAAGAATGTTTGTCATTGATTCACATTCAAAGTCCTGTTAGTATTCAAGTTATCGATGTTTTTTATCTTGTTGAACGCCCGAATCCCAACATATGTGTACATATGGAGGAAGACACATAGGCGAATGTGCCAGGAGGCCCAGTTGATGGGGATACTGCTCCACAGATTTGGGGAAAATAGAGTGAAATTTCGGGCAAATCAAGTCCTCTGCCATTCCGTAAACAGAAGAGTTCTCACACGCCTATAAGGGTGTGTGTCTTTTTAAGCGTGAATCTAGATTATCTTGGGCGTGGAAAATAGCTAAAATTCGGTTTCAAATTCTGTTTGCCAGCCTTTGGAATCGTTTCATGCCAATGTCCATAAGAAGAACATGATTGTAAAGCACTCATTCTAATTGCCAAGTTGATTGATTTAGTTTTGTCGAGTGGAAAAGACATGACAGGAAAGGATGATTCTCGTTTTTATTCCAACCCAAATCTCGACGCTAGTATCAATTTCATATTAAAATCGAGAACTCGGAAACGGGCGAAAGCGAGGCAACAACATATGCTTATTGCTTGCTTTCATTTTGACATTGGAGGAAATTGAATTGGAGAGATTTGGGGGACATATTGATGACCAAGAAGAAAAGACAAGAATAACAGGTCTGGTTAGTCATTCAATAGACCAACGTCTTTTTGGCAGCATGCTGTGGTGGGGAATTAAAATTGGACAAACTGGTGATCAATGAAAAAGTTACCTCTCTCGATTTTTGTTTGGCAGTGATTACTAAAAAAAGTCTGAATTAAAAAAAAAAGTACGAATGCTACCGGACACAAACTAAGCGACCATTGTATCATAAACTTACATTGCAAATTGAACCTCTTCACTAAAAACCCATTTGTGTTTAAAATAGAACCGTTTTTCTAGATATAGTAAAGAACAAATGTTCAACTTTTTAGCTTTCAGTCAGTCAGCATAGTCAGTCAGCCTGACCAACTTGAAAACTCAATAAAGCTAAATTGACAGTTGTGATTGGCAGTCTTCAATTGTACGATGGTTGCTTGGGATGTTTTTGGTTGTTTTGCTTGAAATCTTATGAACAGGCTCCAAAACATATCTACACCACCCTCTCGATCTAAGGTCACCACCACCATCATCATACTTCTAGCGTCTATCGTTGGACATAGACCTTCCCCTAGATTTGCCAGACCTTTTTATCGCAGGCATCGTAGATTCAGTTCTTTCTGAATCAGTCAAGCTCATCAAGCCATATTACTTTTTGTCGGCAACTATTTCGCATATGATCTCTGAGGATCCATATTGTGATTCCTCATGTCCAGCAGTTGTCTGACATTCTTGTAACAAGTTCAGTCCATTGCCATTTGAGTTTTCTAATCTTGGACTCCTGACTGATTTCTAATATACTCTGCTGTCTTGTGATCTCTCCATATTGCCTGGTTCTAAGTTCGAGGGTCAATCATCTAGTCAGGTTCCATGTTTCTGCTCCATATGCGTCTATCTAGGAGGATGCATCGGTTGCATACCCTTCTTTTTAGGACTAGTGGGATGTTCTTGAAGGTTGAGCTTGCTTTACCGAAAGCTTGCCAATCTAGTGTGATTCTCCGCTTTATTTCTTCTTCTTTTGGTGGATTTCATGGAGATTCGTTGTTCTAAGCAGTGGTCTACTTTCTTCAGCTCTTCGGTGTTTTTGTCCTCAGCACGTTTATCGAACAAAACATCTGTTTTGCTGAAATTCTTGTGAGGCGCGAGCTTGAGTCATAGTCACACAATCAAGAGACAATCATAACTCCTGCCACGTGCACTAAATATTTAAATCCTAATAAAAACTAGATCGCGGATGCTGTTACTTTTTATTTAAAAAAAAAAATTTTTCTTCATTGAGCGATTCTTCAAGATCATTTATCGTTTCTGTTCATAGCTCCAAGTGATCAAACGGGCAGCCTTTTCAGATATCGACCAATTTCTGCATCGGTAATCCAATCATTTAACCTCGATTAGCATTTTGCCTTTTGCGAATGAAAGCTTCATCTCAATATCTTGGCGAACTTGGATTTTCATCTAAGATCGAACATGATAAAGTAATCCCCAGCCAATCACCTCAAAAAGACTTGCGGATTTTGAGTGGTGATATGAGTAATGACAGGCTATGAAGTTAAGCGATGGTTGGTTGGGGTAGTTTTCTTTGATCTTCTGAAAGTTTGACGATCGAATCTCGAATCTCAAACCTCGTCGCTTTTCTTGACGCCATCTATTATCTTGGAGATTCGTAAATAAAACCAAACGCACTCAATTAATACAGACGTCTCTCTTTGAAGATTCAGAAAAAAGGGATGGTGTCATTCTCTCTTTCTTTTCCTTCTTCCATTTTGTTCTTTCTTTGATTTTTCTTTCTATTTTCTTTGTCGATCTCTTTTCTCCAACTTTTTTCTGTTTTTTTCCCTTTTTTGTCACATATTATCCTCCTCCCTCATCCTCATACTACTTCTGCTCCCATCATTATTTCTTTTCTTATTTGCCTTTTTTCCTCCTCCTCTTCTTCTTCTTCTTCTTCTTCTTCTTCTCGTTTGTTTCCTTGATTCTATCCATCCAATTGCTTCTCTGTTCTCTCTCCATCTTGACAACACACACACACACACACACACACACACACACACACACACACACATATATATATATATATATATATCTTTCTTCCAGTCTATTTTTCCATTTTCAACACTTTTCGTTTTTCACCTCCACTTCTCCTTTCTCTTTTAGTCTCTATTTCCCTTTCATTTCTTTTTCTCCTCTTGTTTCTCTTTCCCCTCTTTATAATTCTCTTTGTCCCTTCCCTTTCTTTTTAGCTCCCCCCACCCCTCTGTCCTCTATCTATTTCTCTTTTTTCTCCATTTTTAAAAACCGTCGATCAGAACTGCCTTTGCTTTCTTCCAAATTCATTCCATCCAATTTCTTAAATTCCTGTCGCCATTTTTTTTCTCCTCTTCTTCCGTTTCCTTTTTCTCTTTATTTTCTCTTTTCTTTTCCGATTCTTTCGATGTCAATTCCAGAAATTGAATTTTTTTTCACTTTCACCACATCACCACAAACATCATTTCTACAAACACCCCAACTATGACCTTTCTTTTTTTTCTTCAACGTTGGTCACGATAATCACCGTCACCATTTTCGTCTGCAAGCACCCATGGCTATCATTACTATCATTATTACCTCTGTCAATCCTGACGACGACGACGACGACAACAACGTTGCTGCCATTGATACGGGCAATAACTGAATGCATTATTTGCAAAGAAAACAGCATTAATTGATACGCTTATCTGATAAAATTCAGTAGTCGACATATTGTCTACACGGCGGCGTAGCACAAGTACACATCTATGTACACATGCATCGTGCGCTAGTAGATCTATCCGTACAGAGTTTAGCATTCGAGCATGAATGCCAGATGATTCCAAATTCTGAATTATATTGCAAAAGGTTTCTCGATCCCGTTGACGATTGACGCTAGATAAGCCATATTAAGATCATGACCCTGGAAAGAATAGTGGTACATGTTTCTTCAATCTGCTAAATACTTATGAAATATTCTTGATATTCGAATAAATGAATATGTTTTCGGTCGTCATAACTCAGCAAGTGAAAACCCCAAAAGACATACTCGTACAAATGGAATTCAGCCAAAATGGACCCAATGTGCGAGAACAAAGGAAGAGCTTACGTACGCAACCATTTTAAGTAAATGTTTATATAGCAGCAACTAAATTTGATTTTCTTCTCGTATTTTTCTGCAAGTGGACAGCTGACCAGTGATTCAATCTCTTACCTTCATGAATAAGCAATGCAGAATAATGCGTTTTTTTCATACGTTTATTCTATTTTATTTAGTACGCACATGAGGATCATTGTAAAACCGTAGAAAGGGTAGAAGAAACGACACAAGAGAGGAAAACTCCAGTGTTCCACCATAAAAAGAGGAAGAAAATACGTAGTTTTCGCTGGCATTAACTGTTAATGTCATTTCTTTGTTAAACTGTTGTCTTCTCACCGAAAGTCGAAATAATGAATTGAACTATTTATTTGACCAGAGTTTTTTTCACTTTTAAACTTTATTCCTGAATTTATTTTTCAAAAATTTCATCTTCAAATAAATGAAAACTTGACCATTTAAAACTGTATTTGATTATATTCAACTACAAAGGATATAAGTAATGTTTAGGGTTAGTAGATCACAAGACCGCATAGTATATTAGAGAGAAAAGTCAAATGGCTGGTTATGTTGCAAGAATACCAGACAACTGCTAGACACCATGACTCACAATCCCTGAATATCATGTGTAGTACTGTAGCCGACAAAAAATTTGGCATGACCGTCTAGAAAAGTTCAGAAAGTATTGGCTCCACGATGCCCATGAAAGAAATGAAAACAACAAACTTGTCATTATCGCAATGATGGTTTCACCACTGAAAAGATTACTTTTTGCAGCCCATGTTTTGAATTTAGTATGGACTAGGTAAGAATCACCAATTGAAGATCGTCTTTCAATTCAAAATTCATCTGTCTCTCTAGCACTATTCTTATTTCCATTATCTGGAAAAAGCAGGGGAGACTCTGAAACAGCGGGACTGTAATGCTCTAACCCTGCTGCATTGTATAAAGTTTGAAAATCAGATTTCTTTAACCAAACATATATTCGCATTGGTTGAAATATTTAGCTCCATGTGTAAGTACATAATTACTGCCATTACTATGGCGAACACTGTGAATTATGTTGAACACGAACGCATAAGAACCCCCCCCCGAAACGGACGAGGAAAATCTGCAGGAAATAATTTTATTGGATGAGTTTTAAATGGGTTTGAAAATACACAAAACATGCTAATCAAAGCCGACAGAGAGACGTTGCTTGATAGAATTCGATATCTTGAATGTACACAGTCGAGTAAATACAAACGTTTACGATATAAATTAAATATTAACCATTAAAAGAGAAGCTGGCATTCCATTAATCCTAAAAAGAAGGGTGTACAACCAACGCATCATCCCGGTAGTCACCTATGAAGCTGAATCATGGAATCTCACCAAAAGATTGATTCTAAAACTGATTACCATGTCGCAAGAGTATTAGACAACCACTGGACATTCCGACTCACAACGTGTATCTCCAAAGATCACATACGACACTGCGCCCGGCAAAACAGAAATGGCAAGGCGAAGTAGACAAGTTCAGAAAATATTGGCCCTGCGACACCTATGAGAGGGAGGACTGGCGAATCTTGGCGAAGGTGTAAGTCCAATGACGGACGCTAAGAGGTTGCTGCTGCTGATTCTGAAGGGAGGCTCATATTAAAGGACTAAATGAGCCTTTACTTTACTATTCAAACGCCCAATTGACATAAGTTTCATTACATAGAAATCATTGACGAGCGGATGGCTGACATTTTTGAAATTTTGAATTTTCACTTATAAATATGGTATTTTACAGCAGATATCACCAGTTGCTCGTTTAAAGACATACATAAAGAGAAAAATGGCGATTGTCACCTTTTCAGCGTTAAATTAAAACATTTTCACGTCAGATTTAACTGCAATCCGGGTACACAGCACAGTATTTTCTCTTGTTTGAGAGAGATAATGAATATTATGCCGATTTACCAAATACCACCGTTTTAAATTCGGCATTTTTTAATGGTTTAAAGTTGCTAAATATTTTGAAGAAAATTGGCAAATAAAATGAAAGCAGAAAACTGAACATTTGAAACTGATATTAAATTCAACTAGAAAGGATATGATTTAGGGTTAGTGTTTAGGGTTAGTGTTATAGTTGCAATATAACATAAATTCAATATTAAAATCTACTTACTAATCCTCACCCCAAACCTATCTACTAACCCTAACTGAATATATTGGTTTTTAAAAGAAAACGGTATTAAATCGAAAATACCACCATTTGATCATTATCGGTGAAAACCTAGCCACTTTCAGCCATTCCAGATGCCCATAGTGTCTATCTCGATTAACCCCCACTGCAAAATATCGGCATAATGTTCAATCTTACTTATTCAAAACTATTACCCTTTTCTTTTCTTTCGAAATTTTCTCTGATCACAGTTTTTTTTCCACACTTTTTCAAACTTATCTGTAAATCTATTTTTCAAAAAAAAATTTAAATTAGGGTTAATCTTTAGAGTCAAGTTCAGGGTGAGTGTTTCCTAGCATTCAGTTTAGGATTAGTGGTTCACAGTCAGGGTTTTATAAGTCCAGTAAAGAATAGATAAAAGCAGCTAACTTGTCATTATCGCAATTATAGTTTCACCACCGAGAAAATGATTCACACCGTCCATGTTCTGAAGAAAAAAATTCAACACGGAAAAGGTAACAATTGCTAGAAAGATATCTAATAACGATGCGTTCGTACTCACCGTGATACTTTGTTGCCAATGTATCAGAAGTATATTATTTAGATTTAGGATCAAATTTTCTTCTTGAAATTCTCAACAACCTCCACTTGTAATAAAACGCAATGTGTTTTTATTTGTTCCCAGACACACTTTTCTTCGTCACCACATGACGTAGTAGAATAGAATTTCATGTTCTAATGACGTAGTAAAAATGACGTCATAAGAATAAAATTATAAATAAAACGCCATAATTATGCAATGGTAAATTGAATCATACTTTTAACCTTTTTCTGGCCCTGTCTTCGGGATCAAAGTATGGTATCTGTTCCACGGCATAGACCGAGGAGTCGGTACTGACACTTGCCCGTTGAATGGGCCGGAGATTGGGTGGAAGTTGGTATCAAAGACCGAGTGCGCCGGTGCAAACGTTGGCCAATGAGGTTACACTGAGGCTGCGTTTGCTAAGCGCATCGGGAGGCCTTTGGACTCGTCCTTAGGCTCTCCCATTATTACTCAGCCCAGCTTTCGCAGGTAACTGCGTCAGCTAGAGCCATTTTTTGGGGAGTTGATTACTATTTCTTCCCACATTAAGCCCGACCTTGTGTCACATATTGCTGTGGTGGGACAGTGATTAAATAGGAATTGAACGATATTTAAACTTAGTTTTAACTAAAGCAGCATTTTCCAAGTCTGGAATTTAGCCCTTCTGCGGTTGAAGTTTCGGCGATCGTTACCTTTTCTGCGTTAAATTAAAAACTTATGGACGACGTAAACAATTGTTTCAGGGGTGAAAATAACATTGCGACGATGACAAGTTAGTTGCTTTGATTTATTCCGTGATTGAATCATAAAACCTTTAGTCCGAACAAAACCCGAAACATTAATCCCCAACACAAAAGGAACCCTGGGATGATAAATATAACTTATTGCAAATTTTAACGCGAAAGTGTTTTGAATTTAATGTGGGAAAGGTAACAATCGCTGAAGTTTCGTTTTCTATGTTTATTGACCTACTATTGACAGGGAGTTCCTGCTCAAAGTTGATCTTAAAGATGTTTTTAGCCATTCTTTCTCTTTCAAATTGACTTATACTGCAGCTGTAGGGTTAGTGTTTTTAAGGTAAGGGTTAGTATTCTAGCTTGAGGGTTAGTATTTTTAGGGTGAGGGTTAGTATTTTGGGGGTTATTGTCAGGGACAGGTTTATCGTTGTCTGCTATTCTGATTTTAGATGTGCCATGAACGCCTGTCACTTTACAGCTGGAGCAGCGGCCATTTTGAAACGAGGAAGGTCGCAATTGCCCCTTTTTGAGGAAACAGTTTTCTCAGATAGCTTGTTCCTTGTTCCTCGATGAGAGACTCATTTCCGCACAATATTTTCTGTGTTTTATTTGGAGCAAAACATTTTATCTGAGAAACCGGCATAGGTGTATCCATATATATATGTATGTAAATTTTTGTGTGTGTGTAACACTTTTCAGTATTTAAACACACACACACACACACAACCACGCACACATACGCTAACACACATTCTATTTATCAATTTTTTTCCGTCTCACTTTTTATATCAACGCATGATGACAGTAAAAATAGAATTTTGCGTTACTCTAAAACTGATGAAAATTCAATGGAGAATTGGAGGTTACTAGTGAATTTTGGAGAGCAATCCATTTTTCATCTCAGAAACAGACGTGCGTATCACTATATGTACCTACTCCAACAATAAACAGTATGATTTTCTCGGTTCGCTGGTCGCAACACTGGGCTCTTCCAGGAGGGGTGGGGCAAACATTTTGCTGAAAAGATAAAAACCTGTCTGTTATTTCAATCTACGTACTTTTACCTGTGAACGATCTTTTTTTCCTAAAAAAAAAAACAAACAAAAAAACCATCTTAATCCAAATATATCCGTAATCTTTTCTAACTGGGATTAACGAGTAAATCCTATACCCTCGCCCCCCTCCTAAAAGAAGAACAAACAAACAGACCAGGACAGACAGCGTTGTTTGAGGGTTCGATCCTCGTTGGATTTCCCAGCATAGATGATCTAATGCCAATTCATACTAAGGTACCATACTTATGTAATAAACATTGTGATTTTCTCGGTTTGCTGTCCATAACTCTTGACTCCCTCATTCAGAGTCAAATTGGACTCTTCCATACTTTCACCTTGCCAACGAAAAGGTATGTCTACTCGGTCGTGTCCGTCTTTCCACCTGTCTTTCCACCCGTCTTTCCACCTGTCCACTCGATATCTCCGAAATTACTCAATGGATTTCAATGTAATTGAGTGGAGGGGTGTGCTATGGGGTAAAGGAGGTTCAGTTAAATTCTTGGGCGGTTCCATCAATAATTACCCAACGTTATATTTATCAGTACACACAAGTGTTTGATTTTAAAACAAAGGTTTTAGGGCAGATCCATGCACACCTCCCTGCATCGTAGTTATAGGTCCACACAGCATAATATCGCCAACATTTTTATCCATTCGATATTCCCAAAAGTTCAGAATAAATTTCGATGAATACGTGTGGAAGGTAGGTCAATGAACCAATATAGAAGTGATTACATTTTTGGGCGGATCCATGCACAATTACTTTCCTTGACATTGGCATTGGCAGGAGTATGCGCTCTCTGAGTGCTGTCTAGTTTTTTTTTATGTCTTTAGTTAATTCTCCTTTTAGCTTGGTTTAATTAGGGCGGTGCCTGTTCCAAGGGTGCATGTTTGGAAGGGGTCGGTCTTTATGGTGTGTAGAAGTCTGCAGTAATTGTCATAGAAAATGATTTTCCGTCCGTCGTACAAAACTATGGCTTCGAAGTATTTCTGTTACTTCTTTTCAGTATTGCCAATTCAGATATTTCATATCAGAATTCAGATAATTCTAAAGAGCGGAAGTCAAGGGTGATAATTAAAAAAAAACTATGAAAAAAGTCTATAATCTTGAAATTCTTATTTTTTTCTTTGAAATTCTCTAAGCACACATTTTGATTATATTGAGATATATAAAGTCTATTGTGAATTCTAGGTATTTCCTCAAGATCCCATAAACCTGAGACCCCGCAGACTTGTTTCCCATAGGACCCTGCAGCTCCTACGACCGGTCTCGATGCACCATTTTCTTTTTGTAAAAAGGAAATGAAATGAAAACATAACAATATTATAATAAAATACGAGACTCTAGCTTCTTGCAAAATGCTCTTCATCTGAGTAATGTAATTTCCATTGAAAACTCACAGTATACAGATTATTTAATACTTGAATCAGTTATCTTTTTTTCCTATAACACGCACGAAAATATGAATTGTAAAACTGTCACACTAATTGCACTGTGCCGTTATCCTTTATTGACTATAAGGTTCCAACTTTTAAACTCCCCCACCCTCGGTGAGAAGGCTCAATCCAGTGGGAGAAGGGGGATGCCCTGTCCTCCATCCGTGGACGTCCATGCTAGCAAGTTTTTCGGGTGTTCATTTTGTTATAACTTCACATGTGCGGCTGATTTACCGCGTCTCAAAAGAAGCTGTGATGAATCTTATGCAAATCAATCTTTCTTTATTACCGAAAGGAATCACTTCTGTATTATCTTCTATTCGACATTATATCAAGAAAAGGCGGGACAATATTGGAAAGAAACGTTTCTAACATAACCACAGCAGATAATCTCTGAGGAGCAAACAGTCCCATGACTAAATAATAAGAAAACGTTTAGATGTTATTTTGATCGAGTAAATTCACAGCATAAAGGAAGAGATGTGGGTTAGTCCAAAAAAATCCATTCTTTTAAGTAAACAAAACAATATTTGATCAATGATTTAACGATCAGTGATTACGATTGATTTTTCTAATATATGAACATTTGTAAGCGTCACTCTAAGAACATTCTGAGGATAATGTTAAACCACAGTCCTTGTTAGAAACCAACAACCAAAACTGCCAGCATGGGTTTCTTCTGTTTTTTAGGTTGGTCTACCTGGCTTGGTTGCTGGCTAGGCTAAGCATGAATCATGTGTACAAGCCATATCAATAGATCCAGAAGGTTTAAAATTAAAACATTTACTCCCTATAATGTCTAGAATTTTTTTGTCTTTGTTTTTCAACCCCACCCAAGTTTTAAAAGATGGGTTCAATTCGCAATGTAAATTTTTGCTAAATTTGTGTGTGTTCACCATCGTTTTTTTAAACGATCAACAAAATACGAGAAAGTCACATTCATTAATCACCCCTTTTTCCATTTTTTAATTAATCATCCCCAACACAACATACTGCCAAAAGACTTTGATTACTCGACGGTTTCTATTGAGTGACTAACCAGACATATTTGTGCATTGGGTACTTGTTTAAATGTTTGTTTTTTTTCTTTTTTTCAGCGTCAAGTTCACTCTTCATTTTTATTGTCTAAAGGAATTGTTATGGTTGGGAAAAAGGAGATGTAGCGCTAGCCTAACAGTTAATAGCACGAAAATGGAACCGTAAAACTGAGTTCAAATTCTATCGGGAGTAGCTCTTCGCATTAAGGTCCTCAGAAAAGGAATGAATCCTTCTCCATGGATCAGGTCAGGGATTACCCCTCCCCTTACTGTTGGCACCATGTAACCAAGAACAATGTCGCATATTTCTTGTTGAGATGATAGGTAAGTCATTACAATTTCCTGGAGAGATAAAGGACTCAGTTCATTACTCCGACTACATACAAAGCCGCAGATAATTTCTTTTGATTTTTTCAATTCATGGCAAATTACATTTTGATACGATTTGCGTACCTTGTATAAGAGTTGCTTCCCTTGAAATATTCTTCAAAGTAGCCTCCCCTGCAAAGACATCGATCAAAAGAATCGCATCTGATATAAAAATTGAATAGAGAAATGCATATAAATTTACGAAGCTTACTGTAATCTAGTACAGGCAGAGCTGGGTTTAGACTTTGGGGGCTCAGGGCACGCCAGGTTCGGTGGGCCCCTCATACGCAGAAATTAAAATACACGACAAATCACAAAAGGTGCGCGTCAAAGTCTTTTTGTATGGTTTTACTTTCGTAATTCAAACTCCCGTCATTGTGACAGCTGAATTACAAGCGATGATTTTATTGACTCATTTAAAACAATCGAAGCCGTTGTAATGAAATGAATTCCAAACAGTATTTATGATTTCAATTTTTTATCAAAGAAACTATTTTTAAAAATTATATTTCAGAGTAGAGGGGCCCGGGACAATTGTCCCTTTTGCCCCCTTATAAATCCGGCATTGGGTACAAGGATATAATCGTACAACACCCAGAGAGGATTACGCTCATTAGAAGTATAACGTGTTATTGTTAACTACGACATCATATGTACTAAACAGCTATACAATCATCATCATCATCCTTTTAGTGTCCGTCGTTGGACATAGACCTTTCCCCAGATTCGCAATACCTCTCTGTACTGAGCGTCACGGAGCCAGTACTTTCTGAATTTGTCTGGCTCGTCATACCGTTTTACTTTCTGTCTGCTATAATTTTGCATTATGATCTCTGAGGGATCCATGTTGTAAGTCATGATGTCCATCGGTTGTCTGCCATTCTTGCAACATAACCAGCCCAATACCATTTGAGTTTTCCAATGGTGTCTGTGATATCTGGTACTCCTGTCTTTCCCATTATATACTGTGTTGTCTTCTGACCTCTCATGTGCACGTTGCATGGTTCTCAGTTCAAGGGTCAATCTTTTGGTCTGCTTCCACGTTTCAGCTCCCTAGGTGACTATGCATTAGTTGTATACACTTCTTTTTAGGACTTGTAGGATTTTCTTGTTCTTGAAAGTTGAGCTTGCTCCATCAAAAGCTTGCCGATCAAGGGTAATTCTTTGCTCGATTCCTTCATGCTGACAAAATAATAAAGATAGAAAGAATAACGGAAAGAGGGAATGAGGAGGAAAGAATTTCCTGTGAGTTGAACAACTAAACAAATTATGAACACAAAACCTGTTCATTAAATATTCAAATTATTAATTATGAAATCATGCCCAGCCAGTGTGGTTTTTCCTTACTTCTCACTTATCCACACACACACACACACAATTATATGATGGATAGATGCATACAAACACAGACATTTACTATTTTGTTGTTACTGATCAGTTTTGCACTACCAATGGGATTAACGGACAAAAGCTGTCTGTTGATCGCGATCAGTAACAAAAAATTATAGACTAGTGTCTATCTATTTACGCTCTATTTTAAAATATTGAGCACTTTAAACATAGATAAAGCAAGTCCTAAAACAGTAAACACACACACACACACACACATACACACACACACACACAAGTTAAAAAGAATATATCGCTTAAATTCGGCCTTAATGACCTCCAGCTCTGTGGTTCATCGTGGAAACCAGCCTCCGGGTCTGAAGCGAAGGTTTCAATCCTGCCTCGTGGTACTGGATAGGATAATGGATTGTCTATAGCCACACCGAAGAGTCGTAATACAACGAAACAGCTGTCTATGGATGACACAACAATTCAGGGTTGAGCATACTTCAAGTGAGGTAGCTCGTTCATTGCAAGCATTATGCAATGCTCTTCCATAGGAATTAGAGCATTCTGGTGGATGGGGGATTTAAGCAAAAATAGAATATATCGCTTAAATCCAGCTTTACAGACCGTCCAGATTGTCTATAGCCACATTGAAGAGTTGTGATACAATGAAACAGCTGTCTGTGGATGACAAAATAATTATATATATATATATAATATATATATATATATATATATATATATATATATATATATATATATATATATATATATATATTGAAAGGATTAGGCGATACGGAAACACGAAAGTTCAGAAATTTGATCGTATATGATCGTAATATGTTTCGAGAGACTGTTTTCTCTCGTTGTTAAGCGTCAAATGGGGAAAACGAAGGAATCTTACGAATAACAAGGTTTGGGGAGGTGATCCTGAGTTATCATTGTTCTAAATTTCTTATCTGTATTGGAAAATGAGGAGAAGATGTCACAGGTCGAATCATTTGTGTATGGGAAGTAAAATGAGAACGGTTTTGTGCACATGTTGAATCTATTGACTATATTATTGAGAGAAATAGCATGTGTGTATGTAAGTTTGTGTTGTTGTGGTGTGTTGTCGAGGGAGAAATTGTGTTTACATTGGTTTATGCTGCGTGAATATAAGTGCCGGTCATCTGAGATTTTAGAAAAGTGTGGGTATGGTAATTTCTATTTGTTCAAATGTCAGATACACCTCGTCCATTTCGTCACGATATATATATATATATATATATATATATATATATATATATATATATATATATATATATATATATATATATATATATATATATATATATTATCATCAGTATTTTAATGTCCATTGTTGGACATAGACCTCCACCAAGATCAACAACATTTCTCTATCATGGGCGTCGTGGAGCCAGTATTTTCTGAATTTGTTGAGGTCATCTCTCCATCTTGTATTTTGCCGGCCTCGGTTTCGCATATAATCTCTGGGGATCCACGTTGTGAGTCGTGATGTCCATCGGTTGTCTGTAATTTTTGCAACATGTCCAGCCCATTGCCATTTGAGCTTTCTGATAGATTGTATGATGTCTTGGACCCCTGTTTTCTTCCTGATATATTGTGCTGTTTCGTGATATCTCCGTGTGAGGTTGAGCATGATTCTTTCATGCGCACGCTGCATGCTTCTCACTTTGTTGATATATATATATATATATATATATATATATATATATATATATATATATATATATATATATATATATATATATATATATATATATATATATATTTAAATATATATATATTGTGGATGTGAGGTGATCCGATAGAATGTTGATGAAAATGACAATTGAAAGTTTAAGAGGAAAGATTTAGGAGCAAAGTAGGTGTTACATCTGGAAAAAAAAACTCATCATCACGTGTGTACGTTTCAGAGAACAAGAAAGTAGGATAATACAACGAGCATTCAGGGGTTGTCTTTCTGCATCCATTATTTCTAATTCGATCGGTATGAAATACAAACTGACATGTGGAGCCTTCAATTTATCTTGATCCCAATTCATTACTTTGTCAAAATATTTTAGCAGCTTTAATTCTATGCTTTATTTGCCTCGAGTTAATGAAGAATCAACAAATGTAACAAATATATCATTGTGTACTAAAGTAAAATATCGTATTATGCACACATCGCCTTATATATAACTTCTGGTACCAACACTTGAGTATCCTAGAAAGCATTAAATCCTGAAAGTTTCTGAAATATTTGGTGCTTAGAACGTGTTACCGAAATTTGCTAAATTCAAGAATGTGGGACACTTTTTCGAAAAAGCTGTCAAACCAACGCCAAAAGTATGCTTAACAAAACTGGAGAAATTTAGAAAAAGGGAAAATATTCGACGAGAAATATTTCTGTTACATTATGTAATGTGTTGAAATATTTTGAACTGCGTAATATAATCTGTGCCTTTTAAATAATGTAACTTCTGGGAAGGAACATGTAATTTTTTTCATTACTGTATAGATAATCTAAGCGACGCTTAGTAGCTGACTGTTGGTGAAGATTGAACAGTCATAATGTCTTCACATGTCAGCGAATAAGGTAAATTGGATGAAATGGGATTAGAAAAATAAGGGCAAATACGATAAAGGAAATTGGGTGAAATAGGATAAGTAGAATTGGGTGAAACACGATAAGCAAAATTAGGAGAGATGGGATCGGTAGATTTGGTTGAAATAGAATGAGCAAAGGAGGATGGAATAAGAATTGCTACATTGGGTGAACAAGGATCAGTAAAATACGGTGAACTAGGCCAAGCAAAGTAAGATGAAATATGATAAGCAAAATTGGATGAATAGAGATTAAGGTAAGCAGAAAACAGAAAGAATTGAAATTAGTATGAAATAGAAAGGGAGAACTTCGAAAGATATCGTGTTGACAACAAAGTCAAATGTTAGAAAGAAACAAAGATATAAAATGATCTGTTTAATTGATAAAAAAACAAGAGATAATGATTGGAATTACGGAGAGAGAGAGAGAGAGAGAGAGAGAGAGAGAGAGAGAGAGAGAGAGAGAGAGAGAGAGAGAGAGTATGAGCACCCGACAGCAAGGCGGGATAAATGAGATGAAAAGAGTCAAATTGAAAGAAGAAAGAAAGAAGGAAGTTCTTTTCTTGAATGTTAAAGCAGAAGGCAAAATGTGTCTCACAATTACGATATTAATTATACATCATTTGGATTTCGATCTGAACAGCCAATAGAAAAAAAGAAAGGGTAAGATGGTTGGGGTTCAAGTCGGTTTTCAGTTCTACCGAGGCTGGGTTGGGAGGAGGAAATTAGTTGAGGAAAGTAGGGGTAGGAGGTGGGATCAGTTGTTGAGAGTAGGAGTAGGAGTAGGAGGAGAGTAAAGAGCAAGTTCGTTTGAGGCAGTATTTTTTTTTCCCGAAATCAGCAGAAATTAGCGCCAATGAATTCATTAATTAGAAATGAAAAATCGAAGATGTTTGTCGAAGAACATCTTCGATGACGTCCCTGGCTGCTGCATCACAATTCTCTTACTTTTCTTTTCTTTTTCTTTTACTCTAGATTTTATAAGATTTTACATCCTTCCTATTGAACAACCCTGGCCACCAAAGGTGACAAAAGATTCTATACCTTTTTTTTTTTAAAAATATGTGCCTGTGCTTGTGTGTTCCAGTGCTCCTAGCCACAACGTTTTGTCTACAGCTTCGTAAATTGGCATCAGTTCTTCGCTAGAACCCTCCTTAAGATGCTTTTTTTTAAAAAATTCATTTTTGGGAAAAACCTTTTTCGACCCATTTTTTTACCTTATTTCGACGGGTTCGATAGTAAATACCTACATTTTTTCAAAACCCAGATGATTCTAGATGCCTTTTTAAAAACTCTTCTTTAGATACTTTCCAGTGGAAAACTCCGGCATTTTCAAAAATAGAATTTATTCTGACCATCTTTATTCTTTGATGGAATTCCTTTTACAAGACATAAATCCAACACTTCATATGGTGCAACCTAATAAACAAAGCAATACGTATTGAATTATTGCTACACAGATGAACACATAGATAAACTAATATAGGTTTTTTACGTGGGTAAATCAAGTTCTCCGAAAACGTAATATTGAGAAAAAAAAGAAAGAAAAAGGCACATAAACAAATGACGTAAATGCACTTAATTCAGCGGTGAAAAGCAATCGCATAGAGCAATTATTATAAAGAAACATTTCTTATCAGAATTTAGCTAATAACTACGCGTCAGGCAACGGACTTATTGATCTGACCTCAATCTAAGCCTAGCTTAGTTTTGAACTTAGTTAATTCGGTACTAATAGTAATGGTCTTTGAGACCTTCTGTCTGTCTGTCTGCCTGTCTGTCTCTCACCCACAATGCATAGCTCCTGGCAGCAGACTCTGGTTCCACATGGTACATTTTAATACACACTCACACGGCACACACCACTGATGATGGGAAGAATCCCGAAACATGTATGGACTATTGACATATAAGGATTAATAAACCTTACCACCAAACACTTCACTCCCGAGTCTGTCTCACTCTCTAAAGTACACATTATATATATGTATATGTAGATAGATATATATATATATACACTAGACAAACCACTGCTTACCATTTGAGAGAAAATTGAAGCACTCTGATATGACAAGAATGAACCCGGATTCCCTTCGCACTTGCAATTGATATAAAAATAAAGGAGACTACACAATGATTGGAATTTAGTAGTCATCTCCATTGTCAGATCGGTCGTCATAACATAAATAGGGTTGAGCGTGAATACAGACCTAAAATCAACACCATTAACTTACAAATCATCCAGGCCTTTCGCATTCTTTGAACCAGCACATTTTGGATTACTATATATATATATATATATATATGTATATATATATATATATATATATGTATATATATATATATATATCATAATATCTTTTCAATTTGTAAGAATACAAGAAAGAAACAGATTTTTTCTTTTGTCGATGATATTAAATCATAGTGCCCAATATTTACCAAAGTACACAGAGCTATTGAAGTATAAAATGAAATATACATTAATAAATACCCGGTGAATGTCAACATTTCGTGCTTGACGCAATCTTCAGAACAAAACATATGACCCGTTGCTGAAGAGAACGTTAGGCACGAAATGTTAACACTCACTCGGTATATATCCTTGTAAATTCTCTCTCTCTCTCTCTCTCTCTCTCTCTCTCTCTCTCTCTATATATATATATATATATATATATATATATATATCCTGAGAAAATGAATTGACAAACCCACCCACCAAGAAGACAACAAAATCCCAGAGCACAACCAAAGGAAACACGAATGCAAACAAAACCACGCTCTTACGCAGATATCCGAAAACCAACCCATAAAAAAAATCCCCAGACACATCAAAAATCCAATCCGACCCGGATACAGCCACTAGCAGAGACCCTAGAATACACCCAAGAATAATAAAACCACGAACACCGACTCCGAACCCACCAACACAACCTTCAAGAAACACCAGCAACCAAACAACAACATTCTACAAAATAACTTCGTAAAACCCGAGCTGAAAACGACCCAGACAGACGAATAATTAATTTAAGCAAACCCAAGTTTAATATACACACATTTAAACTAGCAAATAAAAGCCTACACTCATGTCCACGCCTGCCACACTTTAATAGGATTTTGTTAGAACAAGACCGATACTCATTCTTTAGAAGGATAAAACCAAGTGCAAAAAAGAGGATATTGCGAACCACAAAAAACGACACTAGCCACATGACAACTTAATCAAAAATCAACGTGAAGCCTTCAAAAGACTAACAGAAAGAAATTGACTAGTCATAACCCGAGCTGATTAAGTGGGACTACAGTCATTAGAAGTATTGACGAATACTTCAAAGAAGCCAACAAAAAATTAAACACCACAGAATTCTACCGAGATCTCTCAAATGACTCCTTTGATAAATACCAAAACATCATATTTAGTTGATTAAGTGAAATGCATTCAAACAATATAATTGCCAAGAAACAAAACTAACCTTTTAGACCAGTAATCGTCTCGATTAACTGCAATATAACTGAACAATATAGATACGTTGAAAATTACATACAACCCATAGATAAACATGTGAAGTTTACGTACGTGATACAACAGACCCCTTTGATAAAATTGAAACATGAAGATGATACCACAAAATGCAATTCTAGTCACAATTGATATTAGATCGTAATATTCTAATATCATACATATCGAAAACAGCCTAAAAAGAATACTTACAAAACAGAATAATAAGGAACCTAACACAGAAGTAATAACAACCCCAGATGAACCATATATCAATGCTCAACAGCTTTGACTTCATTGGAAGACATTTCTCCCGGTCAAAGATTGTACTGCCGTTTATATTCCTTATTAACTTTGACTTGTTTTAACCTTCATCCTAATTTTAGCTGTTTTCATACAACTTTCTTTTTAGGCCATCGTTTCTATGGCAACGAATTATAGCACGAACTCTCTAAAAATTAATTCTGCGAATGTCTCTTGTCATTCTCTGTCCCATTGAATTTTATCGGTTCGTCATGGGTTCAAAGAGCTTCAATACTGCGATAATCTACATAAATTGTTTGCAAGCTTGATGGTCATTCATAATTTTCATTTTGCAAGAAATATGCCGAGATATCGTTTGAGCATGCTTCTCTAATTACTTGGAGATTGGAGAGACACGACCTTCCGGAGAAACACTGCAACAGGGGCAGACAACCAAGATCTCAACGAGTCGTATGCTCCAGTTCCCCAAGCGTCATCAAGTCGTCTGTGAAGACCATCATCATCGTCATCATCATTTATTATTTGCAATCTCACACCAGTTGCCTGGTGGTAACCGCTGGAGTTTGAGCGACATCAAGTCTCATCAAGTCTCCAGTCCTTCTCTCGTAGTACTCATAGGTCGCAGTAATACTGCGATTTACAATTTCACACCGGTTGCCCAGTGGTTATCGCTGAAGGCTGAGTGACAATAAGTCTCCTCAGGTCTTCTGCTAACGTCTCCTCTCTCTTTTGCCTATCATGTCAGTGCTACAATTTGAGTTTCCGCTTTCATTTCCCTTCCTCTATTGGGTCACTATTGACAGTTAGCGTTGTAGTCCTTATATTTCTAGCACTTTCCTCAGTATTCGTGCAGTTCCAAGTAGTGCTGTGGTCTGTACAGTCTCAATCTTTCCCCTAATCCTGATGTCCTCCAGTCTCACCCTCAGGGTTTTTGGAACAGTTTCTGTCGTGTAATGTGGTGAATTTCTTGAACCAATATCCATGGATCCCGTCGGGACCTGGTGCTTTCCAGTTGGCTATTTTCTTGAGAGTGTGTTTCAATGTGGTTTTATTCAATAATATTGGTTCTCCATTGTCTATATCTTCGAGTTCTTTTTTCATGTTTCCAAGCCATCGCGGGGTTACGTTGTGTCTTTTCGGGTTGTTGTTGTTGTTGTTGTTGTTGTTGTTATTATTATTATTATTATTATTATTATTATTATTATTTGGAATCTCACACCAGTTGCCTGGTGGTAACCGCTGGAGTTTGAGTGACAGCAAGTCTCCTCAAGTCTCCAGCCCTCCTCTCCTAGTACTCATAGGTCGCAGTAATTCTCCGATTTACAGTTTCACACCGGTTGCCCAGTGGTTATTGCTGAAGGCTGAGTGACAATAAGTCTCCTCAGGTCTTCAGCTAACGTCTCCTCTCTCTTTTGCCTATCATGACAGAGCTACAATTCGTTGCAGTACTTATATCTCTAGCACCTTCCTCAGTATCCGTGCAGTTCCCAGTAGTGCTGTGTATTATTATTATTATTATTATTAGGAATCTCACACCAGTTGCCTGGTGGTAACCGCTGGAGTTTGAGTGACAGCAAGTCTCCTCATGTCTCCAGCCCTCCTCTCCTCGTACTCATAGATCGCAGTAATTTTGCGATTTACAGTTTCACACCGGTTGCCCAGTGGTTATCGCTGAAGGCTGAGTGACAATAAGTCTCCTCAGGTCTTCAGCTAACGTCTCCTCTCTCTTTCGCATATCATGACAGAGCTACGATTCGTTGCAGTCCTTATATCTCTAGCACCTTCCTCAGTATCCGTCCAGTGCCCAGCAGTGCTGTGGTCTGTACGGTCTCTATCCTCCCCCTAATCCCGATCTCCTCCAGTCTCTCCCTCAGCGTTTTGGGGACAGTTCCTAGTGCTCCCACTATGACCGGTACTACCCTGGTTTTCATGTTCCACATTTTCTTTAACTCCCTTGCTAGGTCCTGGTATTTTTCCCTTTTCTCACCCTCCTTCTTCTTTACTCTATGGTCTGCAGGTACAGCAACGTCTACTATTTGGCAGGCCCTCCTTTTTTTGTCTACTATTACTAAGTCCGGCCTTCTTGCCTGGATGAGGTGGTCAGTTTGGATGTCGAAGTCCCATAGTAGTTTGTGGTTGTCATTCTCCAAAACTGCCTCTGGCTTGTGCTGATACCACTTTTCCCCATGGTTGAATCCCATTTGTTTACTTAGTTCCCAGTGTATCATCGTTGCTACTCTATCGTGTCTATGCTTATACTCCTTCTGGGCGAGTTGGCTACATTCACTAGTTATGTGGTTTACTGTCTCATCTCTTTCACCGCACATGCGGCATTTGCTGTTTGTCTGTGTTCTATCGATTTTTGCTTTTATGTAGTTTGTCCTTATGCTTTTGTTTTGGGCTGCCATGATGAGCGATTCTGTTTCTCTCTTAAGGTTTCCCTTTCGTAACCACGTCCATGATTTCTCGTCTGCTATATCTTTTATCTGTCTTTTAAACTCGCCGTACAATTTTTTCCCTTCCCACTTTTCTTTTCTAGTTTGCTGTACTGTTCCATTGTTTTCTACTTTATTGTTTGTCGCACTATCCCTCGCGCTCTTTATGATTTCTTCACTATTTGTTTGCACATATCTATCTAGGACTACTTTAGCTCTCTGGACACAATCTTCTATGCTGATGAGCCCCCTACCACCTTCTTTTCTCTTAACGTATAGCCTATCTGTATCATCCCTAGGATGTAATGCTTTATGCATCGTCATAAGTTTCCTTGTTCGCCTATCCATTGATTGGAGCTCTTCCTTTGTCCATCCTAGGAATGGTCCTGTATACCTAACTACTGACACAGCCCAGGTGTTCATTCCTTTTATTAGATTTCTGCTATTTAATTTGGTTTCTAATATTTTCCTTATCCTTCTGAGGTATTCTCTCTTAATTTTCTCCTTCATCTCTTCCCGTTTTATCGTGTCACATTCAAGGACACCTAGGTACTTGTATCGGTCTTGTGCAGTTAATGCCCTAATCTTGTTGTTGTCCGGAAGTTCAATTCCCTCAGTCATTGAAAGCCTTCCTTTATGCATCACCATGATTGCGCATTTTTCTATCCCAAACTCCATTCCTATGTCCTCACTATATTCCCTTACTTCGTTGAACAGAGTCTCAAGCTCTCCCCTGTTTTTTGCAAACAATTTAATATCGTCCATGTACATTAAGTGGTTGACCTTTCCTTTTGTTTTAGAGAAGTGGTATCCTTTGCTGTTTCTCAGGATTCTGTTAAGCGGTATCATTGTTAGAACAAATAATAGTGGGGACAACGAGTCCCCTTGGAAGATCCCCCTTTTTATCCCTACCTCGGCTAGTTTGTCCCCTGCGGCTGTCAAATCTACTTTCCAGTCTTTCATTGAATTACCAATAAATTTAACCACCGGTTCGCTAATTTTGAACATTCTAAGGCATTCGAGTATCCAGCTATGTGGAATCATATCGTATGCCTTTTTGTAATCTATCCATCCCATTGCGATATTCTTTCTCCTTTTCCTTACTTCTTTTAAGATCATCTGGTCTATGTAGAGTAAATCGTTTGCCCCTTTGGTTCCTATCCTACACCCTTTCTGTTCTTCTGGTAGTAGCCCCCTTCTATCCATTGACATGTATATTCTCTCTGCTATTTGCCCGGTCAGGATTTTCCACATAAGTGGTAGGCAAGTGATTGGTCTATAGTTGCTTGCTATGTTCCCCTTCCCCAGGTCTTTTTGGATGAGGGTGGTTCTGCCTTTAGTCATCCATTCTGGTGCTTTGCCTTCATTTAGACAATTTTGGAGTAGGTGGGTGAGTCTGCCGTGTAACGTGGTGAACTTTTTAAACTGTCAACCAAAACTGTCATCATAGTTTTCTTTCGTTTTCAAGTTGGTCTGGCTGGCTACTTATGTATGTATCACACGTACAGAACGCGCCAAAGGAGCTAGATGGCTGAAAATTAAAACATTTACTCCTTACTGTGTATTGAAAAAAAAAAGCTCTTCTTTCAAATCCCCCTAAATAGATTTTTTAGTTGATGTATGTGTCAATTTGCGATGTAAGTTTATGCTAAATGGATCCCTTAGTTTGTGCCTGAGAGCATTCACGCTTGTTTTCTCGAAAATTCCGATTATTTTGTTGTTACTGCCTCCGAAATTCCGAGGTTCTTATGATATGCCATAATTTTTCTCAAAACACGACAGGCACTTTTCTTAATCATATATTTTGAAAGGTTTATAGAAAGTTTCCAGACGAAGTATTTTTATCACAAGTAATTAAAATTCAACTATTATGGCATTAAACGGCTTTTATGCTTATCTCGCAATCGATAGCGACTTTGATCTTCAATGTCACCCTGTGTCGTATTTGGCTTATTGAGAGTCATTTAGAGTAATGGTTGAAGTAAAAACTATTTCCACTCCGATAAACTTCAAGAGAAGGAAACCAATTCATATGTTTTATACATGGGGAACTGTGTAAAGCTAACTTTACATCCTTAAGCTTCTTTGAGAATCGAGGAAGTAGGACATTTTTTTAGTCAGCAACAAACACTGGTCAAAATATCTAAGGTCTCTTATTGAGGGTTGGTAAATCTGAATTTTAAACCAGTATAAAAAGCTTATAGAATCTGCGATGCTCGCACTGTGTTTTTCGAATTCCCCGAAAGTCTATATTTGAAGTACCATAGACCACTCACTGCACTTAATGAAATTGCATCTTTATGTCAAGCACAAGAAAGTGTTTTCGCCTCTTTCTGGGCCATATATATTCATATTGCAGTTCGGACACCAGGAAATTTGGCGCTCAAGAAACTTGATCCTCTCCAATTTGGTATAGTTATTTATTTGCTCAGCTGTCGCAGAACAATAACATCTATTGTTTTTTTAATGGTTAGTGCCTGGGGGGGGGGCAGGGGTTATGTCATCTACATAAAACCAAACAGAATCAATGGATGGTAATGAAGAAAGGAAAGGAAAGACGGTAAAGACAGAAGAGAGATGAAAGAAGAAGGAAAGAAGGAAGAGATGAAAATAAGAGTGTCTGGTAGGTCACTCAATAGAAAGCGTCATGCAACCAATGTCTCTTGGCAGCATACCGTCATGGGGATGATCAATTAAAAAAAATCGAAAAAGAGGTGATTCATGAATGAGTTTTTTCTCCGGGTTTTTTGGGGTAGTGACCACTGAAAAAAGCTCAATTTTCAAAGAAACAGGCGGACTCAAACTAAGATATCAATTTAGTTTAAACCTACATTGCAAATTGAATCCATCACAAGAAACCTGTTTTGGGGGCTACAGATTTTAGAGAAAAAAAAAAACAAAAAAACAAAAACCAAAAAAACCCGTTTTGCTCTAAATATAATTAGGAATGAATGTTGAAATTTTCATTGGTTCCTGTATGCCTGATACATACATAGCCAGGCAGGCAGGCAGGCAGACCTGCCCGAAAACTGAGAGAAACCTATGTTGACGGTTCTGATTGACGGTTTCTAAAAATGGAGAAAAAAGGGAAATAGATAGAGAAGAGAGGGATGGAGGGAGCTAAAAAGAAAGGAAAGGGACATGAAGAATTATAAAGAGAGGAAAGAGAAAGAAAATGAAAATGAGAAATGAAAGAGAAATAGAGACTAAAAGAGGAAAAAGAAGTGAAGGTGAAAAACAAAAAAGTGTTGAAAATAGAAAAATAGACAGGAAGGGATATATATATATATATATATATATATATATATATATATATATATATATATATATATATATATATACACACACATACACTCACACATACACACACACACACACACACACACACACACACACATATATATATATATATATATATATATATATATCGTCAAGATGGAGATAAAATAGGGAAGCAATCAGATGGATAGAATCAAAAAAACAAACGAGAAGAAGAAGAAGAAGAAGAAGAAGAAGAAGAAGAAGAAGAAGAAGAAGAAGAAGAAGAAGAAGAAGAAGATAGTACAGGAAGAAGATTAAATACTGAAGAAACCGAAGACAAAAACGAGGAAAACATTCTAATCAATGGAGGAGCGATGAGAATTCAAAGGAAAGATGATGTTGAAAAAGATAGCAGGAAATAAAACCACTCAAATAACAGGTCAGGTTAGTCATTCAATAGAAACTATCACGTGACCAACGTCTTTTGGCAGCATCACTGCTGAGGTTGATCAATTAAAAAAAAATGATGATCAATGGATAAGTTACTTCTCTTGCAAGGGTAACGATCACTAAAAAAATATGAATAAAAAAAAAACAAAAATAAACAAAATAAGCAGGAATGCTGCCGGGCACAAACTAAGGGTCCAACTCAGCATTAACTTATATCGAAAATCAGATCCCCTCTAAAAACCTTCTTAGGTATAATCATAAATCCTGCCCTCCCCTTCCCAAGTTTCTTTCTAGACATAATAAGTAGCAAATACTGAAATGATCAGACCTCCATCTATATCAGTGCATTCTGTATGCGTGATACACACATCCATTGCCAGCCAGCCAGCCAGCCCATCTTAAAAACTGAAGAAACCTATTTTGACAGTTTTGATGGCAGTTTTGGTTGACGGTTTTCTATTCCACCTGTAATTAGTATTTTAGAACAGAGGTTACGATATTCAATGAGAATTTCCTCATTACTAGTCTGATGGTGGAAAGCAAGATCTCACTATCTTCATGTTCCATCATTACTTCCAGCCTTTACTGAAAGTTGTTGTATTTTACACTTACAATTCACGTCCTCTTGATTTCATCCTTTGAAGCTTTCATATCAAGACTCAAATTCAATGCTTTCTCTTTTCTCCAAAAAGCATTCAACTCGTATTTTGTGATCGATTTAATCATGTGTACATACATACTTGGCTGATTCAAGTCAAATTAGCAAATCTTAGTGGACACATTCCTCAGGACGAATGAATACTTGTATAGTTCTGTTTGTCTTCGACCGAAAAAAAAAAAAAAAAGCCGGGACCATCATTTGCTATGGGTATCTGTCAACGTTGTCGTTGCGGTATTCTTTCTTCAAATGAATAATTTCGTTATTCCATATCATATTTCAATGAAATTTCTATGTTGGAAAGTTATGGCCGATCTGATTGTTTGTTTACATCTTTGTTGTTTTTTGGTTGCAGTCTTGGAAATTTCTGAAATCTTGACCGATTTTGCAAACGTTCGGCTCTAATGTTGACAAAACACCAGGAATCTAAAAGAATGGTGAGTTACGCTCGATCCGATTGTTTGTTTACATTTCATAAGTACGTAACAATAGGTCAACATGCGAAAAATTGAACTTTGGAACTGCTGAACTGATTAGAACGAATATCAATATACTGGTTCTTGGGTCTCTAATTACTGAAAATATATGACGTTTTAAGAATTTCATGTTTTGAATATAACTTTTTTTTTGCCGGGACCTTTCTACTTCCAGTTTTTTTTTTTTAATTAAAAACGCTCTGCAGTTTTGTGCTTGTCAGAGAAAAAGATTCTTTTTTCTCAGCCTAGAAAATATTAGTAAAATATTTATTAATTGCTTTTTAAGAATCGTTTCTTTTAATTAATCATCGTAATAAATTCTGACAAACATGTCATAACATAAAAATCATCCGATTCAGAAAGGAACGTGATGGAAAGCCAAGTGGTTCCAGACTCAGACAATCAAGGGAGACGTGGTTCAATTTAATGAGGTGCGAGTCTGAAAAATGTGTTCTGGGAGCCTAAGAGGTAAAACCAGCCGACATGTTGAAATGTCAGAGAAGTTAGAATAGTAAGAATGATAACTGAATGAGAAGGGAGAGGAAATGACTAGGAGAAAGGAAAAAAAGAAAAAGATCGAAAGAGATGAATGAGAAAAAAATTCTGAAAAAGAAGAAGAATATGTAGAAGAAAAGCTTGAAAAAAAAAAGAATAGAGAAAGCGTATGAAATGTTTTGAATGTGAGTGAAAATGTACATGGCGTAAAAAAATGAATATGAAAAAAGAAAAAAAAACATAAGTAAAGATTTTATTTATTTTAGCGAGCCATCATGCTTATTTCCAGGGTTAGGGTCAGGGTTGCTTAACGAATACTAGGCAACAGTGGGTGCGGTGCTTACAGGAAAACAGAACCTCTGTGTCTCTGACAAAGATCAAATCGGATACGAGAAGATTTTGGTGAAGTCGTGAACACAATCTGAAATCTGGAAAAAAAGAAATGAAGTGTATTGTTTTTCCAAGAAACTTTTATCAATCACTTTTAAAGAGGAGAAATGTTACAGTGTAGCGATCAGAGATGAGTGACGCTGAGCAAGTGATCATTGTAAATCGTTGCATAAATAAACATAACATTACTCCTGTTACATAACACCCCTCGACTGGCATCTTGAATAAATAAATCCTATTTAAATCTGTCGATTCCCCAAACTGTCAAGACTTTAGGTGTTTGGTGTTAGGATTAGGCTGGATATTGTTGCAAGGACGATATTTTTATCAATTGATGTATCATATCGACTTATAAGTTACGATACACAGCTCTACCCAAGAAACTGCCCCACCCTTTTTTTCAATTCGGACCCCGATGCGATTCAGCGGCTCTACATTCCTTTCATATACCCTGATACAGACTGAGACTAAGTGAGGAGTACAAATCTGTTGAAAGTATGAACCTATTTTTTTTTCTATTTTGATTAGTGGAAAAAGCAAAGCATTGCAAAATATTCTCTCCATTTTCTTGCATAACGATTATGGAATTAATCTCCTAATATGAAGAAAAGATTTAACGCCAAGAAAAAAAAAATACACAAAAAATGAAAATGTCACCCAAATTTCTTTTAACTCGCTTTGGAATTTCAATGGTGCAAAACCTAACTTCCGAAACTGCGCCATATTAACTAGGATTGTGAAACAAAAATAAAGCTAACTAAGTCCTGAATGCTTTTCGCTGACTTGTCAGTTTGAATCAAAATAATCAGGCACAGACCGGCCTGTAACATACTTTCGAGTCATTTAGTTTTCTCGTTCAGTAAAATAAAAATGACTTTCTTTTCTTGAAAATATACTTTAACCCAACCTGTGAACCACAATGAAATTTTCTTTATACATTTGGGGATTTCAAGAATACTTTGGAGGCAAAGTATGCAGCAAACGCCCGTATCCGATTAAATCCATTTGATATCGCTATTCTCGCTTCTTTTCTGCCTTTCTTTCCTTCTTGCTGAATTTGACAAGGCTAAAAAGATTTTGAGGAAATTTCAAATGGATCAACGATTTGGCTAATGTACGTGTTTTTTTTTTCTTACTCTCCTTTTCTGTTTCCATTACGTTTCAGGAAAAGTAACGATTCTCTCCCTGATTTAGATACTTCCCATTCTTTCGTCTCTGACTTTTAAAAAAAAATGTAAATAGATTCGTCTGTTTCCTATTTTTTTATTGGATTTTCTCAACCCGTTTACCCCCGTTTTTCTTATTTCAAGATTATCCATGGTTTATGTATCATTTCCTCTGGTTTTATTTCTGTCTCCTATTTTTGCAGTCATTTCTTAGTCTTGAAATCCAAGTTTACTTAGCGTTCGCTTAACAAATACCAAATTCATGGAAAACAATTAAGAATCGTAGATTCTTGGTTTTAGTCACTTAATTTTTTCTTTTGCTCCCTGAAAACCTTGAACACAAAAATAGTAAAATGCATTTCAGAATTTTGATAATATCAAGCATGAAATATAATCTTTATTAGAACATTTTGTTACAAATTTCCGATTCATATGACATTAACATGATATTATCTTTTACCGACTCATTTGATTTTGCTAAGTGTACATTCTAAATACAAAGTATTAAATTCTGAAAAAAACAATTCGGTTAAGAGATGGAAAGGTGGTATAAATGTTGTGGTCGCTCAACTGCGCAGACCAAAATCTTTTCTAGTACAGGTAACGTGTACTAAAATAGTTGGTAATAGGTAGGAAATCTGGAATCGCCAGAGTTAGAATTTTAGTTGTGGTAGCAGATTGTATGAGAATAACCGAAATACTGTTTGCTTCTGAGGATAAAGCCAATAGATATTTTATCTGGGGAGATGAAATATTGCTGATATTGATAAGTCACTCCATAGAAACCGCCACGTGACCAAAGTCTTTTGGCAGCATACCACGTTTGGGGTTATCTATCGCAAAACTTGGCAAAAGGGATGATCAATAAATAAGTTACTTTTTTTTTTCCTTTTTGTTGGGCAGTGATCACTTGAGAAGTCTGAATTTTCAAAAAAGCCAGCGGACACAAACTAAGTGATCATTCAACATAAGCTCAATTTGCAAAATGTACCCCCAATGAAAAAAAAATATTGGTTGGGGGGATTAAAAAACATGAAAACGTTTTTTTCTAGACATAGCAAGTAATAGATGTTTGAATTTTGCAGCCCTTTAACTCCATTGGTGCGGCCTGTACGTGTGATACATACATACATACATACATACATACATACATACATACATACATACATACATACATACATACATAACCAGCTAGTTGGATCAACTTGAAAACTGAAGAAACCTATACTGACAGTTTTGGTTGACAGTTTCTAATTGTGAAATGAAGAGATGATACACCTTTTTTGAAAATCTCATTTCAACAGCTTGATTTATTTTATGAAAGATTGAAAGTAATAAATCTAAAGAAGGAAAATATTTCAGTGAATAAACGTGTACAGATGTAATTCGATAGAAATATCCTTGTAATACACGGGAAGTCACTGCTTTATGCATCTAATAAATTGAATTTATAAGGACATTAATATATTTATATAAGTTAATATATAATGCTCATTAAAATCCGCCACTGACACCGTCTGCATAGATTTCTTCAGATCTTAAGTTAGTCTGTCTGGCTTGCTATGTAAGCACCACGCGTACATGGTGCACCGATGGAGCCAGAGGGCTGAACATTTCAACAATTATTCTATATTATGTCTAGAAGAAACTTTTTTGCCGTCCTCTATAAATAGTTTTTAGTGGGGGTTCATTATGAAGTATAAGTTTATGCTGAAATGATACCTTTAGTTTGAGCCCGGCAGCATTGGCGATTGTTTTGTGAAAATTCAGACGTTTTTGGTGATCACTGGCCAAACAAAAGATGAGAGAAGTAACTTATTCATTGATCATCCCCTTTTCTAATTTTCAATTAATCATCCCCAACATGGCATTCTGCCAAAAGACATTGGTCACATGACGGTTTGTATAGAGTGACTAACCAGCCCCGTGATAATACTTTTCTAGAGCTTTTATTTACTGCCGAGAGCGAGATAGTGAGTCCTTTATAACTTAGTTTCAATTGACCGGTTCAAGATGATCCATCAACGCAGTCAATAACAGCCTATTTTTGACCATTCACTGAGCTGCGATCAAATTGACAGATGCGTAGATATTTGTTGTACGAAATTAACTTTAGCAGAAAGTCAGATTCATGGAGCAACAAGTAGGGATCGAACTTGCGAGCAATGGCTTACAAGAATAGCAAACGAAACAGTGCTCTACGGTAAATTTGGATTAGTCTGTATTAAGCAAACACGGCAAGTCCTTATCATTTTTTGCTATAATTTATCTTCATCTAAGTTGTCTTTTTTAAAATTTATCAACTAAAATCGGGCTAGGAACTCTTCAGCAGTGAATAAATAAATTACCAGTGCCGATCTGAATAAAGAATAAGTAAGTACGGATCTTAACAAAGAACACGTACCATGTGAGAATCGAACTAACGACCCTCTGTACCGGAGCGTGGCTCGCTTAACGAGCGACCGTTCTTTATTTCGAACTACGCTGTTAATTTACTCACTGCTGAAAAGTACCCAGCCTGAGTTTAGTTGCAATAAAAAAGCAACAATTTGAAGGTGAATAGTAGCAAAATTTAATAACAATGATTTATAATGCGTCACCAACTAAAATGAATAAAAATAAAAGTAAAACTACAAGACTTGTTCGGTCCATTCTTGATATACAAGACACCCTGACCAATTTTACTAGAGAGGGACATATAAAATTAAGTTCATCATTTGGATAAATAAATCAAATATGTCTATCGCAGAAGAAAGTAAAAGACACATTACATCGCTGCCGTTTACCAGCTAACTAACTAAATTATTATCTGTCATGTACATATTTCATCATTTTTGCCGATTCATTATTTTGTCTCAATTGTTTACTATACGTTGTAACTTCTACTGATAAAATGGCGACACTTTAAGACATATTTTTGTCTGTTGTAATCAATTGCAAAGTTTCTCATGTTCTTTTTTTCCAGATAAACCATCGTTGTACTTTTGTTCTATTGCAACTATTTCTGAATATTCCATACACAGCTGATACTTATAAGAAGGTTGTTATTTAATATGTGAAAAACAGTGTGCGATAGGATCGGATATTAATCGGTCAGAATCTAGCACAAACCGTCTCTTTAGGAGCGTTTTGAAATGGTTGACTTGCGATCCCAAGAGACTCGCCTTTACCAGAGACGATCGTGATGAGAAAAAGAATGAGTATTTATTACTCGGGTATCGAAGCCAACACAGATGCTTGAGAAAATTGCACTCAGATTGAAAGCGTTGATATCATTTCATAAATGTATAAGAAAAAATATAAGGCACTGACTAAAACACAAAATATATCCACGCATATAATAATTAGCAGTGTGCAGATGTCTTCGGTCATGCTAAGGGACGCAACTGGCGTATTATGCCACTGATGGAGTAAAATAGAATTCTATTCATGTTCTGATGACGTAATAGAATGCTGGATTTAGAGAATATGATATAAGAATAGAAAAAGTAATAATAATAATAAAATAATGATAATCCGTTTGTGGTCAAGAGAAGGCTATTCTTTGAGCCCACTGCGATTCAAATTTCTTATTTCCCACATATTCCATATATGCCGTCCTTTTTCACAGCAAGGGTAAATCTGTAAACGTAGATAGTTTTAATCCTTTAACAAGATAGTGTCTCAGTTCCTCGTTATTCTGGACCTTTCGTATTTAATTACTTTCAATCAGAAAAATAAAATATTGCAAAAAACATTACTGCGAAAGCTCAAACGTACATTTGGGAAGAAAAATAAACAGTAATTTCTGATAACTGTTTTTAAAATTTTCTTTTTGTTAAAAAAAAAAAGAAAAAAAAGAAAAAACAATTTGGAAATCTGCTGCAAACAAGAACGGTTAATTAACAGACAAAACCTGTCATGCAGAAAAATGGGGGGAACTCGGTAAGAGGGAAGTGATATAACGAGCTTAAATTGTGAAGGAGAGATCCAGTTTGTTTTAAATTATTTCTTATAACGTGTATATAAATTCAATAAGCTATGTATCACGGCTAAAGAAAACAAAATCTTTTCTAGATTATAGTGATTAATCACACTATGGCTTCCCAGAAATGATGGAAAGGACCTTGAAAAGATAAAGTATTCTTAATTTATTCCCAGTAGTGCGGAAAATTCAATTTAAGTCGTTTCCATGGAGACAGTATGCAAAGAAGCATGGAAAATGCGCAAAATGTCAGGTCAATGAGATTCGCACGCCATCTACCGGCGTTATTTTGAACTGAGCCGCACACTTTGTTATAATGATGTGCAAACTATCCCAACGTTTCCTTTAAGTGCTAAAAATTAGAAACCAGTCTTGCCACTTCTTGACTGGATGGTTTCATCATACCAGGAGAGTTGCATTTTAACGCAATATTCGTAAAAAATAACGTGTTTATATCTGAATGGGTCCCAAGTATCTATACCCCGGGCAAGACTTGCATGCCCTTTACTCTTGCATTTAGCTTATCTACATGCTTGTAAAATCTGTGTCACAATCATAAGTGCTAGATTCCTCAGACTAGTATTCACTTTCCAAAATAACCCAAGAGCTCTGGTTTTGAAGCCAGAGTAAAAGGTTCCTTTATCATTTTGACCTGAACTACTTAGTGATTATTGAGTGAATTACAATGGAATATGATACAGTCGACCCCATTAAGACACTTTTGAAATTTTAGGAAATATATTTGGGGAGATAAGATCTTTAATATTTAAATATATAATGAAAAAAAAAATTATACATAAATATCTGTATTGGCAGATGTCTGCATCGGTGAAGGGTTAAGAGCGCTACTCTTTTCCAAGAAAAGAATGTTGTACACACACAGACACACACATACATAGATTATGTGTTTCTATGTCTATAAACTACGTCTCTGTTTCTCTGTCTGTCTGTCTCTTTATATATATATATATATATATATATATATATATATATATATATATATTACTTTAAGAAATGGACATATTTGGTCCGACAGAATAAATTGCACGAGTTTTATATATCTCTCAATTTAGACATTGTAAATGGAATAAGCAATTAAAGAAAATGGGACTGCTGCAGGAATCGAACCTACCACCAATAGATGTGCTCTTAATGCTGAGAGCATCACTGCATTGTAGAGGCTACCCTATCGGTGGCAGTTTCCTGCAGCAGCCCCATTTTATTTAATTGTTTATTCTATTTACGTTGTCTAAATTCAGTGATATATTAACCGTATAACAACATGAGATCTTTTCCAACAATTTTCTATATAATACGACGCAATCAATAGTTTGTATATATATATATATATATATATATATATATATATATATATATATATATATATATATATATATATATATATAACTTTAATGTTAATAGTTACCACATCTGATCTGTAAAACCAACACCGAACTCATAATATATATATATATATATATATATATATATATATATATATATATATATATATATGCACTGCATACGTATGTATGTGTGTGTGTGTATATATATATATTAGTTAATACCCGTGAGACATTATATATTTTAATTTCCATGAATTTTCTTTAGGAAAAAATAGAGAATTTGATTCAGTTGACCTCACAGTACACACATACATACATACATACACACACACACACTCACACACACACACACACACACACACATATATGTATATACATTAGTTTAATTCCTCGACAGGTTTCATTACGTAATGATTACTTCATGAAACTGGTCGAGGAATTAAACCAATGAAGCTGGATAGATGGAAATAGCAAGTGTGGCTTTCTTCTTTTTTTCTTTCATTATATATATTATATCCAGATTACGGATTTTTCATATATATATATATATATATATATATATATATATATATATATATATATATATATATATGTGTGTGTGTGTGTGTGTGTGTGTGTGTAAGAATGACGGTAATTCCGAAATACATGCTTGTAAGTAATCAACAGTCGATTAAAAAGCAAGATTCATGGGTAATTCTGGTGATGTTTCGATGTTTATCCACATCATCTTCAGAACATACAATCATGTACATATGAGTACTATTCGATGATAATGCTTTGCATAGGCATTCTTTTCAATTCTGACTTTCTAGTTTTACCCCAAATTTGCAATTGGAAATTGAGTTACTCATTTTTAATCTCTTCCACATGGCCATTGCAGCAAAATTATTTCAGCCAGCCATAAGGAAATCAAATCAGAATATTTTCAAGAGAAAAGGGTTTTGAAGGCACACTATGATATATATTATAGTGTATACCTCTATTCATCTTTACACACCGAGTGGAACATACGTATATACATATGCAGTCAAAAATGCACACCAAACGAACAGATGCACATTTGAGCATCCAAGTATGCATACATGTGCACGAAAATGTTATTGAATACAAAAATGATCTCTTTCCCCCTCTCTTCCCCCTCTCTTCTCCCTCTCTCTCTGTAGGCAATGTGCGATCTTTTATGTAAAGAAAAAAATTGTCATTTTTATTGCAATACACATTCGTAACGAATCGACTACAATTATTTCTACACACTCACACAAACACATACACACATCACCCATATGTATATATATATATATATATATATATATATATATATATATACGTAGGTACCTCAATTAAACTACAGTCAAACGAGGATGAAAGCCTTTATTTTGCACAACATATATCAATTTGTGGACAAATCCTCCCTTTGTCAATGCACTCAATTTAGTGGTGGATATCAATCACATAGATCTAACATTATACTGTGAACATTTCAGATCAAAATTCCGCCAATAGAGCCGTATCAGGCTACGGACTTATTGATCCATCCTTGTATAATTTCATATACATGCTGCTGCGACAACAACAGTTGCATCGCCCGCAAAGCCTTCATCATTTTAAATATGTTTGTTTTGTGTGTGGTTGTTTATGTGCGTGTGTGTTTTACGAGTTCTATCCCTCGGGCAATGTACATATGTGAGGGTTGGAGTTACATCTAATTCATTTTAGCAGCCAATGGCCAGATTCCAATTGCCGATATCTTGCCAATGTGACTTATCTCCCTTTGTGTCTTGGTCTGCATTTATCTATTCACACACACGCGCACGAACATAAATGATCACAAGTCTATAATACCTCGATACAATGGAATTCACCGAGATATATCAGCATTTTATGGTAACATTAGTGTACAGCTGGATTTTAAATAACATTTATTCCCTTATAGACATAGATACGCGCACACACACACACATACAGAGGAAAGCTCACGTACATATCTGCACACGATTTCGCACATTCATACTCGGACATAAGAAAACAAGCATGTACCCCAGACAATGATTGACATTTCGTTTGGGGGCAATTAATTCGCTCGCCATGGCCATTAAAGCAATTCCAATTGCGAACCTGTAAAACCTGTGATATTCTCTTGCATAAAACATTTCACATTAACAACATATGAAATTACACTGCTACACTCAAAGAGTCGCAGAAGCACATAAATAATAGCATATATGGACAGGCAGTGAGGCATGCCAACTCACACATACTAATATATATATATATATATATATATATATATGAAAATATTACGATTACTTTGAGAAAGTAGCAATCCAGGTTCATAATGCTTAATCAGTCTTTGGCAAATTAGTATGGCACACTATCAGCTAGTGAAACGATTTTGATTCACACGGGTTCTCCCACCATTGTGGCTGTATTCCAGACTATGCTAAGCTTCACACACACACACACACACACACGCGTATATCAATATAGGGTCTTACATGCTTACGCAAATAAACCGACAAAGCCCACGCACCCTAGAACGAGAATGCGTGGTTTGTTAAATCTAAAGCAGGTACCTGTTGTCCCATATTGTTCCATCCGATATAGCTGTGATTCTTATTCCAGGAAAAAGCCTCCAACGCACTTGTGCCATTTGTACGACACCTGGAGACACGGTAGTTTTATCCGTATTTTTATTCTAGAATGATGTATTCTCTATGCGACCCAGTCGACAATGGTTCGAGAAGTGTTTCTCTCTTTGACTCAATGTTTTTTTTTTGTTCAGAAAAGATGAAAATTGGCAGTTTCCCTTTCACTTTAGCTAATATCGATTCAAACTGATCAGCATTCGAAAAAGATACTTTTCTCTTCACAAAATATCATCATCATCATCATCATCATCATCATCATCATCATTCTTTTAGCGTCCATCATTGAACGCAGATATCCTCCAAGATTCGCCAGACCTCTCTATCATGGGCGTCGCGGAGTCAGTACTTTTTGACCTTGCGACATGACCAGTCCATTGGCATTTGAATTTTCGAATGGATTCTATTATATCTCTGACTCCTGTTTTTTTCTCCAATATGCTGTGCTGTCTTGTAATCTCTCTATGGGATGTTGAACATGATTCTATCTTATGCATGTTGCATGGTTTTCAGTTTGAGGGTCAGTCTTTTGGTTTGGTTCCATACTACAGCTCCATAAGTGACTATGGGAGGATACAGATCGGATATTACGAAGTGAAAATTTTGGATCAAAATTCAGTTAATAATTATGTGTCCGGCTACAGAATTATCTATCCACCCTGGTATATGTTTATATATCTACATGTATGTGTATCTATTTATAAATGCAATGAGAATAAATTGTGTAAAATTTCTGTGCGTTCGTGTGTTGATGTATATATGTATGTGTGCTGAGAGGATATAGGAAACTAAAAGAGATGGATTTGATCATTGAATTGGCTAAAACCAGGGATAGGGGAAAACATTTGGCTTTGGTCCATTTGTCTGACAGGGTGGGTGGGAGATTGGACATTCAATACTAGATAACAAACGTCTGAAGCATATTGATGGAATAGTCCATATGGTGTCACTGAGCACTAGAATACTATTAAGTTTCGTCTCAATCATATATAATAAGCAAATTTAGTAGGAAGAAATTTTAGATATTGATGGAAGTGAGGTGTTTTAAGGGGTGGATGATTCAATCAAAGGTTAGTGATCTTGAAATGTTTTGTTAAATTCTTTGGTTAGATATTTGGTAGAAAATCGACACGAAGAATTTTTCTGACTAGTATTCTTAAAGATAATATCATATGTTGGTTTGCATCCAGTCCGAGATTTAATCAGACATAAAGGATCTAATATTCACATGGTTGATCACTGAACAGAAGTGACACGAACAACAAGTCATATTCCTTGTGATGTTCACTGATCCCTCATCGTCAAATAGGTTGGGAGGGGGTAACCCTAAGTAACAACGTATTTGATCCCTTTGTTTAAAAAAAATTAAGTGGTGTATAGTATAAAAATAACATCCATATATAATACACTATGATAAAACCTTACATAAAATATCAAACTACATGTAATATGACGCAGCCCTAAAAATAATAAAACAAAGCTAAATATTAAGATTAGAGCTTAAAGGGAGGTGGTTCGATCAACATTGCTGGGGAGTCATGTTAATATGACTGTTTTGTCTTCAAATCCTCGAAACGGCTACATGGTAAAAGAAACTGATGATTCCAACAAGAAAAAAGAATCACTCATACTACCATAATATCTAATTTTGGGCGAAACATAAAACCCATTGAAAAGCTTACATGAAATGCATTAATAGAAATTGGAAATAATTGACTGAAATTTTATAGATTAAGATGTAAAAAAATACATATTTAGTGTTTAAAGCATCCTAGAATATATATATATATATATATATATATATATATATATATATATATATATTAACATAAGAGTATATGCATTTATATGGTTATTTGCATTAACATATTTATGTCTATATTATGTGTTTATTCTGTTCTTGTAGCGTCCATATGCCTTATTCACAAACCTATCTAGATGAGCGAACCAGATCAGCTTATCAATAAAAAATATGACTTTTTATTTCCGACGACTTCGTTTATATTCAACCAACGTAATCAGCATATAAATATTGCCCCGGTTGTCCAGCACATGTCTAGAATTATGACGTGGTACCCAACTTTCATGCACCATTGCAGCTGTCATCAGATCACCATGGTAACTATTCCACCGCCCAACACCGTACCGTAAACACTATGTTCGTCTCTATACCTTTCATCATACACGCCAAAGTTATCTTCAACATTATGACTGCGTTTGATATGATTATTACCTTGGACGGGAAATAGTGGGCGTATTAGTTGCGATTTACCTTCCCATCAAAGTAATATTTCTGAAACTCAGATCAAATTTCAAAAGATATATTCCATCTTCGGCACATCCTCTTAACTTTGAAATAATAAGATCATTTTTATTGAATAAAAATGCCTCTATGGGTATCTCTATATATAATTTACATTAAAATTCTTATCCTAAATTAGAGTACAAATTAACTCAAGCGATGAAAATGTGTGTGAAACTTGGTAAAAAATTACTTGCATATCGGTACTGATAGACATTTACTAGGCACATTTCAATTTTTTTTCTTTAGTGTATTCCTGCCAATAAATACCAAAATTGCACTATTAATTTAGTTCCTAACCCAGTTGATCTAAATTTGTCCAAGTTATTCTTCAAGTTATTTACTCATGCACTATTTGTAACATAAGCTGGTTAAAAAAATTCTCTTGGAGACAAAAATCAATTTGTTCTTGCGACTTTGTTTTTGCAATTGACCTATCGAGTAAATTCCCCGTCCATTCTGACTTATTATACAATATACTTCTGTAATTTTATCAGCTTTAGAAACTTCCCTCTGAAAATCTTACGTTGTGAAATCATCTTCGATGTTTAAAGCGGTTATACCAACCTAAACTTGCGGCAAAAGTTACCATATTTCTTCGAAATGTATTTTCTATGAGCATCGAAAAGATGTTTAAAACTTTGGTTTTGATGCGTTTTGTAAAAAGTTGGATTCATTTTCGGTTACAATCTCCAATTCAAAGAAGAAGGAACCTTTCATTTCATTGCAGTTATAAAACGAGCAAGGATTTTTTCGATAGCTCATCATAGATTGTGCATTATGTTTCAATAAAAAAGATTTCAAAATGAACATCTAAAAAAATATTTGTCCAATTGGAACAGAATGTACAATATGTAATGAATGTGCAATCTTTACACACACACACACACACACATATATATATATATATACATATATATATATATATATATATATATATATATATATATATATGTTGTTGCCTAAATCGTGTCCGACCTCCACATTAGTTTATTCTAAAGTAATTGCTTTCCTTCTCGCGAACAATGGAATCGACATTCTGAGATCAAACTCTAGTCAGGTTTGTTTATGTTTCCTCCGCACTAATGCCTTTTGGAAAGGTATGAATCCATCCACATTTATTGATAAGTTATCAGGATAGATTATGCTCTCTCGGAGGAGAAGTACAGTCAGTGCGTTGGTCCTTTAAGGTGATTTGACGTCCACCCCACAGACAAGCTGATACTCGACCCATCTCTCTGTTCTTCTCGAGAGGAATTCTGACGACGGCTTCTCAGGAACTCCATATGCTTCGCACAGGAATAAGATGCATTGTAGAGACAGATAGGAGGCAATTCATTCAATATTACTGACAGTTTCTTGTTTCCTTTTATTCATATTTAATGGGGATATAATTTCACAAATCAAAAATAAAATAAGAGCTGGCAATATTATACAACATGTCAGAGAAAGACTGCTATCACATCAGATTCCCAACGTGACTGAGTACATATGAGTCTGACTGTCATTAGCACATGTGTATTTCATTCAGGGCCGCTAACATCTACCTTTAACTCAAGTTTTCCAGCACTTTCCCGATAAATCTCGAGTTTCCGAAGAAATTTCAAGAAAGATTTCGAAAAAACTGAATCAGAAATGCTTGCATCATCCCCTAACAGCAGTAATTGAATTTCGCGTAGATTGAAGTAGCGCAAATCAGAGTTATCCAGTTATGTATTTATTAACCTCCCTACGTGGGCAAATATCAGAGTTTAATTTGGGACCCCACACGCTTTTGCCAGTGGGTGTATACTGGAATAATAATACCGCCGTTATTAATAACATTTGCAACAAAGAGCTTTTATTGACAGCTACTCGTTCCTGTCTTTGTTTCTGAGGTGGCACCTTTATAGCTATGCCCAAAGGGTTTTATATTTATCAAGTTATTCGAGTGTTTTCAAACGTGGCCATATATATCCCCAATGAATCAACCGATCTGTCTTCAGCCTTTGATACTTTTCATGAAGTTTGCTGAGGCTTTTTACAGTTTGACAGCAGAGCCATCTTTTAGCCTTTCCAACGAAAAAGGTCTTTGAAGAAACCATAAAGTTCTGTTAACAATTTTTTTCAATTAGTCAAATGAAAGGGTAGAAAGTGTAAACAATAACACGTTTTTCTCCCGTACCTACTTGTCCTTGAAGTTGTATACACGATTTTCTTGTTATAATGTGGGCGATGTTGGATTGCCAAATCTAAAATCCATCAAGAAGCATAAGAGCGTGTGACATAAGTTGACGGGGCCCGGGACACTTCAACAAAGCTTAGATAGCGTTCAAGAGACAGCCATGTTTATAGTAATATGATTTGCTAAAGAATCTGCGTTTGCTAACTCTTAGACACAGCGAAATTTATATGTACTTTAAGTAGCCACAAAAACAAGATGTTAAAGACACACCCAAACCTTAGCTATTCTAGAACCGAGTAAAACCCCCAATGTTACATGAACATTTAAGTATTTTGGAAAAGGATTTTTTCAAGGAAGAAGCTTTAGTAAAGGACAAAAAAAAAAAAAAAAACCCGAGAGAGTAGTATTTCTTTTCCTTCTTCCACTCTTGAACAAACGTTTTTTTGTAAAAGCACTGTTTACTTGAAGACAGAGACAAAAGCAAAAAAAAAAAAATTATTGCCACTTATTGCAATTTATTGCAATTTACCGAACGACACACAGTTCAGACCAATCGCACTAATCACTTAATCTAATGCAAAGCCATTCAATGAGGAATGAACTCACTAACACTGGTTTGAGAGACTGTCTAAGCTAACCAGCGCTCTACGACAGGCATCCTAATCACACCTTCGGAGTAAGTTAGACAAATATTGCTTGAAATACCTGTTTTAATGATACGACAGTTTCCAGGGAAAAAAACTAACTTAGACACATTTATTCTTCCTGTCAAGATCAAGAAACGAAGGAAGTAGCTCAAAGGCTTGAGCTCTTCGGACATTTAATCAGTTTTATTTACTATCAAGTAAATCAAGAATTAACAATACTTCATTGAATTGAATTCAGGAAATACTAGCGCTTGTCTATGTCTAGAATTAACATTGTTTCTCTAACACCCACAACGTCCCGGTTGCCGTTCAACTTACTATTTCCATAATGGAGGGGTGGAATTCTAACGTCACAGCAAGGCTTGCCTTTCGTCACAACTTAATGGGACTGCTACCACTGTTGCAACATTTGCAGTGGTTAAGAAAAACCATTTTAATGTGTAAGCACCATCTGGCCGCCGGCAATGATGGTCTGATGGCACATGAGTTTGTAGAAATATGCTGAGATGACATGTTTTTGTATTTATGCTTTTTGTTTGGTTTCTGTTTACTGCAGCTGGTTGGGTGGGTCGGTGTGATGCACATGAAACAGGAACCAACGTCCATCTGGTAAGACAGAAATATAATAAACAGCGGAAACCGGGCTTTTCACAACAGTTATAATCTTTCCCTCATTGCAACTTGAAGAATCCGTAGCCTACTTGCTTACTCTCGAAAGTATACTATTTATCCATCCTAATTGTATTCGAAGAAAAATGTATTATCATATATACAGTTTCTAGTTTCTAGTTTCTACTGGGTTCGAAAGATAGTAACCAAATGTTCATCATGGTATATACAGGCATAGTGCATTTTTGGTATCATTCGAAAGCTCGATATTAATTTAGTCAAATTCTGAAAAATTTAGATATTTCCGTAGAATTAAGATAGGATAAGAAAAAGATATATAGCGAGTAACCTTATGCACATATTTATGCTTATATCTTGCGATTATCATTTTAGAATTATTTTATCTCTATCCAAGAAGTCTTTGATTTGTCGCTGTTTTTTTATCAATTGCCTAATTATCGTATTTATTTTAAAAGTCGTTTACTGTTTTAGTTTCAATTATTTCTGGATCTTAATCCATTAATTTTTCCCCAATTGTTGACAAATCTTAGTGAGGAGTTTTTCTTGGATTCTTTATGCAATGTCCTTCCTATATTTTTCTTTTCTTTAATTCATTGAAGAGAATATTTTAGCTGAGATTAACGCAGATGTATACTTAAAGTTACTGGATTTGTCTTTAAAATGGAGTCGCAAGGTTTTGAAAATCCTTGTACGGTTTCGAACAAAATCAAGCAAAAACAAATTGTTTTTTTGGAATCATAAATGTCATCACTAATTGTGTTCTTTAAACCTATTTTTGTTTTTCATTGTATTATACAAGGAAATCATTGCTTTTAAAATTTTTGTAATGTCGTTTTTTCATGAGATTTGAATCTCGTAATGATCTCTTCCAAACTGATAATCACCAAAAAAGAATCAAACTAAACGACACCATGACATGACAACTAATTCGCGTTCACGAGTTGAAGCGTTCATATATTCAAATGTTTGAATTAAACGTTATGTTAGAACAAGATTTTATTCAACAACCAGCGTCTTGATTGCCCCCTGTCAACGCATTTATTTACATTCTTTCGGTAATGAAGTTATACTATTTAGCATTTTACGAAAATTGTTCAGTTTAAGTCGTGGTCAATTGTTGTCATTTGGATGTATACAGGGTTAGTCTTCCGTTAAAGTTGGTGCAAAACAACAACAACAACAACAACAACAACAACAACAAAACAACAACAAAAAATAAAAACTAAACAAACAAACAAACAAGTAAAAAAACGCTCAGCAATAAATCTTATAAAGACAACAATTAAGAGAAATTTCTCATTGATTGTATAAAAAATGACACCCTGAAGAAGAAAAGAGAGGAATTAGAAGCTAATGACTGCATACATATATACATACAGATATATGGAAAGATCGATTAACGTACATTTGTTTCAAACACTCAATGTCATAGAGATAGGTCTTTGTCCACTCAAAGGGCTAAACTATCGACATGATCGTATGCGTTTGTGTATCATTGTGAATATCTTGCAACGAAACGATTGTTCGTCTGTTTGTCTTTCAAAAGCAAATTTTATCAATTTTGTCGTTTTTTAGACTGTCAGAAAATGTTCCCCACTGCCGACAGTTACCGGGTTGTAAAAAAAAAAAAAAAAGAAGTGAGGCTAAGATACAACAAGGTATATAGTTCTCCCAGATCTATCCTATTTTGTGTACGAATAAAATCATGTCAGTTGCACTGTTGTCTGGTTCGTCTCATATGGGGGGAAAAAGGGAAAAAGATGACTTGACGGACTCATCGTGTGTCAGGGCCGACAAATCGTTGTAAGCATTATCATTACTATTTATACATATTGACTCTTATGATAACGGGTCTTGTTAGTCATTCAATAGAAACTGTCACTTGACCAACGCGTTTTGGTAGCATGCTGTGTCGGGGGTCTATAAAAAAGGGTGATCAATGAATAAGTTACTTCCCTCGTCTTCAGTTGGATCACTAAAAAATCTGAAAAAACAAAAAACAAAAAACAAAAAACAAAAACAAAAAACTAGCATGAACGCAGCCGGGCACAAACTAGGGACCAATTTAGCATTAACACAAATCTCCAATTGACCTCTCCCTCACCACCACTAAAAACATGTTTTGAGAGAGAATTGAAAAAAACATTTTTTTTCAAGACATAATAAGGAGTAAATGTTAAAAATTTCATCCCTCGAGCTTTAATGGGGCGGCCAGTCATCCGGACTAACTTTAACACTGAAGAAACCTATTTTGACATTTTAGGTGACAGTTTTGTTTTACGGTTTCTAATTCTAAGTATATATGCATCCGTACACCGAAGGGAAGTACATACTAATATTTATGCCAGCCTACTGAGTAAACAATGCAGTTGCATACACACGATGGAAAATTTGAATGTGAAGCGCCAACTGGACGCAGTTAAACATTGCGCTGCTCGGTGTCACGAGTCGAAACTATTCAGACCTAGTCTACCGCTGGGCGTGGTTCTGGGTTGACTGATTTGTTTTCCGTGGCTTTTCCCCTTGTGTTTGCCTGCGCCTTTGCTGGTTTTCGCTGTTAGTGATAAAAAAGAACAGTGTGCGAGTTTATTTGTGTGTGTGTGTGTGTGTGTGTGGAGGGGGGTTCTGTTCCTAAAACTGTTATCTTGCTTCCGGAGGCTTTAGGTGAAACACGAATGTGTGAATAGTATCCACATTTCAAACGTGTTTAAATGTCACTTAAAGATCAACCACAACCTGGTCGACCTTCAACAAGACAAAAAAAGACGAACATTTTGAAAAGGTTCGCCATGCAATCAATGAAGATCGTTGTCTGACCATTGATGAGATTTCTGAGGTGAACAGTTTGTATTGGAGCAAATGTTAACAGGAGATTTGAAAACGAAACGCAATTCTGCAAAATTCGTGTCTCCTTAGTTTACAGAGTATTAAAAAAAAGCAATCGTTTGAATGCGTGCCACAATTTGAGTGAATGATCCACATTTTCTCTCTAAATTTGTGACCGAAGATTAGCGTATAATTGCGATTATTTTTGGTTACCCCTTGAACATACATATGTGTAGATTAGATTCATGGGCGTTTCCTCAGGATGGGGGATGGTATATTCTAGGGTGTGAGATACAGGAAGATATATTCTAAGGGTGGGGGTAAAAGACATATCTGGATGTTGGTTGTCAGGTAAAAGACTAGGCAGTGCATAAGGTGTGGCCCACCCTAAATCGTTACTGTTCGTAGCGACCCCATGATCACCGGCTTCTATGTGGTCCCAGATTTTACACCCTCTCACCCTTGATGCGGAGGCGTGGTCAAATGTCCCGTTTGCACCCACCAGCAGACACTCATGGTCAGATTATATCTATACTGCATACATAAAGAAAGTCAATGTATGTAGAAATACATGAAAACTCGTTTTGGTTTTTTACTTGACGTAAAAATTCTGTGGAGCTTTTATATCTTTTGTGATTCGTATTGGTTCAACATAGATTTTGCTCTCCGTCTATTTTGACATACATATGTAGGTACCAATATCTAGATATAAACTTACGCAGTGTCTGTCATCGGACTCACTGTTAAACCTAACAATCTTCACAGTGCAGAAAGATGTATATACACAAACACTCGACAATACATTCATACATGCTTATGAAAGCTTCACATATCAAACGTTCTAGCTTGTTGGACCGCCTAGTTTGGTTTATTCGCTCTCCAGCACGAAATTTCAACACTCCTTCTTATAACAAAAACTCCTGGGGTCAGTAGTCTGAATACAGTAGACTTCGGCAACCTTTGGATCTGCAACGGCTCTACAAATCACAACGTATTTGGTTGGTTACTAATCATAATGTAAGAGTCACAGTCGAATTGGCTGACTTTTCCAAGCAGGAATCAACACCAAAAGTAAATAAAGAAGATAGAAATGGCGGAAACGGCTTCATGTTCATTTTTTTTATAGTTTTCAGTCTTACTTCCGATTCACTCAGCTTTTATCTCATGATACTATTATTTCAAAACCGGTGCCGGGTTTTGGAAGCTCGTTATCAAAAGTTCATGCAATGTATGGGGAAACACTGATTTCAGAGCAGGATAAAAAAAAATTCTATCTCGTACTTGTAAAATCAAAGATACTCACATGGTTTAAACCCATAATCATTTAGGCTGTCGGCCAATTAAATCTCGAAGAAACAGAATCGCTTGATCTAACCTTTTTTTTCTCTTATCTTTCCTATCACTTCATATCTCTTGGATTCTTTTTTCCTTTCTTTTGCTGGCGAATAATCTTGGCTTTTTGGCATTTTACTTATCTATTTTTGCATGAATGTATGTGTTGATTATACGATTATCTTCAAGTATATTGGGGGGGGGGTGAAAGAGAGAAAGAAAATGAGAGAGTGGTGGAAAGTACGTGTTCGAGTGATTTTCTGCGGTTTCTCTTGTGCATGCTATTGATTCTTGACCCGGTTCATGCCTATATGCTTCGGGGGCATGATTAAAAGTTGCTATTCTTAAAGACCCTAGAGAAAAGATGGGCGCCTGAAGGTTGTAACCGCAAACCCAAAGAAACGGAGTAGATTCAATAATCAGAAACAGTAATGGGCATTAACCTCAAAGGGTTAATATGAGAGAGAGAGGGGGGGGAAGAGAGAGAGAGAGAGAGAGAGAGAGAGAG
>OY735208.1:49972483-50107483 GCA_963457665.1 Thysanoteuthis rhombus | reverse complement strand
CCGAATATTTATCCTTTTCCCACCTCCTGGAAAAGTTTGCCGAGGACGCCCCTGTCACCCTTGATAATATTTGACGGAGAACAAATACGTGCTCAATGCAAACTGGTGTGATGAAAAGTGGGTCGCCCTAAGGAGTGCGAAGGGAAGATGCAGACATGCAATAAAGATCTTTTCTCACGACTGTGTGTGGTCGCTTATGAAAATAAATAAAGTTAAATTGCATCTACACTGATAATGAACAGTGTAATTTTCCCCACGTTTCTCTGTTCGTAACAATGGACTCTCCCTTCTAAATGTAACAATCTTGCTGATAATAATATCCCCGACTCACCTTTTGGAACAGTGGATTCTCCCTTTGGAACAGGTTCAGTATTTTCTTTTTCACCCCCCCCCCAAGTCATCTCATAAAAATTCACGCATAGCAGATACCGGTTATTACGACCACATTTTGGACCCAATAACAGGTTTGTCTGCTTGAGCGAACACCTAATTCTTTTCATGCACAAAACACCAAGTACTTTTTGAATTCAAGGGGGACAACTAGCATGTAAATCACAACTAGTGAAGTTCACATTTTTCTAATTTTCTTTTCGAAATTTCATATTTAACTTGAGTCACGTACTTAAAATATTATAAAAATATGTTTAGTAATTCTATCAGTTTTTTTTTTCAAAAAATAGTTCGGTAGCGCTGCCGCTTGGTAAAAATAAATTGTGGAAAATGATAAACGAAACAAATTAGGGATGATTATATATGTTTGAATCAGTTCCAATAAGATGGGTCCTATCGTTGGTCTTTTCAACCGTCGACCCTATTAAGCGGAATCCTCTGTACATGTTATTTTTTTCACGGGGCTTACCTAGTTGGAATAAATAGATAAATCAATAAACTAATCTGTTTTTCTGTGCACGTTCATCTACTGTTTGTTTCACAAACTCTTGATAGTTCCACCGTTACTGATGCTCCATAAATGAAATCTTGTGCCAGACTAACCTGAACACAAATACTAGTCAGTCGTCTAGACATTTTACTTTTCGAGCTCTCTTGGACACTAAATCATTTGCTCGCAATAATTTTTGCTTTCAACAAAATCTATGGAAGAAGCTATAGATTCGGTCTCAATTCTGATCGTTGTTGTAATACATACAATTTACCGTTCAAAAAAAGACAAAAGGAAAAAATGGATGCTTAGGAGCAAACCACCAGGGTATGATCAGCTGAGAACAGAACATTGTTGATTGTAGTGGAGTTCCCGAGTTAAATTTTATCCCGTTTGCAAAGATCAGAGCCAACCCTTGGGGTTCTGATGCCTGGGCAAGGCTGAACTTCAGCACCCTGTAAAGTATAGTTTTCTCTTGTCTATTCATCTATTTATTTGCGACCTCGCTTCACACGACCATTCCTCCCAAACGCCAGCTATTGTGAGCACTCTGTAGCTAAGATTGACTGAGCCTGTCGTCAGTCATTACGATTTCCTTTGCCAATTGTTTGTTTCTCATAGATTCACAAAAACATAAAGTTTCTAACTATCAGATATTCCTGAACAATTTGTCTTTTGATCAGGGAATTTTCTCATTCTGTTTATTCTTTCCACCTTTTTTTTCATTTGTATCTGGAAAATCCTACTATCTCAGACACATGAAGGACGTCACCTTACACCTAACGTCCTGGGCGATTGCCCGTGTTACCAGTACATATGATCGAGCCTTAGTGAGACAGGAAGCTAGTTGGAGAAGTATGTTTCTCTCTCCATGTGTGTTTCTCTAACTTTCGCTTTAGATAAGTCAACAAACTTATATTTCCTTTATTTTGATAGATGAGGTATTTTGAATCACAACAATACTATATGCCCTTATCTAAATTGCTGTTACCCCTTTTTTTAATCGAAAATAAACTCAGACAGGTTTTTCTTCGGTAGTGAGAGAATAGATTACCAGTGTGGATCAGATTAAAGAATAGGTTCTCGATGAGGATCGAATTCGCGACCACTGGTAGCAAAATATTATTAGTAATGGTCTAGAGTCTACACTCTTAAATCCATTTTCTTGTTAAATGATCATTGTTTTTTTTTTCTTTCTCTCGAAATGCAAGCCTTTCTTGTCAATTCTCTCCGGGTTCTTCCCACCCTTCTCTTTGTCTTCAATTTCCCCTTTTCTATCTCTCTCATTCGCTTATCTTTTCCGAATTCTACTTGACTTTGATGAAATTATGATAAAGATTTTCCGACCCTTTTACCACAAAAGTCTGTTCGTTTCGTATCATCAAGATAATTTAATCTATCGCTCCAACTGTCATGGCTGTTATCACTTCAGCTTTCCATCAACACTTTCTTTTTTTTTTTGACGTTCTGATTTTTCTCTTTCTAATTCGCCATCTTCCTTCCTTCCTTCTTTCTTTTCCCGCTTCCGCTACATTTTAAGTCAATATTTATATTTGTCTTTCTTATTCATACTGCATTTTCTTTTTTTAATCTTTTGATATATATATATATATATACATATATATATGTATATATATATACATATATATGTATATATATATATATATGTATATATATATTTATGTATATATATATATATATATATATATATTTATGTACATATATATATATGTATGTATATATATATGTATATATATATATATGTATATATATGTATGTATATACATATATGTATATGTATGTATATGTATATGTATATATATGTATATATATGTATATATATATATGTATGTATATACATATATGTATGTACATATATGTATATATATACATATATGTACGTACATATATGTATATATATACATATATGTATGTACATATATGTATATATATACATATATATATACACGGATATATATACATAATTATATACACACATATATATATATATACGCACACACACATAATGTATATATATATATATATATGTATGAATATATATATATGTATATATATATATATATATATATATATATGGTGTTGTTTTTGCATACTCCCGCTTTTGGATCGTAAGAAATTCAAGAAACAACTGTATAAAAAGAGCCAACGAATGTTGCTTCGCATGTTCTACTTTCCACTTGGATTTTCGAAGAACATCACTTGACTACATGACTTTTGGAATAAAAGTTTGCTTTTCTTCCCCACTACCCATAAAACTTCAGCAACAGATCGAGGAGATGTCTGCCGGGGAGTAGAACGAAATTTAGGTTATCGGGTGACAAAAGAAGGGAGGGCAAGCAAAATAGCTTTGTACGTCAAGGAAAGACATTGGAATTTTGAGAAACAGTATGGGAGGACGTCCCTTGTTTCTGTCTCGTAAGAAGGTCTCGTTGGGGAAGACAGGGTATTGAATTACAAGTTACTATTCGAGGCCAACTCAGATTGTAACACGTAACACAAGTTGATATTAAAATGGCTAAACGTCACAAAGCTTTCATTTTAGACTCATTGCGATCAATTCCAAAGCTGGATCAAGGTTGCATAGGGCTCTCGGCTGCAATTCAAAACAGAGGCCTTCCTATAAAAAATGGCTAATCGTGTTGTATAAGTAAACGAGAAATTCTATTAAATTGAATTTTAATTATACAGAATTTCAACCACTTAATCATTATCATTACATTGTATTTTTACGAACTTTAGTCACGACATTTTTCCGTAAACTTATTCTGGGGGCTCGTCTGGATATCAGCCCTCGCAGCTCCACCCCCTAAATCCAGCACTGATCAATTCATTTGCATGTTTGTAAATTTACGAAATGCATACATATTGAATCGATTGGTAAATCCTGAAGGGGATATCGGTCGCTATTTTGATTTTGTAAATAAATTCAATATTTAAATGAAGGCTTGAATACTGAATTTTCCAAATTGTTCATGCTCCTGCGAAATGAATATTCAATAATTGAATTTGCCTTTTCTTATTGGTGAATGCTTCTAAAATCAGGTCATGTGTAAATTGCACTTGGTAAATATTGAATCCTTCCAAAGCATATATATATATATATATATATATATATATATATATATATGTATATATATATATTCAAAATTTAGCATCGAGATAAATATTGCTGGATCTTAAAGTTGCGAGCTGGTATTCATAATTGTCATTTTTTTCAATTATTTGCTTAATTGTTATGATTCGCTCATCTCTTTTCATTTCACACCCACAATTCCAAAATGGACCATTTTTAAAAAATAAAACCTTATAAAAATTCCCGGCAAGTATTTTCCTCCCTTGACAAATTCGAGATGAACAGATTTCCTGATGGGCTCTCTATCAACGCGCAGATTTCCCGAAATGCAGTTCAAAGGAAATGATAGAAAACACCATTTATTGTATGAACATCAGCAATGTTGTCTTCTATATTTAGAGAATCGATGATATAGATAACCGTCATTACCTGGCGACAAGCATTGAATAGCCATGAACTTCAGATACCTGATTCAGCTCAACAAACAGATGTGGCATCACGAGGTGAAATGAACAGAAAGACTGAATGACAAGCCTGGCTCCTTCTGGGTCAAACTCCACTCCAACTGAAGATGATTACTGTAACTTTTATATCGTATCTATGACAAATGAAAATAACTGAAATACATATTTTTTGTGCAGTTGTATTTATTTATTTCTAAGAAAATGAAATAAGCCCGTATCAGTATCCGTATAATGGATTCCCGTTAATATTTATGACTTGTCAATCGAGCTCAATCAGTAAAAAAGCCTCCTGGCAATCAGTTGGTCGTTCAGAGTCCAAATCACGGCAGAGCAATGTGGATTTCACGTATCGACTCACAACCCATATTTTGGTGAGGATTGTTCTTTTTGTTTGGGTTACGTTAGAAGAGCAAAATCGACCCCAGACTTCGTACTGCAGTTTGACGACAGAAGGATTTTTCTAATACATGTAATCTTTGTTCGGATAGCGGAATGAGAAGAGTCTACCCCCGTGGATTGCATGAGGGGTCCGATTCGAAATTCTGAGAACGTTACCGGATACAATAGGCACACAAAGAAGACCAGAGCGTACCACGATCGAAATGTGTGACTCAAACAACCAAGATAAGGATACCAATTGGATTAATGTATGATTTAGATTAGAGCGAGAGCGCACACATAGATATTTTTTCATCTCTCTCTCTCTATTAGAAACTGTCAACCCAAACTGTCAACATAGGTTTCTTCAGTTTTTAACTTGGTTTGTCTATCTGTCTCGCTTGCTAGTAATGTATGTATCACATGCACTTGACCGCACCAATGGTGCTAGAGGGCTAAAAAGATTTTACTCCTTATTTTGTCGAGAAGTAACGTTAACAGTAGCATTCACGCTTGGTTTTCTTTCAGTGATCACTGCCTATCAAAAGGCGAGAGAAGTAACTCATGCATCAATCAGCCCTGGTTTCAATTTTTTTCAATTGATCACCCCCAACACTGCATGCTACCATAAAACGTTAGTCAGGGAGTAGTTTCGATTGGGACCTATCTGTCTATCTATCCATCTATCTATCTGGATATAGGTACAGATTCATGTCTCCCCTGTTGTAAAATGTCTTGATCGAATTACAAATTTATTAAGCGATTTATTCAAAAATTTCTGTTTTTAGCATAAAAACTGGATAAAATGAAAAAAAAAAAATTTTCATCTTGATCCGACCTGTCTCTCAAGATAATCGGGACTATGATTCAGAGATCTTCCCACCCCGGTCCTGTAACTCTAACTTTGTCTGGGGCAGATTCTATGAACAGACAACGAATTGCCAAAAACTGGGGCGCGTGTGCGTGTTTGAGAGAGAGAGAGAGAGAGAGAGAGAGAGAGAGAGAGAGAGAGAGAGAGAGAGAGAGAGAGAGAGAGAGAGAGAGAGAGAGAGAGAGAAGAAATTATATATGTGAATATCAATTTGTGACGCAACGGCATAAAAAATGAATCCAGTCAAACTCTTTTGCAACTATTAGGCTTCTTTTTTTTCAGATACAACAACAACAACAACAACAACAACAACAACAATAACAACAACAACAACATTAGTAACAATACAAAAAAAAAAAACGATAAGAAGAAAAAGGTTTTGAAAGAAAGCTGGAATTCAAGAAAATTGTGAAATATGAGCAAAAACAAATAAATGAAGAGACAGGGATGTATAAAAGAAAGGAGCAGACATGAATAAGTGAAATAAAAGAAATACAAACTGAAATATCTGTACTGGAAGAAAATGGCGAAAAGAAGCCATTTTTGATTAGATGATTCTTGTTGCATATTTTCTCTTTCTCTTCCGATTCAAAATTTTCCCATCCCATTTGAATTGAATATTTTTTCTACTGTGAAACAGATCAATTCCACTTGACCCCCTATTTTAAGTTTCTTTACTGGGCAATGTCGCATTTCATGAAATCTGTCAAAATCGTCCTATTTTAAATCTTTGGACCACGACATAGGCTTTTTCGGGTGTGTCGTTATAACTCGACCATTATGATTGCTAACCCATCAATGGGAAGACCAAGAGGCTTGTGTTTCGCATCCACATATCCAGCTCGTTGGATACATTATCACTAATCAATATAGTAGGAAGAAAATATCATTTTTAACTATAACAAATATTTCTTTAATCAGTGTTCCATGAGTGAAACAGTAAAATAGCAAGTTCAAATTAGATTTAAATTAGACTTAGAGATGCTGCTCCTATCCTACGTTCCACTATGACAGACTTATAGCGCTCATTATTTCAAAACTCTCACTATTAAGAATGATAGCTTACTGGTGTTAGCGAAACGTTTCCGCGCGGATATTTAAATTATCAACTACGACAGCTGCCATTATTCTAACGAGTTTTTGTGCAAAAATTTAAATCGTCAAGTCCGATGGTTCCTGCAGATCTCAAGTGTATAGTTTTTAATCGCAGTCGTGACGTTTCAAGCCCATTTTTTCGCAAAGTTAATCGTTAATCCGAGCGATAACTCGGAACAAGAATACAAGATGACAACGACGGCTGTCGAGAATAGTACTTCAGAGATCTCCACAAAAAATCTGAAAACACAAAAAAGAAAACAAAACTAACTTAGAAACAACAAATAAAATCGTGATTATTTCATAATCAATGGAAGCGTAACTCTATTTCAGAAATCTGTTCTTGAAATTTCCTCCATCTTTGTCTCAAATTAAACATGTCCCTTTTTTCAAATCATTGTTGTAGCCAGTTGCTACCTTACTATTCGCATTTTTTTTTCCTGGGATAATTCAGATTTTCCTCCTTTTGAAAACGAAGATGTCCTTTGAACAATTAATGATACCTGAGCCACTTTGAGAGAAATTGCTTTTGGATAATTACAAGTACCACTTTTGTTGTTGTTGCTGTTGTGGTTAGCGTATGAACCAGAAAGAAAGACGGAAAGAAAAGGCAGGGAAAAAGATGGTTTTGCTGGAAGTAAAACAAGAAGAAAAGATGAAGTAAACCATGAAAATAAATGAAAATAAAAACGAATTGGAAAGGAAAAGATCGAAAGACAAAAGAAGAAAAAAAGAAAAGGCAGTTTTGTTGGATGTAAAAACAGATAAAGAGTTGGAAGAAACCAAGAGAAGAAAAATAGATAAAAACAAAAAAATAATCGAAGGAAAAGACATTTGAAGGTTAAAAAAAGATTCAAAACAAAATACATTATTTCTTTGGTTAAAATCTTTTAAGTTTTATTTACTGAAATGTACTTGAGCTCATGTAGAGAGAGAAATACAGCAGAGATTTTCAAAGAATTATTCAAGTAAAAAAAAAACGATTTCATCATCATCATCACCACCACCACCACCACCACCACCACCATCATCATCATCATCATTATTTTAATATTCGTCGTTGGACAAAGACCTTCGCCAAGATTCACCAGATCTCTCGATCTTGGCATTACAGCGTCATTACCTTCTGAACTTGTCCAAACTGTCACCCTATCTCATCTTTTACCGGACACAATTACGGACATTACCTCTGGGTATTCACTCAATGATTCGTAATATCCAGAAGTTGCCTGGCATTCTCGTAATATAGCCAGCTCATTGCCATTCGAGTTTCCTAATTTTTATGATATCCCTAACTCGTGTTAGTTCACTAATACAATATCTTGTGATCTCTCTGTGTAATGTTAAGCATGATCCTCTCCTGTGAAAGTTGCATGGTTCTCGGTTGGAAAGCCACTCTTCTAGTTAGGTTCTTGCTCTACCGAAAGCTTGCCGATTCAGAGTGATTCTTCGTTGGATTTAACCTTCTTTTGAAGATTTCATAGGGATTCTTTGTTCAAGGTAGATATAGTGGTATATTTTCTTTGGCTCTGCGATTTTGATTTCGATTCTTGTCTTCGCTCTCGGCTTATTTGTTGCACATGATATTGGTTTTACTGAAGTTCATATGAAGAACAACTTTCTTGCTTTCTCCATTCAGTTCGTCTAAAAATTTTTCCAGAACGTCTCGGCAAAGACAACAATGCCTTCCGTATATTTGAGGTTTCTTAGGGATTTGCCATCAATTCTGATTCCTTTATTTGTCGTCTAACTTTCGGAATACCATTTCGAAGCAAGCTGTGAAGTGTTAGAGTATCACCTTGTCCTGCTCCTTTTTCGAGCAGGAAGCAGCCTGATTCTTTATGTAGCCTGTTGAATGGACTGCTCGGAGAATACGTTGCAAAACTGTTGTATACAGGATCTACACCTTGTTATTAACTTGCATCGATGAACTTTCGAGACATCAAGGCCTTCTTTGGGTCAATGAATGCTATAGAGTGGCATTTTGTATTATGTCCCTTGTTTTAATTGATTGACCAAATGGAGATGGTCAATGGTTGAGTTCCATCTGGAGAGCCTGTTTCTGTTGTTGATTTTCATCTAGCGTATCGGTGATTCAGTTGGTGATCACTTTGGTGTAAAGTTTGTATATGCAGTTGAGTAGGCTAATTGGCCTATAGTTGCTTAGATAATTTGCATACCTTTTCCATATAGAAGCATGATGATTGTAGAGTTCCGATCTTCAGGGACATAATTCTGTTAAATAGTTGATCTAGCTTCCCAGTGATGACTTCAACAGATTTTTGAGTAGGTTGATGGTGATGTTATCTAGTCCTCGCTCCTTTCCATTTTTAATATTTGTTGGCTTGCTCCATCTCTCAAAGAGTAAACTCTGGGTAGTTTTCAAACTCACGACTCGTGTGTGGTATATATTGGTTTTTGTTTTGTAGCATAGAAAAATAGAGGTTCCTGTGGAATTACTGAGCGCGCTCGACAATTCGGCCCCTATCTGTTGTCTGATTTTCATTTTCTACAAGCACCATAGTAATTTTTATTTTTCCTGAATTGAGTGTTCCGAATTTTGTTTTGAAAACCACACCCTTTTCAAGAATTTTCTCGATGATTGCTGTTGTATATCTTCTGTTATCTTTTTGTTTCTTTCGGTTGGTCTTATTTAGTTCGATTGCTTTCATCTTTTCACTCGTCAGTGGTTTGAGATTTCTGCATTTTTTCATAAGATTCCTGTTTTTCTCCTAAGAGTTCATTGATTTGTTTGTTCCTTGGCTTCAATCAAAGAAATTGTTATTTTGTCATTTCTATTGATATTCGGACCATCCTCACCTTGGTTGTTTTTCCGTTGCACTCCAAGGCCTTCGTCAGGTATCATCTGGTAGATATGGGGAAGTAACGAACCGAACCCTTTATTTATCCGACAGGGGTATATTGACCGTACTCCCCTCTTAGCATTAGTAGTAATGATAATTCCGAGATATGTTATTTTGTCGTTGAGTTCATTGATGTTTGTGTCGTTAACATTCTCCAATAGTCCTGTGAGAAGCTCATATATGTTTTTTCTTTGTTCGAACTGGAAGGATTTCGGTGAGCTTTTTGTACGCTAAGTGGTTGCAGTTTCGTGTAGAACATTTTCCTGCGTCCCCTCTGGGTATTTTTCATCTCACCATTCCATAGTCATTCCCTACGTTGACTAGATCTAAGAGCTGAATTTCTTCGTCGGCATCGCTCGCTTTTGTTTATTAACCGATTTCGTTTTAGGTTCCATGATTGAAGTTCTTCGGAGTCCATCTCATATTAGGTCTCTCCTTGAAGAAGGTATCCACGATTTTGAACCCGTTCCCTGTTGCAAAGATGACAAAATCTTCACCCTTTTTTTGTTTCCTATCTTGCATTCGAACTTGCCGACGCAATTTTCGTTATCTTGTCCAACCCAAGCATTGAATTCTCTAATTATGATGTTGAAGTATTAGTTGTATTTTTGAATATGGAGTTCCGGTTGTTTTTAAAGTTGTCTGACAGTGAAGTGGGAGCGTAAACTAGAATGATGTTAGTTCTTTTCATGATAGCTGTGCGATGACACTGGCGTGGTGATCTGAGGTAGCTTTGAATCCTGCAACGTTATCTTCGGGGACTTTGCAGTCTTTGAGAAGGATAAAACAATTCAGACAAATAAAATTCTTGTTTTTTCTCTAAGCCCGAGTAATATATAAGATATTGACATTGAATGGTAATTTAAAAAAAAATACACTAGGCACTTACAACTTCGGTTCCACCTTGCTGCGGTAGTATCGCAGCTCGCGTAATCAGTAAAGAAGCCATAAACTTCGATGAAATGAAAATTGATCAGTAGCAAAATTTTGCTAAAATAGGGGTTTTAATTAATTCTCATTTGCTAGAAGCGAAGCTCGACTGTACTTGAGAAGTAAATGGAATGAAAATCGGTCAAGTCTGGAGCCTCTAATCTTGGCCTTTTAGTAGGATTCAAAGCCCATAACCTCAGTTGCTTATAATCAGTAAGAAATCCATAACCTTTTAGGATTTTTAACAACAAAACACCGAACACAAATAACTTTGGCTCTACCTTATTGTGGTAGTATTGCGTCTTGCGTAATCGAAAAGCAAGCCATAAACGTCAATGAAATCAACAGCAAAATTTTGCAAAAACAGGGTTTTTAATCATTTAACAGTTGCTAAAAAAGGGGTTCGACTGTACATAAGAACGTGAATTATACACATAGAATGGAATTAACTTTTTGAAGCCAATCTTTCACATTCAAATTTTGCCATCCTTGTCCGTGAGAATTGAGCCTGGAGCCTCTGATCTTGGCCCCTAAACAAGATTCAAAGCCCGCAACCGCAACTCCATCTCGTTTTAGATCTTGCATGACCAGTAAGCAAACCACAACCTTAATTGATTTTTAACACAAGAACACTGATTGAATGATTCATTTAATCAACATATAATCAGGCAACCTATTACAAATGGAAAGCTGTGTGAAGGAGTGGTGTTTGAAAAATCCGTGTTGATTCTAAACCTAGAACTAGTTTGAAGCGCCCCACCCCCTCGCGTGGAAGTAGGTTCCAAGGCCGCCGATTCGCAGTGGTGTTCCCTTGGCCATCCACTTCAGCCTCACCTCCTTATCAGCCAAGGACTTGACATTAGGCCCCACGTCTGCGAACACCGCTGCAAGCCCTAGCTATACTGGTGGGTTTTGAGGCAGCTATGTGGTCGGTCGGTACAGCTAGACTGTGGGTTAGTGCAGCTAAGCTGGGCTCTGGGGAAGCTAAGTTGCGAACGTTGATTTAGCTTTGCTGCAAGCGATTACTTCAAATATATTTCTTTCCAGAATGTTCGGCAATTAAAAATTCTCTTTCTTTTAATTGAATCATTTATTCTCACACAAATCTCAGTTTTACAGTTGTTTTCAGATGTGATTCTAACCGACTGGATCAATTCGGATCAACTTCGCATTATTGGCCCTTGGGTAGGCATGAGGTAAAAATAGCGGGTCAAGTGAGTGACACTACCTCGGGTGTTCGTCATAAGTATATTTCACATATCACAAACGGGTACCGAGTAAGTAGTAATATGATATATAGAGCCTAAGCAGTGACGACTGAAGTCGTAACCAGCTTAAGAGTACCTTTTATAGATCGATATATACAGAGGTTGCACCTTGGTCCCAAAATCTCAACTAACGAATTTCAGCTCCTTTTGGCCATCTTCAAGGCAAAAGAACTGCAAATGGTGGGGACACCCTTGCCAAATGGGGTCTGGGAGTGGATCTTTGCTTCCACCAGGTTTATTCACGACAAAATGAACTAAATCAAGCAAGTATGACACAAGGTCGTTTTTAATATGGGGTATCAGTGCAGGTGATCAGCAAAGAATGGCCCCAGTCCCTGCAACTAGTGTGTTGAAGGTATCAGGGGAAGCCCGACCCATCCCTTTTAGTGCTATGAGACGATACTGCCCCGGGGCATGCTGCCCGCCAGAGACCACCTGAGTTATTTTTGGAGAGAATAAGACGGATCTTAGGCCTCTTGCACTTTACAATGACGAGCCTCAGTAATCCATCGACCAGTGTATTGCAGTCACCTCATTACATAGTAACATTTCCATTTAAATCAAAGTGGTTCAGTCAATTGGTTTGCATAAATTCAATTAGTAGCACCTATAATAGATTTTAAAGGGAATATTTTTCAATTATTTTCATACATCTGAATATCTTAACGTACTTGGAGCCGGTTTAGATTATTTTAAAGTGTCAGTACTTGAAATGACGAGGGCCAGTTTTTTAAGCAGGAACGACTTGAGCCGCTACAAGCGTAAGGGTGCTTTTATAGTTCGATGTATATAAAAGTTGTGCTTTGGTTCAAAAGCGCCCAGTACCAAATTTCAGCTCGATCTATAAAGCAACTTTGTCGGAAGAAACGGTGAATGATGCAGACCCCCTTGCTAAAAGGCTTATGTGAGTAGATCTCCGATTAGCTCTGATAATAATCATCTATGTTCACCGGAATAAATTATCGATATGGCATCAACCGAGACAAATCTTTGCTGTTTAAAAGGGAAAATCCAATTCTCTTCTGTTGCTGATTGACAGCTTGACAAGAAACGTATTTTACGATTGAAGAAACGTTTTTATACTTGAAAGTCTATTTATGCAATCACAGAATACATGCAAATGCGAGTAAACATAATATTTATTTGAATTGAATTATCTCCCTTGGATAAGAATTCTATGGAAGTTCTCGTTTGTCAACAGCAGCGACTTATTAAGTATTGCACTTGTTTTAAACACCTTACGATATCCCGTTCACCAATTATTTGGGCTTTGATTCGTGTTTCTGATAAAACTCCTTACAGTAAAAAAATTGATTTTTGGTGATCTTCTAAAAAAATAATGATCCTTTATTCGAAATTCAATAGCCTATCATTGAACTAACAATAAATCGAACCTCCCTCTGCGACGGCTACTTTATTTTTGAAAGATTATAACGTATTTGAACTGGAGTAAACCATGTGCTGAATATAGGCATTAAGTTTTAAAAACATCGTGATTCTGGTTTAAAATCAAAGAAATTAATATTTTTTGTGAAATTATGACCATATTATTTTCAACACCAACGAAAAACGAATACGAATACATTTAATTATGATTTTTCAAAAACAAATTATTACAGTACTTCTTTTAGAAGAGCAGTATCATTCAATGTTAAATCTATGGTTATACCGAGATATAAGTGGATGCAGCGGATTGGCCCAAAACGTGCCCATAAATAGAAATGATTGGGAAGGAACGGTGATTCCTTTGAAATTATGCAAACAGCTGGGATTCGGCTATGCAGACTAATCTTATGCACAAGCAAGAAGCTCTCCTGGAGAAAAGGATAGTTGAAATTCTGTTGAATTCCAAAGGATCATCCAATATAAGCCAGGGGACCAGATGAAATCATTGCACAGAAAGATAACATCACTCAGATGATGGTTGTGGTTGTTCTAGCAGACCACTAAGTGAAATTTGAAGAGATTGAAAGACTGTATAATACCTGAACCGGCACGAAATTTGACTTATAGTAAGTTCAATGATTGGCAATTGAATTGCGAGTAAAGGATCACAAAGAATTAATAAGTTGAAGAAGATGGAATTATCGACGTGCTTGAAACAGCCTTGGAAAAAGAATATATAAGTTATAAATTGAGGAAGAGTTGAAACTTTTGATATGACTGCATTGATAAAATCAGGTAGGATACCGGGAAGAGTTCTGGGGTATTAAGGAAATTTACTGTCGATCAATTTCGACTGAAAGGCACCAGATATTATTGGTCCAAAAACTCAACGAACGCATAATAATAATCACTATCTATTACCATAAATTTTCATCATATCAAGAATATGGCTCATTTTGCGGAATATAAATCAACAAATCAGCAGAACAATTCAACTGCCTAATTTTTATGAATAACTTGAAAATGTTGGTAAAAACTTTGATATAAAACACGTTGTTCACCTAGGATATTGAAATGAAGTTCGGAATCAGTGCTGATGATCCGTTAAGGAAAACAGGTGGCAACAGAAGGGATTGAACTACTTACAATAAAAGGAAAAGGGAAAAAAAGAATACTTCAGAGAGAAGAAATTGAAAAAAGCTAGACTTAAAAAGTTAGAAAAGACACCAGGAGAAAAAAAGATATACTTGAAACTATACATGATTTAAGAAACATGACCAAAAAATAAATACCATAAGATATTTGACTCTGCTCTCAAGGGATTTGAGTACAACGCGAAGTAAAGAAATAAAACATTAATTGTAAAAGTCAGAAGTTCAGAGTAGAATTTGTAGGAGAACAAATGGAAAAATAAGAAAACTGCAAAACAAGAAAACTGAAATGAAAACCAACAGAAAAAGAATTATATAAACATCTCAAAGAAAGAAACAAAACCACAGATGACTTAGACATTGTTGCAAAGATGATACTCGAAGAGAGAAACTGAATCTCTCCTAATAGCAGTCCAGAACTACTCATTAATAACTATCTATATTACGGTCAAGATAGACAGGACAAAGCAAAATAGCAAATGTAGCCTAAGCAGAGTTAGAGACGGGGCTTCCAAACATATAATAAGCGAAGACAGCAAGTTGTCTAAGAAAAAAAAAGACATGGTTGGGTAGGAAAGATGATTCATTGAGAATTGTAGTAAAAGGGGGATTTAACCATGCAATTCAATTTCCTTTTGCAAAAATTGGAATCTGCCCTAAAGGGGAAATCTCAGGGCTTTAGAATTTAAATACATGACACAGGTCATTCAAACTATATCTAATCTTTGTTTGCAAAGAGAAGAAAAATTGCCAGATAATGAATGTCGCTACTAAAAAGTTGAACCAATATTGAATCCAAGGAAGAATCGAAACTATTCAGACAACGCTCCTGTATGTCGGACATCGACTTGATTATGACATCAGATCTGATCAGCATCATGGTTATGGCCTAACGATTTATAAAAATAGACAGAGGAGTGAGGATATTCTGCCCTAACGCTTGGATGGGTGTCCCCCGTAACCCCATACAGCACGCACCGAAGAAGGCCGGAGAGTACAATGACCGAAGCGTTTTTCAAAAGATGAACCCAGATCAAGACAACAGTCTGAAAATAATCTACACATATCGATAATTACTCATCTAAAGAATTCAGAGCGGAACGATGAAGAGTTTAGCGAGTATTGAAAGGACTTGTTTCCACTTGATCTTCAGTGGAAGCCATCATTTACTATCGGTGAGAAAAATCGATGATTACAAATGATTATGATTATAGTTTTCAACTATAATTAGAAGCTCCAGAAAAGGCACAAAACATTAAGAATTTATTAAAGGTTCACAGAATAAAAAAACATGCTTAAATCGGAAGAAATAGCGTTTCCCAGGTAAGCAAATTAAAGGAGAACGTGCTCAAGTTGTGTTTCCCTCGTTCATCATATTTGCAGACCTTTTGTTTAAAAAGAAATAACCAGAAAAGTGCTAAGCGAAAAACGGTAATGATAACTATAAGGAGGCGATAGGTATAATCCTACTTGACAAAGAAGGAAAATCAATCAATCTGACAATATGGTCGAAACAGCAGACAGGGGCTTCCGCTGGTGGGAGGGGAACTTTTGTACCCCCAAACCCCACTGAATCAGGTCTTCTTACCTAGGGTGAGACGGAGGGTTGAAAGTTGTAACCTTAGAGTCAATAAAAATTATGATGCAACACAATGGTTTGATGTAAGCCAAACTTACTGTATCCTTATAAAAAGATAGGCGCCATGACAGCAGACTCCAATCTGAACTTAAAAGGAAACGTGAAAATAAAATTAAAATCTTAAGCATGAGTTCGAATGAGAGTGACACTTGTACGGATTACCACTGGCTTGTAGGAATGATATAAAAGAACGGTTTAACAAAAGACGTCGGGTATATTGAGAAATGTGTTGAAGCTCTGAAGGAACTCGTAGATACTAAGTCTTTTGACTGCCGACAAATTTCCAGTGTATAATGATGTCGATGACGATAGACAGGAATGGAAACAATAAAAGCCTGGCTGCTGCAGGTCCACTTCAACGTCTACTTCGTTTGCATTCATTGCAACATAAACTTTCGTAGATTTGACGTGATGGGATAGACTAACAGTGAAGAGTTTACTCCCTTACATTAACTGAGGATTATACTTGTTGTTATTATGGGATAAAAACAAAATCAACTCTAGCCTCTGACTCAGACTTGAATTTGACAATAAGAGATACAATAATAACGGAGGTGGTCCCTAAGTCATTTTATGATACCCGTCAAGTTTCTATGTTAAGAATGAATGAGAACCGTGTTACCTGCCCCACTATTATTTTCCGAGAGAAAAGTTTGTGGGGACCCACTAAGGGAGTCTAGAAATATGTTCCTCCATTAATTTTAAAAACTAGACCTCCAACATTGGCTAAAATAGCGTTTCAGGGCATATCAGTTACTGAAATTAAGAATTGTCGAGAAGTCTATTTAAAACATCTTTCATCTTAGATTTAGATTTGATAAATCTAAATAAACGTAACAGTTTCCATTTTTAATGCGTGATAATTTTCATTTTATGCGTGTGAGCATGAGAACGTATCAAAATGCGCGTGTATCACGCAGAATGCGTGAGGCTTGAAAGGTCGGCTTTATGCAGATATCATCTGTTGGATGATGGCTCGTTCAAGGTTTGGGATTTTCTGGAAAGGTTGGTTTAAAAAGAAACAGGAACAAAAGAGTTGTCCAGCTCTCAAGGGAGAGACGCTAAAAAAGTAGAATCTGTCAGTGTTTTTTTTTTAAAAAAGAGGATTTCAAAGCGAGGAATGGAGACAAATAAGAGGGAAGAAAACAAGGGAAGCAGATTTGATTTGAAAAAAAATCTCCTCCATTTATAAACACATTTAGATCAAATTTTGGAAAAAAAAGGTCAGACACCAAATCTTTGAATATGAATTTTCGGGTTAAATAATGGAAAGCAATCAGAGCAGAAACACAAAACTGCACAGAGAGACCCTATAGGTCGACCGAACTAACCAAATATTGTCTTGCTTGTGATACACGTTGAGGTACGTATTATTAAAAAGAAGAAGGAGAAAAAGAAATGAAAGAAAAATGAAAACTTGGGAGAAAGAAAACTGAAAAAAGGCTATGAAATCGATCATCCGGAAGGAAGAATTAAGACCCCCCCCCCGAATCCTAAACAAACAAAAAGCAAAAACAAAAAAAAAGAAACAAGAAAAAAAAGAGAAAAAAAGACTGGATCCCGCTGAGTCAGGCTCCGATCCAACCTTTATTCCGTCTAAAGATGATTACTGCAATGTTTGTTATGCATGTATAACAAATTTAAAAAAAAAAACAACAAAAAATAATTTGTAATAAAAATATATATATTTATAGGAATGAAATAAGTCCATACGTATCTGTACGATAAATTTTAGTTACTGTGTTAGGCTTGTGAATTCAGATCCATCGGTAAGATAGTTTTCTGGCAAAAGTTGTTCGCGGATTCAAATCACGGTTAAGAGAATGCGGTTCTTACATATCGGTTTACAACCCTCATTTTGGTGAGGGTTCTTATAGTTACGGTAGAAACAAAAATTCAACTCCTGACTTTATACTGGATTTTGAGAAAATGAAAGTAAACAGACATATTAAAAAGGAATTTATTTGGGAAAACTATTTTACTGCGAGTTGAACGTGGAATAGATTCAGGAAACCAAAAATCACGGATATCAGCACAAGAAGAAAGAGGGAAAATAGATTTGAAAAAGGAAAGTTTTTTTTTTTTGTTTCTGTCTAACAAAGTATAAGCCGGAAAGGAAGATAGAAGGACGTAAGAATTCGTTTATAGATAGAAGGTGTTTAAAAAAGGGAATTGAGGGGTGGGGGTGTGGAGATGATGGATGAAGGGCAGTGAGTGATGGTGGTGTCAGATCTGTACCTACGCAGTCACTGACCCACCCTCTTTCAAAGAAATTAAGTTCTGTACAGATATCCTGGAGGAAGATGTAGGTCATATTTCTGCCATTTGAGAGAGAGAGAGAGAGAGAGAGAGAGAGAGAGAGAGAGAGAGAGAGAGAGAGAGAGAGAGAGAGAGAGAGAGAGAGAGAGAGAGAGAGAGAGAGAGAGATGGGGGGGAGGGGATTAAATGAGCCCAAGACGAAGATGAGACTAAACGGATTACAGGGAGAAAGGAAGGGGGAAGAAACTAAAAAAAAACAAAAAAACAGAGAAAGAATTTTGGGTATGTGTTTCTGCATGCACACGTCCGATCGGAATGTAGGAAGATGTGTGGGCGTTTCTGAAATAGGTCACGCTCAACTTTTTACCAGCCGCATTTTCAATTCAAACAAGAACAGTATTTAAAAAAAAAAAGAATTTGAAAGATTTCAGGTGTATGTCAGTGATTTGGATTTGGGATAATTAGTTCAACTCCCAATCATTTGATCAGTGCCTGTTTTGGAAAGTTCATTTGGAGTTGAAAAATCCTGATTTACAATTGGGACGAAGGATTCTACAATCTACAATTCAGTCGAAATATGCGATATCCCCATAGAAAAAGAACAAGCAATATTCTAATAGGATATGCGACCTTGGGAACTGTGGGGGCCCAATTAAGAAGATTTTTACGGGGTCCCTTGGTTAACTATCAAGGTCTGTAGAATCTTAGAAGTATAAGTAAACTTAATATCTCTATGGAACAATGGAAAGCAATCAAAACGTGCAACCAAGAATTTCGCAAAAATAATTTTCTACGATGTTCCGTAATTGATTTACATTGTCTAATTTGAGTCAATTAAAAGAATTTTAAAATATTAGCAATGGAAACAAAGATTGTTGAATCTTTGAGAATTCAAAAGAAGATTAACATCCTTGCCGTCGTCTGTAAATCATTTTGTTTATCTACAATGTGTTGTTGCGTGTAATTGATAAGAATAGAATATACCCAAGTGCGGGGGCCCCCCTGGGTGCATGGCCCTATTAGGGGCAATTGGTTCAATAGGCTTAAAGTTGGCCCTGTCCGATGGAATAAATTTCAACTAAAATAAGAATTAAAACTGGGAAGAGAACCCTGAAGAATCAATAATGAGTCAACTTCATAAACCGAATAAAAATACCGAACACACAAATAAAATTGACGTAAAATTATGATTCATCAAGAATTTTCCAAAAATTCAATGCGCATGGAGACATAGTAGACTTTGCCAAACAATTATCAGCTTTAAAACAAACGCTGTCATTCAAATATATTGAAATAGACAATGAGACTGCTTGAATCATAGAGTATTTATTTGAAAAAAGTTAGAAAGAAAAAAAAATTGAAAATAAATCAACTGAAGGAAAAGTTCAGAAGTTGAATATGTTATCAAAAGAAGAGTAAACGGATAAAATTAATGTTGGAATAATAAACAATCACCCCCCCCAGACCCTACATCTTTATGCAATTTAGCTATGAAGTCGTTGTGTGATGGCTGATATATACCGGAAATAGAAGCCATGTTTGGTAGGTGAAGTGATGTCTGAGTTATACAGCGGTAAATAAGTTTACCAAATAATGTATCGTCTGCATCCGCCAGTTAGTTAAAAATTCATTGACTCATAGTAAATAAAGATTTTTACTCAAACGTTCCAACTCGTGCTAGTAAACATTATATATATTAAAGTAAAATCTCATGTTTGTGTCCACTTGAAAAGAGGTTTTAATATATATTCGTAAAATAATGCACTTTGTTGAGAAAGGAATAATCGGTTTACGTGATAACTAAAATATAGACATCATAAATATCCAGGTCTTCAATCTAATTATTTTTACGTTTGCGTTTACCTATCTTTTTGGGGTGTTGTTATAGTTACCGGCTGTTTGAGTAAGTCGGTAACATATTTGCATTGACTGAATGATTATGCTTGCGTGCATTACCAAGAATCAATTTAATTGAACATTTATGATTTGAATATGTAAGAAAACAATATATCTATGTTTCAGATAGTCTATCATAGTAGAAATTGAAGACATACCTTTTACTGATTGTACTTACACAAAATGAATGGCTGACCTGGGGATTGAAATCACCCTGCTAACGCCACTCACCAGAGTTGTACGAAAACGTTATGTTGCATGATGATCTCTTTTGATCAAATCCAGACCGCCGACAGAAGAAGCCCTTTAAACTGCAATCACTCTTTTTAACAAGCAAACTGAAATAAATGAGATATATTAATACCAGGAAACTCTCTCTGTAAAGACAGAAGTGGGAAATCTCGTAGAGTATAAGTGACAATATCTGGTTGAGCATAACCGGTTAGTGCTCAAACTTGGGTTGAGTTACTTTTTAATTTTGTGAAAATCAGCTCAACGATTAAATACAACAGACTCTTCTTTTACTCTAGCACTCAGCACATGGCTAAACAACCATTGCGATTATGACAAGTATGCAGCTTTCATTTATTCCGTAATGAACTTTTATATCGTTAACTCTAACCCTAAGCAGTATTTTTAAGCACCAACCCTAAACACTAACCCTACGTGCAAAACATAAACACTAAACGTAACACTAAGCCTAAACATTAATCCTAAAATCCAACCTTAAATACTAACCATTGCACTCACCCAAAACACTATTTCAAAAACACTAACCGTTACACTAACCTTGAACACTAACTTTAAACATTAACCGAAACCTATCCTTTGTCGTTGAATATGATAAATTACGGTTTCGAATGGTCAGTTTTCTGCTTCCATTTGAAAATGTTTTTTTTAAAGAAGTGAAAAAACTCTGATCAGAGAAAATTAAAAAAATCTGTGAAGAAAAAAATGCCGTTCTGAGGTTCCCAGGCAAATAGTGCAGCGAAAATGTTGAAATGTTTTGAATTTAACGCCGGAAAGGTAGCAATCGACCAGCATATTGACGTGATTGTACAATCCATGGCGCCTATGTGGTATGAATACCAATGTATTTGACTCGATCCTTGGAACGGCGATGTGGTAACTGACGCATTTTATGGTTGATGCCAACAATCGAATTAGATTTGTTTTCATTAAAGAGAGAACGCACTTTTTTTTTCAAAGTTTTGTGATAACTTGAGAATACCAGAGGCCTTAAGCAGCAGATCTCACCTCAACTACAACACTGGTTATCTAATATTTGCTAAATCAGCGATACCCACTAGATATAAATATAAACCAACCACGAGTTCTTTCAGCTCTCACCCTTGACATTACAAGTCAAACCCTACCAATGACCTCCTTTAGACGTGTAGCAAGCCAAACCCTACCTAGTCACTATAAATTATCAGCCAGTTATCCCTCCCCCCTACCCGCTCTCGACCAATTACAGAACAAATGCTCAGGAATGTTCCCACATAAGATTGGATTCATTAATTTTAGGCATTTAACATATTTTTGGAAATATCACAAAAGTCACGATTCATGTTAATCTGATCTGAACCGCTTACTTGTCTGACTTTCTCTTTTCTTCCAAAGTGTTTCTCTATTCTTATTTTTTTTTTTGCTCTGAAACCTTATTTCATTATAGGAGTTCACAGCTTCTCCTCGGTCTTCTCTTTTCATTTCCACAATCTTTTGTTCCTCTCTATTGCTATCCCGATTTCTCTCAATTTCTCCCTCATCGTCTCTCTTCATTATTGTCTCCTCTTTATATATTTCATGCTTAGAAATATTCTCCTCACACTCGACCCTTTAGTCTCTTTCTTGTGTCATCTCTATCCCTTCGTCGCTTATTTAAAACAAACAAAACACTTCTGCATCTTTATTTTTGTAGACGTCCCTTTTATTAGCGGTTGGCGTTTTTCACACCCGCCATTTTCCTCCTTCTCCTTGCCATTCTCTTCGCTTCAACCAGCCCCTATTGGATATTTTCAAAGCTAGGCAGTCCATCTACCATCAGCGAAATCTACAATACTCATGTAATTTATATTCCTCTACAAGTACGTATGAAAGTCACAGAGCATCAAATAACTCGAAGTCAACCGATAGATTTTGAACATTACCGGATGTAGTATCTCTGAAATCATGTAACATTTATACTGGCTAATGCATGATTTTGAACCACTGGTGAATATCAGATAGTTGAAGCAATAGACCTTAGCTAATGGACTCTAGGAATATGTTCGGACAAATGCATCTCCCATCAGAGAAAAGGGACTAAACCTAGATAAATCCTTGCATTGCGTTGTTCGCTTTCATAGTTTGTCGTTCACCATTATTGAACAGTGCATATCATTCCATTACCATAAAAAAACATTGAATTAACGACAGCGTTGAATAAAACGTAAAGTGACCATCAAAAGGAAACAGAAATTAGGCGGCAAAACAATCGAATCATCGTAGCCCTACGAATGGCCCGACCAACCAGTCATGTGTGTTACATCCATCTCTCTCTGAAGGTCTATCTGTCTATCTATGTGTCTATGTGTGCACCTATGTGTGTGTGTGTGTGTGTGTGTGTGTGTGTGTTTCTGAGCTCTGGTAACATTTTTTGGGCTATGATCTTGAAGATTAGCATCAATACACAACGAGACACCACCTAAAAAACACCTTTTTTTAAAAGGGTCTTTTTAGGTCTCTATGGTGGTTTCAGACCAACAATGCCCAAATATTGAGCTGGTATTTTTGTTTAGATAATCTTAGATAAAAAATCTATTTCGTTAAGATGATTATTGATAAAAAACTTCGAATGTAAGCATTGTATTGAAATTCATTTAACTTAATCAAGACTATTGAATTTAATTACATTATATAAATTTATTTCACTCATAAAATTTAGAACAAATTTATTGAAGGTTCTTTGTTGAACATTCAAGTAGCATTAGTGAGATATGAAGACCGGAACGATCGCAGAATTTGAAGAAATCAAAATAATAGATGAATCCCGAAAGGAAAACTGTATAACAACCAATTACTTCGACAGTCATCAATTGGAGAAACGAAGCATATTGGAGAATATCCATCCCTATATATATATATATATATATATATATATATATATATATATATATATATATATATATATACATATATATATATATATATATATATATATATATATATATATATATATATATATATATATATATATATATACTATTAAAAATGAATGTATGATTTGACAGAATGGTAATAAATCATGTTATTTAATATTGAAACTCTATTTGAAATGACCCTCTGCATTTACTAACACGGTGAATGTATCATTTGACCTATAGTTTAAATATGATAAAACACAATTTATAACTATATATATATATATATATATATATATATATATATATATATATATGTATATATATATATATATATGTATATATATATATATATATATATATATATATATATATATATATATATATATATATGCATATATATATATATATATATATATATGAACTATTGGAAAAGAGACAGGAGCAAAAGTATATGGAGACATTATTAATCTATTAATTAAATGACAAATTATTTTATTAGTTCGTTGTACATGTTTTAGGAAGGGTTCCCATCTTCAGTAGCATGTGTGTAGCCTTTACTGGTTAAAAGGTTAGGTTTCCATTGAAAACAATTTAGCACCCAATGTTTTGCTTTGAAAGCGAATGTGTGCGTATATGTACAATAAGTGTAGTGATGGCCAACAAGCTTGCGATGCTGACTATTACTATATTTATCTCTTTGATCCTCACTGAGTGCTCAACTACTGAAGCCTTGTGTCAAACTAAACTAAACTTAGCAAATATCAAGTATATTCTGCTCTGGTATTCACAGTGTATGATTGGTGTAGGCCACCGCCACAGTCGTTGTGAAATAAGCAATTATCTCAGCCACGTTTGAAGTCCCCTAAAGCTATAATTATCAGATCAGTTTTCTGGTCAGAATCTCAGACTTTTATTTATGTATGAAAAAAATGAAGGAAGTCCCTTATCATGTCTCATCACAGACGAAGGGAAGAAAAAAAAAAAGCTGTTCTTGAGATATTCACTCTGGTGTTTACCGCCATTAGTCTGAGCAATATTCCTTCAAAAGTTGAAACCATTCTGTAAATGTGCGTTCGTCGCTACCCATAAGTCAGCCTTCAAATAATGTTTAGAACAACGTTCCCCATAAGTCAGCCTTCAAATAATGTTTAGAACAACGCGTACAGACTAAAATGAAAAGAAATTAAAGGATAACATAAGGAATTAGCGAATTCTTAATTTCTATTGGTATTTCTGCCATGAGGAGTTATAAGTATGCACTGATCCAGTGATTCTCAAAATGTGCACTGTAGCGCTCCAGGAGCGCCACGGTTAGCACCCAAGGGCACCGCAGTTAGCGCCCAAGGGTACTGCGGTCAGCACCCAGGGGTATCGCAGTCAGCACCCTCAGCGCCGCAAAATGTTCAAAATTCTTTAAAATGTTCTATTTTATCAATACTTGTAAGTTAATAATAAGAATTAAGAATGTATTTAAATTATTAACTTTTTTTTAAAGAGTTGTAGCTCTAGTCTCGTACAATGTTTTTATTAAACGTCTATAAGTGTCGTGAAAGTGATGATACAATACAAACTGGGAGCGTAGGCACACGAAAGTAAATGCAATGGTTCGGTATTTAGTGACTTGGGGCGCCGTGGAAAAATCCTTATACACTAAGAGTGCCGCGATTCCGAAATGTTTGGGAACCACTGCTACCCAGACTAGTATTATAGTCAACAAGTAAAACGAGGGAAATAGTCCGAATAGATAAACGTATGATAATGATGATTATTTATCTCAGAAATTCGAATAGAATTTATCAGATCGTTACAGCCCCGATGTGGTACAATGATGGAAGTGATTAGAAAAGCTCCAGCAAATCCTGGCATGAATGTCAAACGATCTCACATTCCTCTGTCGATGCAAAGATCTGTTTCTGATTTCTCTGTTTAAATATTAATACATCTATCAATTCCAGAGGAACGTGATTGTGGAAATAACATGACACGCCCTTGCTGTGGTGTAGCAAGAATTCCCAGCACCCCTGAGGCAACTGTCCCCTCTTACTCCCCTCTTGTTACGCCTCCGTGCCCTTGTTAGGGAGATAATCTATTATAACTGATAGATGGAATAGCAATCATAGGATGGATTCTTCAACCGGATAAAATCATTCCAATTCCAAATAACACTGGGCGTAGATAAAATAGGATTCCAGAAACCTTTGGACAAGTTCTACAATCAAGATTTTGAAAGGGTCAAGACACACCTTATACGGAAACAACAGAGGTTTAAAGATTGCAATATGAGATAAGATTAACATTTCAAAGTAGCTGTCAAGATCAGTATACACCAGTTAAAGGCCTCTGTCTCGACTTTCCAACAACCATCTATCGAATTCCATAATTGGACGTGATAACCAGAACTGAGGAGTCAGCAAAGGAAATTCCCGAAGCACAGGGAGACGAGCTAAGACGAAAAATGAAAGAATAGAGAAAGCCATAATTTACAAGAGGAAAGAGCGCTTTTCAAAATCCTGCAAATTGATACGAGCAACAATTCCACAGACACCAGACAATGGGAATGCAATGATGATGAGAGACAAGTTGGAATATTCACCCGAATCAGCAAATAAAGTTGCACAAGGTGGGCAATGTCATTTAAAGAAAGACCAAACCCTGTAAAATGAGAGGGAGCTGTCATAGAAACCTAAAAAAAAAATCGGGATCTCTTCACTAGACATATATATATATAGACAACGGAACGATACAATAAGCTATCATACATATACGCTCTTCTCCAAAACATTATTTTTCTCCGACCAATGGTCAGTTGTCACCAACAGAGCAGGGTTTTACTATAGTGGACCCAATAAGAGGTAAGTTTCCATCTTCTGAAAAGTAATTCGTCCACTTATTAGGAATGCTCCCATTCAATCCAGCCGGACGGTGAGTTATGAGCTCATTCGCAAAGATTCCCTCTATCAGCGGTTCAGAATAAATTAGAATCCCACCTTTCTCTAAAGGAACATATCAGCATCCCAACAGACAAGTTAATAGATATGCTGACATTCTGTGTAGAGATGACACTTTCTATTTGGATTTGACATATATCGACAGAAGGAAAGGTTATGTATAGGGTCAACATTGTCTCAACTGATGACAAACATATATGTGGAATATTTCAAGGAGATAGCTTCGAAAATGACACCATTGATACCAATTTCAATGATGCTAAAATACATGGATGACAATTGCAAGTATTACTTGACCATATGAACACAATAAGATCCCCAATACAGTTCACGACGGAGAACGAAAAAGACGGTACATTGGTCTTCTTGTACATACTAGAAACTGGCTCAGAGTAAGGGTTCGTTATGTCTGTATATCGTAAGCCAGCATTCACTTGACTATACCCGAACTTCAATTCCAACCATTATAACAGCGTGAAGAAAGGGACCTTCAGCCGCCAACAACATCGAGCAGAACTCCTGAGGTGACTCAGGCACGTACCAACAGGAGATGACCAGTACAAGCAACAATTTCCAGAGTGACAACTGCTGAGCAAGCATATCATCAGCTTCCACTTGGTAAAAGGTTAGAAAACAGTCGGAAAACTGCCAAGGGCCGTCTATCTTGAATCAGATGCGTGTTAAGAACGATTGAGAGGATGCGCAGTCCATACAACACGAGGACAATATTTAAAAGCAGTTTCACTCATCAGAGCGAAGCCTTCTTCAAATGAAAACATGATCAATTCCATGCAGTTGTGTCCATGAATACAAACGTAAGATGAGTCGCTCCCTGACTGTAAGATATGTGGAATGCCGAGAAGCTGTCATCAGTCAAGACTATGAAATCTGGCCAACGTGGGGGAAAAAGTATGGTCACCAACCCCAGTGGAATGAAGTTAAAATAGAGAACAATATCTGAAGATCATCATCATCATCATCATCATCATCATCATCAACTTCATCATCATGTATCTTATCATCCGTCGTTGGACAAAGATCTTCCCAAGGATTCACCAGATCTATCTAACGTGGGTGTCGCAGGGCCGATACTTCGTGAATTCGTCTAATTCGTCTCTCAATCTTGTATTCTGTCGGTCTAGGTTTCGCATGTGATTCCCAGAGTCCATGCTGTGAGTTGTGATGTCCACCAGTTGTTTGCCATTCTTGCTACATAACCAGCCCATTACCATTTGAATATTCAAATGGATTCTATAATGTCTCAGGCTCCTATTTTTTTCTTGTGATCTCTTCATCTGATCTTGAGCATGATTCTTTCATGTGCACATTGCATGACTCTCAGCTTGAGGGTCAATCTCTTGGTTAGATTCCATGTTTCAGCTCCTTAGGTGACTATCGGGAGGATGCATTGGTTGTATACTCCTCTTTTTAGGACTATTGGGATTTTCTTGCTCTGTCGAAGGCTTGCCATCTGAGCTAAATCTTTTTTTCAATTTCTTTTTCTTTTGAGGATATTTGGAAATTCGTTATTCTGGGTAGACGTTGTTGTCTACTTTCTCCAATTCCACGTTTTCGATTTTGATTGTTGTGTATTTATTTCCGATGTGATTGTTGTACATGACCTCTGTTTTGCTGAAATTCATGTGAAGGCCGCTTTTCTCGCTCTTTTCATTCAGTTAATCTAGCATTAGTTGGAGGCCGTGAATGTTCCCTGCAAAAGGACGATGTCGTCTGCAAACCTGAGGTTGCTTAGGAATTCGCCGTCTATTATGATTCCTTTATTTTCCCAGTCCAGGTTTCGGAAGATCATCTCGAGACAGGCTGTGAAGTGTTGGAGTAGAGCTGAAAAAGCTGTAAGTTTCTATGTAGCTTGATAAAGGATCTGTTGTGACTGTATATATGTTGCAGCACTCACGTATACAGGATTTGCACCTTGGAGAGTGATAACCTCAATGATAGCCCTAATTTCCACTGAGGCGAAGGCCTTCTTGAAGTCACTAAAAGCTACAGCAAGTGGCATTTTGTATTCTGCTACTTTCTGTTTTAACTGATTTATCGAATGGAGATGGTCCATGACCGTGAAGCTCCTTCTAAAGCCAGCTCACTCCCTTGGTTGCTTTTCATCTAGCATTTCAAACTATGGGATCATACTGTGGTTTAGTATTTAGTCCGCAAATTCATACTCGAATTTTTAGTATCTGAGATCTATCCTGGGATTTAATTTGAATATGTTTGTTTGGAGAAGAGACTGTGGCATCAGATAGCTTGTTCCTGGTTGGAGCGGATCTGTCTGGGATGGAATTCTTTCCAACTCCGGTGGCTGTTTGGATTTGTAACTTCTTGCGGGATAGCCTTAGAATCATTTTATCTGGACAGAAGCTGCACTTACTGTCTTGGTTGATGGCGTGTACACCCGAAGTGTATATTTCCAGTTGATCAGCACGGGTTCTTCTGTAGGATAGTGTCTCTAGACCAAACCCTGTCGAATATGGCAAGTATTTAATGCTGGGGATAATCTTATTGGCTCTTTTTGCACTCTTCCTATTAAGTCTCTGTTATATTTATGTTTGGGAGAGAAAATTCAGGGGCTGAATTCTAAATGCGGTCCGACGAGCGCTTTTAAAAAACTCCGTATTTATGTTCTTAAAGATGTGGTTGAGACTATGTTGATTTTCTATTGGCAGTGAGATTTAATATTTAGTCAAGGTCTTTCTCTGCACTTGCGTTTTCCAGAGAAGGGTAAGCTCCATATGTTTTCATTGTGTATTGGTGTTTAAGGGTTGTTTTTTCCTGGGTGCATCACTTGACATTTCAACAGATGGAAACACATTTACATGAGCCAAAATCTCTTCAGCTAGTTGAATTGCTACCTCTTCAGTTGGTATCTGAGAATAAGCCTGGTGTTGTAAGTAAATATATCATTGATAGACGATGGGACATTTCACGAGATTCATCAAAACTAACATTCACTCAACATTCCACCAGAGTCAAGTTTTATTGAACACCCTAATTATCTAAATTAAAAGGTAACTAAACCACAACGCATCTCCAGTAAATAAATAAATGTGAAACTTGACTCGCTGTTGACTCATTCGTTGAGTTAAATAAGCTTGTCATAAAATACTTTCAAAGGCGGGGTTCAGGTTCGGGACCCTAAACCACAATAAACAATGAAATTCTCCGACCTTTTTGAAAAAAAAAAAAGGTTTTATTCCGACTCGTAGGGTCCTCACAAAACCCAACCCACTGTCCGATTTTCTCTGCCTTCAAAACAAAATATTCTCGTTATGATTGATCAAAGTGTTAGGATGGAAGGACTCTCTGTGAGAAGACCTTTCACAATTGCTAGTTAACAACGTTATTTGAAAACTGAGACAAATGCTGCCTCTGTGTATCTTACTATACACAAATGACATGGCACAGACCTGACAACAATGACAGATATTTAATTTCTGACAGAAATACTTACTTTTATCCCCACTTTTATTTACACACGCGTATAAGTACAAATCTAGACACAGTAGAAGTGTGTATAAACGTATTCAAGTTCGTCCTTGTACCTTTATAAGTACACCCAAGTACACATCCAATGTGAACAAACGCACACATTAATGTTCGTGAACGCCCACACAAATACTTGCAGATGTATATAAATTGAATGAGTTTTCCCTTCTACTCTGATATATGAATTATTAGAAGTTAGAGAGGTATATGTATTCGGTCATGTCTTTCCGTCTATCTGTCTGTTTACCCATGAGATATCTCCGGAAGTATTCAATGGATTCAATTTCCTGGTGGATTCATGCACAATTACTTCTCCCTACGTTATAGTTATATGCCAACACAGCATAATATTGCCAAGATTTCATGTCTTTTCATACGATATCTCCAAAATTTCAGAATGAATTGCAATGAAAATTAGTAGAAGTGTAGACAAGAGGCTACGCAAGATATGATAGAATTTTTGGGGCTGATCCACGCACAGTTATTTCCCCTAAGTTGTAGTTATATATCTACACAGCATAATATTTTCATGGTTGTCCACATGATATTCCTGAAAGTTCCGAATGAATTTCATTCAAATTTAGCGAAAGGGTTAGCAATGAGCAACGGGAGAAGTTATTAGTTTTTTGGGCGGATCAAGGCACGGTTACATCCCATTCGTAGTAGTTATATATCTAGACCACATGACATTGCCAAAGTTTCATGTTTGTCTATACGATATCTCCAGAGGTTCAGAATGAATTTTTATTAACTTTTCTTGATTGGTGGGCAATGGACATCGAGAGAAGTGTTTCAATTTCAGGGCGGATCCATGCACAATTATTTCCCCTCACAACAGTGTTGGCAGAGGTGTGTGTTCTCTAAGTGCTTCCTAGTTCTAAATGAAATATGCATAAACAATCATGGAGATAAACCTGATATCTATTTGAATTCGTTGGTTTTTGAAACGTTAAGTGCACACACTTCCATACATGTACAAATGATACACGTTTATATGAGATATTGCATTCTTGTTCTCCGACACTTGAATTCTGAAAGAGTCAGCATTCCGGGACACACTGAGTAAACATGAAAATCAAATTCTCCATTTTACCTCGTTTTCGCTTACACACTGTTGTTCGCTTTACGTATCACGTACACCAATTCAATTGCTTATATAGAAAAAGAGCAAAGAAGAATTAAATAAAACAAAACAGTCACTTAAATGGCTCTTTATGAGTTCACATCCATCCCAGTGAGAGCCATTTGTCTAGATTTAAATCAGCATTTTATTTCTTCCTTGGAAGGTTCAGATTAGCTTATTAGTTTCTATTTTCTTTCCTTTCATATTCAGCAAAGAGTCAAAGAGAAGAGGAATAGTTGGTAGGAAAGGTCTTAGATTCCTTCTAAGTGCCATGTTCCTAACGTCATAAATTCAGATAAAGAGAACGTTTTATTTTCACAAGATTAAAATATATAGAAGCCGCCCGTCATTCTATCTGACTCCTTTCTTCCTTTCTCTCCAATAAAAGTCAAGTACTCAAGATCACAAAACACAACGAAACGGTTATTTCGTTCGCAAAAATATCACGGCTCGTTGATTCTTATATCAGCCTCATTCTTTTCTGAAAAGAATTACCAATGTCTGATGGTATCTCATTCATAATAAGACAATGGTCAAATTAATGCTCATTTTTTTTTTCTTTTTTGGTTATTATTTGCTATTTTTAGTGTTTACAGCCCACATTGGCAAAGGAATTTTGTTAAACTCCAAAACTGGAGTTGACTTTGATTTTTTAACATAACAATAACAAGAACAAACCTCACTAAAATTAGAGGTGTAAAATGATTTCTAAACTTCACATCCACTACAATGATTAGAACTTACGACTAAGTATTTGGCAGGAAGCTGTCTTACTGACTGATCTAAATTGACAAGTCTTAGATTTAGTCGAAAATTTATCATACAGTTACGCAAGGTCTTGTTTTATTCTAGTAAAAAATACATCCGTACAAAGTTTATATGTCTTTTTATATGTTATATATATACAATAAAAAAGTTACAGGAATCATCTCCTGTCGTAATAGAAGTAAGAGAGGAAAATGACCCTGCAGCAAACAGTCTTATTCTTTCTATTTTTTCTGTCCGTCTGTAATGTTTTCCTTTTCTGTTTTCCTTGATTTCCACGTGTTTCTTTCCTTCTTCCTTCTGTTCAATCTTTGTTTCTTTCTTTCTTTCTGTTATATCCTCAGAATCTTTTTCCTGTCTTGCTATCCTTATTCCCCTCCTACTTACACCGACGATATCCCACCGAATATGGTTTCATACAAAAAGAAGGCCTACATAGAAAGATCTACCTGCAAACGCCACCGAAATCTTTTGATTTTCAAAGGTGTTTGATGTTCTCTGTTTGATGTCGATTTTCTGCCTCTTCTGATCAGTGAAATATCTCCCTATTTTACCGGCTGCAACTCAGTCGCCAACAATTGCAAATAAGCATTGTTGGCAGACGGCCAAAGATGATCATTGTGTTCATGTCACGTGTTCGCACTGAAAAAAAAAAAAAAAGAAAAAATATGGCGAAACACTTTCAGTGTCTTGTTGAAGTAGAAATCATCACACAGTTCCCGACTAATACATCATTCCGTGGCTACATTTTTGCATTGCTTCGATGATAAATTTGTCAATTTGGGGGAAAAAAGGAAAAGACTCAAAGAAAAGATGGGGAGACAAAGGAGGAAACAAATAATTTCAAAGAAATATGAGAGAGAGAGAGAGAGAGAGAGAGAAAGAGAATAAAATAGTGAAGAAGAGAATGAATAAGAAGAATAAGAACAAGAGCCAAGAGAAAAAAATAATAAATAAAATAAAATACAAAGCTACTTCTTCAAAAAACAGCAAAAAATACTTGATTCAGAAGGAAAAAAGAGAAGTATACAATTTGTGCCTGAGTTTTCTGAAGAAGAAAAAGAAGAAGAAGAAGAAGAAGAAGAAGAAGAAGAAGAAGAAGAAGAAGAAGAAGAAGAAGAAGAAGAAGAAGAAGAAGAAGAAGAAGAAGAAGAAGGTGGAGGAGAGAAACTAGCAAATAGAAAAAAAGCAAAAAAAGAAGGGACGAGATATGTAGAAAAGGAAAGCAATTCTTATTAAATAAAAATATGTTGAAATATGTTGAATAAAGAATAAAAAGAGGGAAAAGCAACCGAACATAAACCGGAGAAAAAGCCAAAGTATAAAAAAATATTGATAACTATGTCTACTTTGATATTTAAATGTTGACAAGTGTTTTAATAGGATTAATCGATTAAAGCTGGTTATTTATATAAGGTTTGAAATTATCGTGGGTGGAATTCGTTCAAGCCAAGTTATTGAGTGCTGACCAAATCTATTGGTTTATCAATGCAATTCGGAAAATTTCGTTACTCGGTAAAAATCCATGTTATAATTCAATCTTATGTTTATTGTTCTGAAAAGAAAAAAAAATCTAAATCAGAAGAAAAGATCCTATAATAAATGTATACAATAAAATTTTCACCAAATCCAGCTAACACTTGATTCTGTGATTTTCAACAACACAGACTTCCAAAAAGCAGTCGTCTTTCAGCGGACACTTTCAATTCAACAGTCTTTACAAATCTGAATTAAGAAATTAGATAGGTGCTTTCAAAACAATCATTTTATGTTCATGAAAACATTTGCATTGACTGGGGCTTCAATGTGTAGATATCGAATAATACAACGTCTTCATTTCGGATTTTGCAGTCAAAGCAAAGTTGCTTGAACACCCAAGAATACCCATCAAGAATGCCCAGGGTTGCTATATCAAACGATATAAGAAAAACTGCACCCAAAGCACTGTAATAGAGTCAATTCACTTTAACTCATTTTGTCGAAGATATTCTTTTTAGACCAGGTATTTTTGTTTCAACGCTACGTGGGCCTCGATGTGGATCAGAAACTGTCAACCAGAAATGTCAACGTAGGTTTCTTCAGTCTTCAAGTTGGTCTGGCTGGCGAATGAAATCAACACTGATAAATACATAGCTGTGATTAGAAAACGTCAACCAAAACTGTCATTATAGGTTTTTTCAGTTTTCAGGATTGTCTGGCTGGCTGAGTAGGTAAGGCGCACAGGCCTCGGCAATTGATCTGGAGAGCTGGTCGTTTCAGCATTTGCTCCTTATTATGTCTATAAAAAACAGCATTTTAAAAGATTTTGAAAACGTTCCTCGGAAATAGGTTTTTAGTCGGGGAGGGGGTCAGTTTGCAATGTAACTTTATCTTAAATTATTCCCTCATTTTCTATTCGACCACATTCATGCTTGTTTCATTTTGAAAATTCAGACTTTTTTTTATTGAGCACTGCCCAACGTAAGGCGATATAAGTGACATTTATTGACCAGCCCCTTTTCCAGTATTTTTGATTTACCACCCCGACACAGCATGCTGCCACGAGACGTTGGTCAAGTGAAGGTTTTTATTGAGTGACTGACCAGACCTGCTTTCTCTTTTTTTTTTCTTTATTTTCAAAACCAACAAACTGTTTATGTTTTTGCAGATCTCTTCTGTCCGCTTCTCCCCCCCCCCTGCGCTGTAATTGATTTGATTCATTCTAAATGATTGTGGTTCAAGGCTGCGTTCAACCCAGAATATGACTTTTTGTTCAACTAAATGATCTGAGATGCCTAATGCTATACTTAGCTAAGCTTAGTGAATATTTTCTTATGAACTGGGGATGAGGGTGAGATGAAAATAACTATGAATATGTAGTCAGATTCAGTAAAATACACTATTCACTCACACACACACGCACATGCACACGTGAGCACAACTTGTGCTTTTTTATCTTGCCTTTTTTGTTTCGCAAGCATCTGTTGTTTGCCACTGTGATCCGCGGCTCGAATAATTTCAACTATTATATCCTTTCATATAGCAAATGAAATTACTTATTTGCTACTCAATAATAGGATGTGTGTCATTAAATAATTATTTGACTGCTAGTAAATCCTATATTTAACGACTGTAGATTCCATATATCTCTGAATAATTACCAAAAGAACGAGTTTTGAGCATATCTTATTTACATTATACGGAGTGTTTATAATTGTTAACACTTCTATGGAAGAAATTTGATTAGAGAAACAGACCTAATATCAAGTCTTCTCCCAACACTCTCAACCTGTTCACCATCCCTATCAATGCAATCTTGGGTTTTTATCCAGTTGTTATCCAGAGCCCTTTACGTACATCAATGAGTCCGTAGCCCAATGACGATTTATTTTACGCAAGATATTTCTATGCATAATCTCCTTCTTTGTCAATGCACTCAACTCAGAAGTGAATGTTAATCCCATTGATCGAACATAACACAGAGAGAATTTCAGATAGAAAATAAGATAATAACCACATGTCAGGCTAAAAAGGATCAATTTACATAGACGAATGTACATTCAGTCACATATTCACTGCCATTTATATAAAAATGCGTTAGTGGAAGTTGTTGTCGGCGTTTGTGTATGTTGTACTCAATTAAATGTATGTACGCACCAATGTATATACATTAGTAAGCATGTATGTATACGTACCCACTAGTTTGATCATACATATGTGCCACAGTGCTTACTTTCGATAGTATTTGTGCCGGTGAGCGTAATGATGAGGCTGTTGACCTTTATAGAAGTCCGCACTAATGGGCTGTAATCGTAGCTTGTTTATAGAAGTACACTGACGCGCTCAGTGACTCATGGGAATTGCAAATGGCGGTTGGGAGACGGGCAACTGAATTTTCCAACCAGACATTAACATACACATGCGTATATATATATATATATATATATATATATATATATATATATATATATATATATATATATATGCAAACACTCGTGTATTTCAATATGCATTCACACGGGGAGACTGGGGGCAGTTGCAACGAGGGACCGTTGCAACAAGTATTATTTCTCCAATCAGAAACATGCTAGAGTGATGACATTCATACTGTTCCTGCATAATTATACCCCTTCACCAAGAGAACCGAAGGCATATTCAACGTCTGCTGTTGCCTTTATTAAAAAAGAAAACATGTTTTGAGGTGATGGAAATAATTTTTTTTTCCATGAGGGCTTTTTTGCCATACTATTCTGGCCGTTTGCAGGAATTGATAAAAACTTATCACGTTTGAATCCTTTTTGTTGACTTATAGGTGACATGGTTAGCATGTATCAAAGTCAGTGTGTCTAGCTAGTAGATTGTGTTCTGTTACGGCTGATAGGGTCGGGGAAGGTTGCTACAAGTTTTTAAAAGCTTATTAGCTGTGCCATTTGGGGATGTCTGTGCACCTTTCAAAAAGCCCAAGGTCGTAGTTCACATTCACAGGAATAAGACAAAAACCAGTTTTTAAACCATTTGCAGTTTTGTACAATTCATACATGTTTAAAGAAAAATTGTTGCATCGCGAATGTTTCCATTCTCCCTGTCTAACACAGAAATATAATATTATCATAAACCAATGCATATTTTCAGAATACTATGTCCATTGAGACAAAGAGCAAAAGTTGATTGGCGAAATTTGATGTATTTTCAACATATTTCAACCGCCCCTGATTTGTGTTGCAACTGTCCCCAGAGTTGAGGTCAGCTGTTACGTTTGACTTTTTCAATTCAAAAAATATTGTGAACAATGCGTCATATGCAATAATATTTAAATGACAGGGGTTATTGACTGATAGATGTAAGTTTGATATAAAAAAATATTGGTTGGTCTCGTTCAAATAGTTTGCGAATAACTGAGGGAAATGCAAAATGTATTGCAACCATTCCCAGTCACATATGTATACGTATATATATATATATATATATATATATATATATATATATATATATATATATATATATATATATATATATAAGTGTGTGAGTACATATATTAGCATATACATACATAGTTACACATGCACACTCACACACACATTTATATGCACTTCCAACAATACATTCGTACTACGCACAGATACATATATTATGTTTGAGCGGAGAGAAGAGTGAACATTCGGGTGAAAAGTACAGTCTCATAAGATTGATCACAAGCAAGGAATTTTATCTTGAGTAGAACTATCATTCTACTTGTACACAGAATGGAGGCGTTTGTCTCTTGATCCGAAGAGGAGTAGAGGTCTCAAGATTTGCCCCAAGAAAACGTCACAAGATTTCTTCTTTATGAACGCACTAGGGAGGAATCGCAGTTTTCAGAGCAAAGTACTACATTTAATAATCAGGAGCATTTCTTTTGGCATATAATGAATTGAATTTGATCGTCCCAAGTTGAGATTTGATCAAATGTCGATTTCATAAAAAACAAACAAACATACGACAACTAAATGTAACAATCGGCTTTGCATCTTAGTAGAATGTTAATTGTGCGAGAAAAGTCACCCCGAGCAACATATCTCACAGGTCATCGCTTTTGGTAGGACAACGAGTTGGACTGTCCGGTAGCCATACATTTGCCCAGAGTGGCACCTTGATGGCCTCAGAATTATTACAGTAATGTTTATCGGATAGGTTATTTGGAACACACACACACACACACACACACACACACACAGCGAATGATTTTCGAACGCTGAAATCATCAAGAACAATGGCGATAAGACTAAAATCTAAATAATATCAGGAGATTCACTACGTAAAATATTTCGTTATTGTTTGATTAATATTCCAGTTCATTACTTCAATAGCCCCTTCATTTATGGTTAATATATATATATATATATATATATATATATATATATATATATATATATATATATATATATATATATATGTATATATGTATATATGTATATATATATATATATATATATATTGCTTCATATTGAAGAAAATTTTCAAATGAACTAATTTAAAAAAAAGTGAAACAAAATGAACAATCTATAATGCACCATTGAAGAATATCCATACTCATATTGATGGTATCGAGCACGATTTTGAATAAAGATCTATTTAATACATAAATAAGCGTTCGTTGTATATCTATTGCTGTACAATCAATCAATCAATCAATATATATATATATATATATGTATATATATATATATATATGTATATATATATATATATATATATATCCAAAGTACACATTATATATATATGTGTGTGTGTGTGTGTGTGTGTGTGTGTGTATGTAGTATTCTTATTACATTTATTTGTAATATATCAACAAAAATTTCAAAATCTTAATCAAACTCAATAGAAACTGTCACATAACCAAAGATCATAATCTTTTGCAGCATGTCGTGTGGTGGGTGATCAATGAAAAATGGAAAAGTGGTGATCAATGAATAAGATACTTCTCTTGTCTTCTGTTACGTTTGAAAAAAAACCAAACAAGCATGGATGCTACCACAGACAAACGAAAGGACCAATTTAGCATAAATTTACATCAATCCCCTGGAGAACTTATATCGGAGGAATTTTCAAATAAACTAGGAAGTTCCATGTAGACATAATGAGGAGTAAATGTTTACATTTTTAGCCCTCTAACTCCATTTATTTGGCCTGTACGAGTGATACATAGCCAGCCAGCCAGTCTGCCAATCAGCCGGACCGAACTAATGTTGATAGTTTTGGTTGAAGTACAACAAGCATATTGAGGATAAAAACCCAACGATCAAAATTGAAAACGAAGAGCTGAAGAAAGTTGACCACTACATCTACCCTGGACAATGAAATCTTCCCCCAAAATGAAAAAAAAAATCAGTTGAAGAATCACTCTCAGTGCAACACTCTGACCATGCCGAATAATGGCTGGGGGATACTCACTTGATTTCTTTTTTAGAGGGACCGGCTGCCCTGTCCTGAATGTCGGCTGCGTTGTTTCCCCACTGTTTGCATTTTATATCACCGTCAGTACAATCTTTTTGAAACCCCGTTGTGTTATAAATGGTTCCATACTAAAAGCACAGAGTCAGTTTATTGAAAAATAACCCATGCTTTTTTTAAAGTCATCTCTTCACGATAGTGCAACACATTAAAGACCAGTTGCTGTTGCTGACTCTTGCAGCTAGATACAAATTCATTTTACAATTGAAAACAAATATCGTCGAAAATCTTAGAGTAGGAGAAAATCGACCTGGTTCGACTGCTGTCAGCCCCTACTCGATACACTATCTCTCTAAAATATATCTCAAAATCTCACTCTCAATGCGTGATAATTTCTCTCTAAATTCGTCTGCTAATCCCTACACATATATGCTCACACATATCTATCTATAACGCACACATGTGTTTACATTCAAACATTTCCTCTGGGCTCTTATCCCATCTGTAAGTTTTAATTGAAAGATTCCAGCTTAATTTTTCACAGTTCCACTGGGCTCTAATCGCTGAAAGGTCCTTTTTCTGGTTAGCTATCCTGAGGAAAAGGTCAGCTGCTCTTGGCCCCTGGCTCCATTCATTCTCTCGTAAGAATGCACACACATATATAAAAGCATTGAACATGTGCCTAGATAAACGATGCAAAAGAGATACTCTAAAGTTACTGGCCTTCTGCCTCCGATGTACTATTAAAAGACCGAGCTTAATCAAGAACACAAAATCATATTAGTCCTGAAAATAAAGGTATACAACCTATGCAACTCTGATGGTCATCTATGGAGTTAAAACATGGAATCAAACCAAAACATTGACCCTCAGACTGAGAACCGTGCAACATGCACATGAGATAATCATGCTTAACATCGCATGGAGGGATCACAAGATAGCACATTATATTAAGGAAAAAACAAACAGGTGTCACAGATATCATAGAATCTATTAGAAAACTCAAATGACAATGGACTCGTCATGTTGCAAGAATGTCTGACAGCTGCTCACGACTCACAACTCACAACGTGGATCTCTAAAGATCATATTTGAATCTGTGGATGACAAAAAATAAGATGACGTGACGAACTAGACAAGTTCAGAAAGTATTGGCTCCGTGAGGCCTATGATTAAGAAGTCTGGCAAATCTTGGGCAAGGTCCAACGACAGACGCTAATATGATGATGATGATGATTATAATAACTGTTCGTATGCTCTAGACTTGAGCGTATTTTTTACTTGCTTTACTGTGATTTTGAATTCAGCCACTCACACTTTTGCATTTAAAAGCTGACAATGTCATCAGTTTTTTTTAAAACAACGCCTCGTTGGGGTTTGATTGATGAACGGTTATCGGAACAATAGATGCTTTAGGCTCCAAGAACTGACTGAGTTTAGAAAGGGGTGACATCAGCTAATAGCGATCCCTACCCACCCTCAGAAAAAGAATAGATGCGAGATGGAAGAAAGAGGGAGAGAGAGAGAGAGAGAGAGAGACAGAGAGAGAGAAAGCGAATTAGAAAACATATAATGGAAGAAGAAGAAGAAGAAGAAGAAGAAGAAGAAGAAGAAGAAGAAGAAGAAGAAGAAGAAGGAGAAGAAGAAGAAGAAGGAGAAGAAGAAGAAGAAGAAGAAGAAGAAGAAGAAGAAGAAGAAGAAGAAGAATTGAATGCAGTAAGGGCATCAAGGAAGAATAGACCGGAAAAGAGAAAGAGAGAAGGGAGAGAGAGAGAGAGGGGATTGGTTAAATAGAAGAATGGTATTAAGAATTTAGATAGATAGATAGATAGATAGAGAGAGAGAGAGAGAGAGAGAGAGAGAGAGAGAAGGGGAGAGTAAAAGAGTGGGCGTTTGCAAACACCACATTAGAATAAGAAGGTTAACTGTGTTTGTGTACTTAGGCGCTTGGTTACCAATGTTATCATTGAATCTTGGACTCTCTCTCTCAATGCACTTATATCTGGTGCATTTACAGTGTTTTTCTAAAATAAATTGTCCTTTGTCATATTTGTAGTGGAAAAGTTTATCCAGCAAAATATAATGTTGCCTTTTTTTGCATATGATGTGGTTGGTCTATTTTCATCGTCTATGAGTTCATGTGTTCACAACGTTTCGGTCGTGTGATCCCCTGCCTTCGTCGGGCGTTCCTGGTTCTAGAATGCGGAATCACTTCTCAGATGTAGCATCCGTTTTTGTATTTTCTGAATGTGGGGGTTATGTTTTAGGTGTGAGATGAATGCACAGTCGAGGAAAATAGTTCGACCATATCACACACAATAATCAATACACCTTGTCAAACAATGCGTAAAATTTGGCTGGAGGAATATTTTTATAAGAGATACCAAGAACAGAAAACAGAAATGGATAAACAAAAAAAGCCAGTGAAATGACGACTAAAGATTTAAGACGACTTTTTGCAAAGAGATATACAAAAGAACAAAGATAAATCATGTCAGAAAGAATTTTATTGAATCAAGTGATAAAATTCAAACTTATTTGTCTAAGATGTAAATTGCATTGCTATTTTCATTGGTTTTGTCATCAACAAGAAATGATGATGACAAGCTTTTGGTTGGTTAGTCTGTTTACACCTTCCTGGAACCCTCAGCCTGATATGATTTGGAGGTATCATATCATGTTAAATGTATCAAAAAGATTATTAAGTAATTTCTCATTTCGGTAACTGTACCAATCATCACTATTGTTCAGAGCCCACAATAAAACCAAAAGTTATAATGTATCATAAAATCTTATCAAATATTATAATATAATAATGATTTTGCATCAAAATATTATTGCAAAGAAACATATCTCTTCTTTTTCAGAAACTCAAGTATTCATTACGAAGTAAAAATTTGATATGAAAGGAGACAATAACCAACAAACTTGAACATTTATCAATGAAAATATTGAGAGCTTCATTTGTAACTTCAGACTTTTTAAAATAAGATTGTTGAAATATCAGAGCATGTAGACCCTCGGTTTGTTGAGGTGTTTAATCTATCTTCACAGATTTGACAGGGTGAGATGCTGATATTCTCAAATCTCTGTTATTCTTTACTTGTTTCTTTCCTGAACCATTCATACTGCATTAGATTTATTTACCATAAGGATTCCTCCTCTTCAATACTTTCCATCTACTGTAATGCTCGGTTTGTTAAGATATTATTACTCCGACAGATAAGAAAATAGCAGCACCCTGAACAACGATGTTGATTTTGACCTGGGTACAGTATTTGCACGTTAGGCTGTGGCAGATATTCTGATCAACCGTTCAAAGTCTTTGGTCATCTTATAACGTTGTAACACTCCTACCGGTGAACCTTCTGAGACTGAGTTTTAAATCACAGGCCTGTGTTAAAGTCCAAGGATACATATAGTGTATTAATATGAGGACTGAGTACTGTCGATACTCCCTCAATTTTTTAACTTGTGCACGAATTGATCTACATATGTGATCCATTATAATCTAGATGTATTATCTATACGTTAAATCTCGAGTGCATTGAAACACATATTTAGTGTGTTGGAAATGTATTTCCGACAGTGTATATTGGCGTAGTTTCACTTTAAAAAAAATGTGCGATATGTAAAAATAAATCACTTCACTCAATTGTACTTATTCGAACAATTTGCTAACGGTATTGCCATCAGCTTGCCCGAATGGATTTATGATTAAATTCAATTCCAGTTCCCAACTAGACATAAATAGGTATCGATATTTTGAAACACGCCGCACGTTGAAATCTTGAACTAATTAATCATTGAAAATCAATGAAAAGGAGTTTCGTCCCCAAATGTATACTTTTATTTGGTTCTTACATGCTGATTCATAATTATTTCTGTCCATGAATTCGGGTTATTGAGAACCTTGTGATAATTTATTCTTTTATGAGATTATATTTTTCGATATCCATTCTTCGGCTTGTAATATCATAAGCGTTACTTTCCTTATTGTGAATGTAATCAATTGATCAAATTTTGGACAGAAGCTACATCTGACTTCATATAAAAACACACACGCAAGATTATCATTATAATCATAACTTTTGCTTCCTGTTACTTCCCCCCTCCCTAACTGTACCTTGATATAAAGATTCATGAATGAGGACAAATGTTTTTTCTGTACCTTTTTTCTTTTTTTTTGTTCACGTCAAAGTGCAAAAGCAGTCTTCATTTCATTTATAATTAGGTAAAGTTTTATTTACTATTTCTCAAGAAATAACTACAAATCTCAAAGGCAAAGAGAACACGAACATTATCGCTGCAATTGTGCTAAGAAAGCAAAAATCCAAATTAGAACCTAATTTTAATCCAATGGTATTTAAAAAAAAAAAGATTTTAAATAAGAAAAAGATCTGATTCCACGTAAAACATGTGTAATAGATAACACAAGTAACGGAAAGTACCGTGTCATACATATGTGTGCATGTATGTATGTGTGTTTGCACAAACTCACATAAACCCATATGTATGGCACCGTGTGCACGTGTGTGTTCATATGCGGGTGTGCTCAAGTATGCAAATGCATACGTGTGTGTATGCATTTACGCATAGCCATACGGGTATAAACATCTATCTACATAAGTATCTCAGTAAATAAATATACTTTTTAATCTATAACCAAACGATCAGATTGAACAGTTACTAATTTGTGATGAATATTTCCTCAGTTCCGAAATAGACTTCGTGTGAAAATATTAAAATAGTATTTCACACAGTAAAACAGAATTCTCACCATACACTTTTATTTCGATGGATGATAACAATGTGTAGAAACTTGATGCTGACACCGACTATTAGTGTCTAGCACAGTTTATTACATCGTTGTTTTGGTTGTAAGTTTTTATGTTAAACGCGAGTTATCAAGAGCAGGCTGAGCCATTAGCAGTTAGTAGAAAATGAGAGGAAATACATCGACTCGAGGTTTTCTCTTTCGTCTCGTATTGAGAAATTCCATTACCGACCATTTCTGCAAGTCTAATATCCAATTATGACAAAGATCTCTTTCACTTGGCGCTTTTTAACGTGTAAAATATTTGATAGCGACGGACATTATGGCTAGGATATAATACGACATGGACTAATGTTGATAACTACTACGCCCTTTTTTTTTTACCTTTATCGAAACAATATTTAACTGTGTAGTCACTTATGGAGCTGAAACATGGAACCTAACCAAGAGATAGACCTACAAACTGAGAAGCGTACAGTGTGCGCATGAGAGAATCATGCTCAACCTTACAAGGAGAGATCACAAGACAGCACAGTACATAAGGAAGGAAACGGGAGTCCAAGACATCATAGAAACTATTAAAAAAACTAAAATGGCAATGGGCACGCCATGTTGCAAGAATGAAAGAAAACCGATGGACATTACGACTCACAACTTGGATCCCCAGAGATCACATGCGAAACCGAGGCCGACAGAACACAAGATAGAGAGATGAACTAGAGAAATTCAGGAAATACTGGCCCTGCGACGCCCATGATAGAGAATTGCAGTGAATCCTGGCGAAGTTCTCTGTCCAACGATGGACGTTAAAAGACTGATGATAATGATGATGATGAAGGTAGAATAGAAAAAAAGAAGCAAAAGAAATATAGAAAGAAATATATGTGTAGATTTTTCCGGACCATTTCGAAAACAGGAATTAACTCGCCTTTACTACTTAGTAGTTCTAGAGAACACCGGAAGAAAAAAACAAACTGCATCTTACCATTCCAACATATCGGCTCGCACAGCCAGCAATTTTTTCGTGAGTCTAAATAAATAACCCCTTAGAAAAAGAATCAAACCCATTATTCTATTTGATTAACAGATTATAACGTTTATATATTTGACGGATCTGTCTTCTTAGATATTTATGAGAAAAAATCTGAGTAGAAGACACCATTTTACACAAAAGTGTCTTACATGGCGATACATAAAAAGCCAGTAAGTCAGACCATAGATGCACTTGCACGATCTTTTGTACCTTTAAAAGCCCCTTCCTTTAGAAGCCCATTCCTTTCAAAACTCCCACCATTAAAAGCTCTTTCCTGTGAAAGAAGCTTCATGTGACGCTAATATCGCAGTAAAATAAGATTTCACTCATACAATTGATGCATGTTTGTATTCTGATGTAATAAAATGGAATTCCATGTTCTGATGACGTTTCAAAAATGTCACTTAAGCGACATCAGATTCATTGAAAGAGTGGGAGGGAATACTTCGTGGTGATGGTGTGAAGTGTTTGCTTTGTCGACTTGTCAGTCTAGCAATCAGTGACAGTGATCGCTACTATAGATGCTAGTGTACCTAAAAATGGCTACGCCATGAGATTGTCATACAGTGCTAATCTATTCGTGAGTGCATGAGTGTGTTGAACATGAATTGAAAAAAAAAATAGAGAAAAGTGGAGAAGAGGCGAGGGAAAGTGATTTCACGATGATGCGTGCATATGCTGCCAATTCTTTTTTACACCACACGTATTACGCCGAATCGCTGAAATTACCTAATTGGTGAAGTTTTGATTTTTCTTAAAAAAAATAAATACGCAGTTTTAAAGACAACTTATTTAATCAAAACTGCAGTATAGAATAACTATTTTATTACAATCAAATGTTTACACATTCAAAATAGAATCAAACTATTTGTTACAAAAATTAGTAAATACTTAGTATTAATCATTTTTTTTTACAATAGATGAATAAATGCGTAGTTTTAATTTGATTAAAAGTTTATTAAATCAAAACAGGGTATAAAAACAACTATTTTTTACAATCAAAAGTTTATGTTATTAAAGTAAGATAAGAGATTTTTTTACAAAAATCAAGAAAATTTCGCCAATTAGGCAATTCCGCTAATTAGGCAATTTCGCTAATTACGCAATTTTGCAAATCAGGCAATTTCGCCATTCCTGCGTAACGTGTGTATGCACTCAGAATGTCAATGGCTCATAAAATATCATCATCCGGACGGCAGGAGAGGTGTTTCCTCAGAGCCCTACGATGATCGACTGGCATGAAAAAACTCGTACGCTAATTTCCATGCGTTGCATCTTTTTTTTTTTTCGCGGACCCCAAGAACCGATCAATAAGCCAAAGATCAATGAACATCTATTGATTTGTCTCCGTGCGTGACGCTTTCCAAATGATTTAATCGAACTTGCATTGCCGAAGCCGGCGGCTGGAGATGTCAGGTAACAATTACACCTTCACAAATCGACGTTATTGATCCTCGCTGTTCACTTCATCCCAGAATTAACCCTCTCCCCTCTCTCTTCTCGTCGTTCAGATTCCTTTCAAATTAAATTTTACTTGCCCCTTCTTGTGATTTACGGAGAGGCCGGGATCAATTACTATGTAAGCATTGATTCACTCTGTTTAACAACCCGTAGACTCGAAGTCATGAATGCAAATAATCATTCTGTTGAGGTCACAAGGGCGATACCATTCCTTGTTATCTACTCATGGAGTGACTGAGACGATTGTAAGTTTGCCCTCAGTGCCTGTGATTGATGTTCTAACCAAGCAAAACCTGAGATTTCCAATGCTGATTTTCGAAGCAGGTAAGCGTTCCCCACTTGGAAAAAAGGTGCAACCCAATCTTTTATAACAGTCAATATATTCGTCTACTACTAAAATCATGTGAGTGTTACGTCAAATTAGCGACATTGCGTAATTCGCGAAAATGTACTTATTTTTTCGTATAAAAAGGTTGAGTTCACTTTGATAGTATTATATCCTTGTTTTGATTGAATTGATATCTGATCGAAATAAAACTACGTATTTATTCAGTTTTTATAGAAAAGAGATTGATTTCACTTAGAATATATAAACTTTTAATTGAAAAAAAATAGTTGTTTTGTATCCTTCTTTTGATTAAATGAACTTTTGATCCAATTAACGTGTTTATTTATTTAAAAAAAGTTAAAACTTTGCCGATTGGGCGATTTCGCCGATATATGATCTATCTATCCATGTACGTTTATTTATTCATTTATTTATTCAGAAAGCAATAAAAATTCTACTGTTGAAATAGAGTATAACCTTTTCGTATCCTAACATCGGTTCCGATTTCGAGCTGAACTTAGGATAAAGTACTGACCAATTTTACTTGGCGTATCCTCTCTATGTTTAACCACTAAATACATCGTTCTATTTTGCAAATACATCTGTGTACATACGAATCTACTTAATCAGCTTCGTACATATCTACAAAAGACATAATCTATACATATAAATACCAGTGTCACCAAATTGGTTTGCATATATGTTTGTCTGTTCGCGTCGAAGAGTCATAGTGGAAACATATGTTTTGCTCTTTCTCTCTCTTTAAAGCTGATTAAAGAGAGGAAGAGAGTAAACCATGTGATTGACTGGCCAGGCTTTGTGTATGTATGTACGTCTAGCAGTGAAAGCTTAAGTTTAACCCCTTTCCTTTCTATAGAAATGATTGGAGAAAAGAAGAGAGTAGAACATGTGATTGACTGCTCAGGCTTTGTGTATGTGTGTAAGTGTAGCAGTGGAGACATAAGTTCTATTCGCTTCATCTCTATAAGGCTGATTAAATAAAGGAAGAGAGTAATACTTATTGGCTGCTGAGACATCGTGTTTGTGGGTAGATGATGAAGCTAAAAATCATATCTGGGCAGAATTGGAAAAGACAAAACAAAAACAAATAATTTATAACTCTTTTGACAGGTTTAATAATTATTAAAAATCAAATTCCTGAATTTAAATATTAGATAAAAACACTCTTAAATATTAATCTATCCATAGATAACATAAAATCCTTTCATTTTTACGGGTACTATGCTTGTACTTTGTTGAGAGTGTTTGCTGTAGAGCTAGTCTTGCAATTCATTAGTTCTCGAGCATCATTCTTACCGGGTGCTTTACGATTGTACCCCGTGAATAACCGGGAATAACGTTCTGAATTGCAACATTATAGAAATCAAGGGCAAGTAACAAGTCTCCCGTTTGTTAGAGCTTTTCATTTTCTCATGAAATAAACTGATTATCAATTAGTCCATCTGTTTGATATTAATTGGCTTAATTGATTTTATAATTTACTTAATTTTGAATTTTTCATGCTTTTGCTTTCTACAACATCATAATTAATCGATTCTGCTGAGGACAAATTGCTTGGTTTTAAAAAAAAAATTTTTCTTCTAGTCGAAATGAAAATGAAAATCTTTTGCAAATCAAAGAAAACGAAATTCTTAGCTCATCATAAATGAATGAAAGAAGAATACTAATTCCATTTAGCAGGCTATGCACCCAAAAGACACACACGTAGATAGCAGTTCTAATGGAGTTTTCAGTTGCTAAGCAATGTCTATGTAGTTATCTGAGTACAATTGAAGACAAGACTGGTTGCCGCAGGATCAACCTCCACTCGTACTTCTAGTCCAACTGAAGATCAACATTGCAACTTCTCTATTTTTTTGTAAAACTATATTTATTTATTAAAATGAATAAAAAACCGAAAGCAACAACAACAACAAAAAAACCCCAAGCGTATCTGCAAAATAAATGTTCGCTAATAACTAAAGGTTTATAAATTCTACCCAGTCAGTAAGACAGCCTGCTGGCAATCAGTTTGTCGTGGGTTCACATCACGGTATGGGAATATGCGTTTTAGATATCGGTTTACTATCATCAGTTTGTTGAGGATTGTTTTTGTTGTTACGGTAGACAACGAAGTCAACCCCAGAGTTGATACTGGAGTTTAATAAGTTCTCTGCGTGTGCACAACAATTACAGGAAACTAGCCATTGTACGAAGTTGATATTCAACGTATATATATCAGTCAGGACACAAAGCATTGCAGTGTCGAGTATGTTGTTTTTTTTTTTATCAGCGGTTTTCGAAAAATCTAATAAAAATGAATAAAAAAATACAGATAACAGATCATTTATGTAAAAGTATAGACGTAAATTTAAATATGAAGTATTAAAATTGGCAATAGATCTAACGATAGATATAAAATATCTAAATAGGCAGAAGATTTGAAGTTAGACATAAAGCATTGCCATACATAACACCGATGCATATTTTAACACAGCTAAACGCATGCAAAGATATGCACGTACATCTGAGCACCTCAGTGGTTCCATAGGCTGGTATGTACGAACGCATACATATATATATATATATATATATATATATATATATATATATATATATATATGTGTGTGTGTGTGTGTGTGTGTGTATATATATATATATATATATATATATATATATATATATGTATATATATATATATATAAGAAAATAGGTGGATAGATTATCTGTTATCATTCTACTTACACTGTCTAGTTTGAGTGGCTCATTCTCTGTGTAGCAACGAGAGGTCATTTCAAATATAGTTTCAAACAATACAACGCATTCATAATTATTCAGTCGGGTTGTATATCCATTTTCTATATATGTCCATTCCCTAATAGTATAAAAATATACATATAATGGATAAGCATTTTTTTCAATGGTTCATTACAGATTTTACTTTTTCGAATGAACCTTTTTTACAAAGTGTAACATAATGTACAATCTGTAATGAACCATTGAAAAAACTCGTTTTATAAACACTCTGCTGATAGTATTGATCACTTTTCTACTTAATACATTAATACAAATATACATGTTCATTGCATATTTTATTGTTGTTCTCTTAAAAATAAACACCATTTTATATTCTTATACATTTCCTGACGATGTTAGCACAGACCGACGAAACATGATAAATCGAATAAAAATCCTATTTGTACCATCTAATTTGGCTTTTCAAAACGCCTCTTCAGTCTTATAGTTACAAGCGTACATATTTCTGTACAGAGTGCCAGCTTTCATGCGTGTATGGAATCAATGTTCAACGGATGCACGCCGATATACATTAATACACAGAAAAGAAGCAGAACTCATACACAGTATGGATACACAAACTGGGGTATCTGACTGAAAATAAGTTATACAAGCCGTTCGATACAAAACAGCAGGTGTGTACTTTTATCCAACGAATCAGTGAATATTGTTTTCTCCACAAAGGGTCGATCTTCTGGGTATTTGAGAGGAGTTACAAGACGGAAGATGATGGTGGCAATGATATCTTGCTCTTGTTGTTTATATGATTGTTATTTTGCGTGTTATTTTCGTATTTAGTCATTGGAGCGATGCTAATTGCAACAATTGCTAGACTGAGGTTGCTGGAAGTAATATTAGTCAATAATGATAGAGATAGTGACAGTTGTCATGTTATTGATTATAGTACTAATAGCGAATAGTGCGGGTGAGGTGTGTAAGTAGTATCATTCATGATGATAGTGATTGTAAGTTAGCAAACATCAACTGGTGGTGACAGCAGCAAACTCACAACCGAGATTCCTGTTTCTGGTACTTATTGATTCTATTATTGCTGTTGGTGTTTGTTTTTTAAAAGTGAGTTTACCACATTTCATCTAATAGTAAGAATGAATGATGATAATTTTGTTTGATACGGTTTAGTTATTATTGCAATGAAGAATAACATTGGTACTATTATACTTGCAACCAATAATACAAACAAGAATGTCACAATAACAGATACTAATCACATCAAATCAAGAAATGATAACTTTCGAACCGCCATCAGCATCAGTATCATCACCACTATCGATTCTAAAAAAAATCTCATAATGCATGAATGTTCAAGTGTTTCTCTGGTGGATGGGGAATTTATCCGTAAATAAATATATCGCTTAAATTCAGCCTCGTGATACTGGATGGGTTCATGGAAAGTCTATAGCCACACTGAAAAGATGTAATATATCGAAACAGCTGTTTGTGGATTACACAATAATTAATGCTTCTCTATTCAAGGTTGAGCACTCTTTAGAGAGGAAACTCATCCATTGTTAGCTTATGCAATGCTCTTCCATAGAGCACTCTGGTGGATGAGGAATTTATTCGTAAATAAATATATCGCTTAAATTCGGCTTAACTGACCGTCCAGTTCCGTGACTCAGAGGTAGGTCTGAAGCGAAGGTTTCAATCCTGCCTCGTGGTACTGGATGGGATAATGGAAAGTCTATAGCCACACTGAAGAGATGTAATACATCGAAACAGCTGTCTGTGGATGACACAATCATATATATATATATATATATATATATATATATATATATATATACATGAACTGTTTTCGAGATTTTGCTGATAGCATTGTGGCAAATTCATAGATAGTCCAATCAAAATGACTTCGTTTACCCACAATCAAGTTAATAGCGGAATCAAACTAACCACAGCATATTTTTAGGAATGGTAACTGCTACAATGACATAAACATAATTATTAGATTCGTAGGATTGTATAATAACAAACTAATTTATTGCAGATGTTTTCAAAAACTCGCAAAGGCAAGAGATGATTTAATGGCTAAAACTCCTTGAAGGCATTCGTAAAACAATGGTCTGAAGCAATGTTTTTTAGCCTTGCTCCATGCCCCACCTTGACTCAAAAGATTCGATGTCCCATTTATCATACAAAAGAAAGTTATTTTGTATTAAATTTGACAGTGTTTTACCTTCTTATTAATTTTTCGTTGTTTTTATACAACTTTCAATTTGGACCATCGTTTTCTATGGGAACAAATAACAGCAAATTCTAACATCAAATAGCAATAATAGCCAACTCCTCTTTGCCGACTGGTTAGGGCAGCCAAATTGGATTCTTGTTGGTGTGGGTTCAATTCTCACGGTAGGCTTACTTTTCAACGCGCTATTATTCGTTGCTATAGAAACAATGCCTCGAATTGTGAGTTGTATGAAAGAAAAAAATCCTAAAATTCAAGATGAAGGTAAAAACTAATAAAGTTTAATTAAAATGATGAGTGCAATGCTTAATACAATAATTATGATAAAGATATGTATATAAAAAGTAATTCAATTACATATCATGTGGTAAACAAGGGCACGTATATGTTTTTTTTAAAGCCAAACTTCAAGTACTCCACTGAATACTTACGGACTTTTATTCACTTAACAATACACATTTTGAGTGGATAAATAGAAACAAATTCTTTGAAATTACTGATGTATGAACTCCGGGGCACTTTCTAAACCTTTTGTAATTTCTTTATTGTGTGGTACTTAGTAAATACAATGCAATTACCTCATCGCATTTATACCGTACTAAGTTAATGAGTTATGCATTAGTTACTCTGGAATAGTGAAATTGGTAATTAATTGTATTTAGTCTAGTAGGTTAATGACAAAAACGCCATCTTCGTGTAATTTTCTTTATAAGCACAAAAATTGGTATGTATATATATATATATATACACATGACCATTGCTGGTCTTTTGCGTAGTAGGAGCACTTTGGCACAACCCCACCCTGGTAGCTGGTGGCTCCACCTACATGTTCGACGGAAGAGTGGCGCAATAGGCTTCATTAAAATGGTAATATATCTCGTTCTAATCTATATATTCTTATCCTATTTGCAGATACGGACTCCTGGGAACATTCTCTAAATATAATTCATTGATATGAAATTCATTTAACCAATGTTTGCTGGAAATATACATCAGAACACAGACCTCTCCGTCTCTTTACAGGCTGACTGTTATCACTTGAGCAAATTATAGATACTCAGTACAGCTGAAGGGCGAGACATCAACCGGAATCCGCGCCTTTTGTGCCAGGAAAAGAAAGGCCACGAGGACAAACTGTCAAGACTGTCCCAGTACAGACATGCGTACCTTTGTACAATGCACTGAAAGAATCTGAAAATGCAAGACATCTTCGTCTCAAATGTGAATTTGTGTAAAGAAAGTACAGACATACTGACTGAAAATAATACCAAGAGGCTTAATTCTTGCAGAGTTAAGTATAGTGGTCTAATCTTTCAACCCACACAGAAGACACTGTCTACGGTTTGATTATGGTGGTCCATGAATTTCAAAGATTATTTTTACGAGATCGTGACTTAGAACGAGCTCAAAGAAAAAACATCCAAGAGCAGTTATGTTTTTTACTGTGATTAGCCAGTGAAAAGTAAGTATAAGTACAGACATGCAGCATCTGCCTTTCATATAAACCTTCGTATAAGAAAATATGCCAATGATTTTTGTGATTCCAAATTATTAACAAGGCTTGCCGCAGGCGACTTAGTTGCTCTAGAGGTACAATATCATGGCTCCTGTTTATCAAGTTTCTACTACAGTCATTTCGAATTAGTGCAGAATGAATAAAGAAGAAAAAAAAACAGCAACAGAGATATAAGTGGTTTCGTGTTTGCTGAATTAATCTCATATATGAATGTGTGTCGAGATGATGGAGACGAACCTTTTGTCAAAGTAATAGGATTGACAAACTATGCAATATCAGGTTGAATAAGCTCAGTGTACTTGATGGAGTAGTTGATACTGCTTGGTTAAAGAATAAGAATTTCAGCCCTTAAGCCAGATATTTCAGCTCATGCAAGTTGCACACAAGGTCAAAGTACCAAAAGCAACATAGAGACTATGATATGAAAGATAATATTGTTAAAGCAGCGTAAATTCTGAGAAGGACTAAGTTGAGACAGATTGCATATTTGAAGGGTCATTTCCACCAAATAGTCAGCAAAATACCATTTCTAAGCCCTTAAAAACACTTGTAGATATTTTACTTTAGGGACCAAATATTGACAAAAACTCTGGTAACTGGATTGATCAGACCTTACCGACCAAAAGTCAACTATTCATGTATAGTTCCACCAAGAGAGCAAGAAATGCCAACAAAAAACGTGCGTGCTCGGCATAGAAAGAAGCGTGAAATGCCCCTTCCATTTTAGGGAAGTTTTAAGATGTATTCGAATTATCATATCAAAAACAAGTACGAATAATTGAGTATATATAAAGTATACATAAGAAAATGTTAGCTAGTCTAGGAGAGGAAATATAATAATTTATGATTTTGTTTTAATGCCTATTTGTTTCTGTGCCTATTTGTACTGCTTTGGAGTTTTCGTCAAGAAATATTTCTCAAATCGATTCAATGCCGAATTATCTTTAGAGAATATTTTCGGGAGACTGAAAACAGGATGAAAATGTATGGATTAGAACAAGAAATATGATAGTGGATCCTACTGAGCAGCTGAATTGTCAAATGTGTTAGTGATGCCACCTACCACCAGGAGGAGGTACCAGCAGTATACTTTTAATGGTCATATGTATATACATGCTAAGTTTGGTGCTTGTAAAGAAAGGTACATACACATTTCACCATTCTCCTAGACTAATTGTGTAATTAGAATTTAATAATTGCATGATTAGGAATCAATCAGTTAAGCCTTACGCGACCCTGTTTTGAGCCATGGCACACATATCGCTCTTCAGACCCGAATTTCAAATTGTCCCCCAATATACTGAAATCCCCCCCCCCCCGAGGGGAGTGCTCTCCACGTTCAGAATCAGTTGAATTAATAATAATAGTGCTTAATATGGACATTTTTTTCCAACACAAGCTTGAATTTCTACTGATTTCTGTGTCCATATCTACCTTCCTAGTTAAAGGGATCTGCAAAAATCAACTCATCAGGTGGATTCGAGATATTTTATGACTATCTTAAACAAATAAGAATGCAAACAAACGAAACGTTTTCTGTTTACATACCGCAGAGGATCAACCCGTTATTTGTATAAATATATTATCATGGATGATTACAAAGACCAAATTGAAATGATGATGATGATGATGATGATGATGATGATGATGATGATGATGATGATGATGATGATGATGATGTAGTACCTGTTTTGGATGATGAAAACTACTAAACTCTGAGACTAAAGGTCTAGGGTAGCCAATGGAGAGGGACACATCGTCAGGAAAGTGTCCATGGAAATTTTCACCATTAGACGCTGGCGAGATCCACTCAAATTAAATTGATTGCGGGTGTGCACTGAAACAATCACATCTCTCTCTCCCTTATTGAGGTATTGAATAATGTTGCACATTTTTTCCCAGCAGTTTGCTAGGGACATGTACAAGAGAACGTTCTAAAAATTTAATATTCAACATTTTGGAATGTTGTTATCAACAAAGTATTCATTGTTCGTTTTAATGATTCATACTGACACGTATGATATTTTCCCTGAGTTGAAAGAATTGAATCTTGAAATTAATGTTTACAACACAATTCAAATTTTTAATGTAAACAAACAGCTTTTCATTTGCAAGATTTATCGTATAATCAACGTTGTTTATTGGTTTCTTTTTTGAAATTGATTCTAGAATCATTCTCTTTCAAGAAAAGTCAAATTTCACTTAGTTCAGTAAATATTTTTAAAAAATTAACGAGATCTTTTCTCCTAATAAGTGATGAATATTCGTGTCCATAAGTTCTTAAAAAAAATTCGACGCTGTTTTTTCCTTTGACTGATTCTCTTGCAGTTTGTTGTCGAGAAAGCTGGGAATTATTAGGAAACTTTTCTGGATGAAGATATTGCCACTGATCAAGAGTCGAATTGATTTTCGGCAGCTGCAAAGAAGAGTGCAAATAAGTTGATATTCCGTTTGAAAAACAATGAGTAGCAAAAACTTTTTTTCCCAATGAACAAACATACTTATTGCAAATATAAAAAAATGCGACGGTGAATGTCGAATTCAGAGTGTGAATAACATAAGACGAAAAGAATAAGAAAGGAGCAAAGAAAGTAAAGAGAGGGAAGGAGGGACGGAGAGGAAAAGGGAAAGTATTTTTATGAATAGAGGAAAACAAATTGAGAAATAAGAGGAAAATGGGGAAAAAGAAAAAAAAAGATCGTGCTAAGATTAGAAAACATGAACCAAAAACTGAAAAACAAAAACAAAGAAAGATTTCAATCATTTTCAATCAGAGAAGAAAAGGGAGGGAGCCAAAAAACTGGATAAAATTACCGCATTTCATAAAAACATCCACAAATCTTCTACAAAATAAGAAAGAAATCTTGGCACCCGCGACATATTCAAAGCAGACAATCATGCAATCAAAAAAGAATTGCATTTTGTCCTTCACCCAGTCTTTTTCTCGGCTATTCGTTTTCGATGATTTTTTTTTGTTCAGAAGCAGACGATCAAAATAAGAGGTCGAGAGGGAATCAGGTGAAAAGGTATTATTTATAGCATCTTTCAAGTATACAGTTATCATTGAAGTCATAGTTATTTTAAAGGAAGAAAAAAAAAACAACAACGAAAGGAAATAAACGAACGAACGAATGAAAGTATAAAAATTGATGGAAGATATATCGAAGGGAAGTAAAGAAAGTTACAGGATGTTGGCAGTTGGTGAGATAGAAAAGATAATGAAAGAGTAGATGAAAGGAAATAGCAAAAGAGGGGAAAGAGAAGAAAAGAAGGAAGGAAGTAGAAATGGATGATAGAAGGTTCTAAAAGAAAAGAATGGAGGAAGAACTGAGAAGATGAGAAATGAAAAATGAAGCTTTTTAAACTGAACGCCAATAAAGAAAGCATCGGTGTTTATTGCGTGCAAACTGAAATGCAACCCCCTTGTGCGTTATTGACTTTCAATCAGGTTTGTAATAGAAGATATGCAATTTATGATTATTTCATTATTTTTTTCCATCCTCTGCATTTCGCTATCGTTCTCTACCTACATTCGTGTCTATTTGTATATTTCTAAGCCTGTTTTTATTCTGAGGAACCTCTCCATCTTTATCTTTATTACTGCAGTTCTTCTGGTATTAGTTGTATTCAAGTTTAGATAAAACCCATATTTTTCTAATGCTGATATTCAAGGCAGGTCGACTGCATAGGAGAAAAATAAGTGTTATACAATTTTCTTACTCCTCTATAAATATAGATACTTCACATATGGAGAGATCACAAAACAGCGTAATACATTGGGGAAACAAACAGGAGTCTGAAATATCATAGAATCCACCAGAGAACTCAACCAATGGACATCATGACTCACAACATGGATCCCCAGAGATCACATGCAAAACCGTGGCAGGCAGAATACAAGATGGAGAGACCAACTAAACAAGTTCAGAAAGTATTGGCTCCGAGACGCCCATGATAGAGAGGTCTGGCGAATCCCAGAGAAGGTTCATGTCCAATGATGGACGATAAAAGACTGATGATGATGACGATGATGATGATGATGAAAGAAGGATACTGGTTTTTGCGACGTGGATAATTAGTAGCATGCCTTTTTTGTGAACAATAACATAAAGAATCCTACAAAATAAAGATACATACATACATACTTATGCAGGCTCAAGTGTTTCCCCATCGCAATCATGTACAGACGTGCAAATCATAAAAAAGCAATTAACTTTCAGGGAAATTTTGTATAATATGTTTCATTTTATCTTCAAAAAACTTAGCATATGAACGGGAAAACTCACAGTGCAATACACAGCTATGCCGATTTATACATCATCATAAGAATGCCAGTATGTATTTTTCTTGAGTCTAGCTTTCTCGTTTAATGCTTAATATGCAACACCAATCGTTGAGCAATGGTATTTTGTGCAGGTTTTCACGTCGGAGGAGGTGGGGCCTTTGCAAGTGTTACCAGAGTTAGACACCGAAAACTACCATGACCACAATTTCCTGTAGAGGATGAAGACTGACGGAGGGGCAATGAGCCCCCTCTTCCGCAGAGTGACTTTCAAGTGGCTGTGAAATATTCTTGGGGCTTGAACACCGACCGGTGTTCCGGAAATCGGACCAACAACAATGGAGAGAATCTAACACGATTTGGGAATTATTTGAATCCATGTAATGTTATTTCTATAACGATACCGTGACGTCTAGGAAGATGTCATAATGTTGTGCTTCCTGTCGCCAATTGGATTTTTGCCTTCTCATTTTACTTTCCATTTGAAGTTCACCACAAAACACTCATAGAAACTAACGACATGGAATACATGAAAACATACGCGAACATTAAAATACACGTACAGGAAGACAAACACATTCACGGCTACTGACATGAAAAGAATCGCATACAGACAAACACACTTCACACAGGAAAGAAAAGGCACCCTTATGTAATATTCAAATGATCTTCATTATAACTCATTGACACTTCGGCAACCATGTCTGTTACAGATCACATGTAGTCGTCACTGGCAGTAACACATTATGCAAGGGTGCATAAGATGTTTTACACACACACACACACACACACACACACACACATATATATATATACTGCTAGGCCAGAACAGGAGTTCATATACTAAACGCAAGTTTACACTTACACTCAGATAAAAACGGACACGCACATAACACCCACATTCTTCTGATCTCTCACTCGCACTCTCAAACACCCAGATATAAGCACAATATAAACACACATCTCCACGAACTGGGGTAAGCATTGCCACACATCTCACCGACACATATTTCAACCAAAATGCTTATCTAAGTGTTCAAAGATATGCACACACATCTGTCGACTCTATCGTCCGATATGTACAAACACATTTTTACATCTATAAATATATATGTATGTGTATGTGTTGGGGGTTATGTATTTATATGAACATTTTTGAGTAATCATTCATTTTCAAGTGTCATTTGGGAGAAATCGAAGCCTGCAGTCGTTCGTGATTTATTTTTAGTTATAGGTGTCATCCTCTCTTGGTGCTTACCAAGTAAAAAAGAATTCAGGAACGAGAAAAATAGGAAAGCTAGTTCATGCCTTCTGCAAATACAGTGATTCAAAATAACGACTAGCTTTGTGCATATACCAGAGAGTAAGAATTTGCTACCACATAGCCAGGAAAGTAAAGGAAGACTCATTTCTTAGTGACAGAGAGACAGAGAAACAGAGAGAGAGACAGAGAGACAGAGAGAGACAGAGAGACAGAGAGAAGGGACAAAGGCTAGTTAAATAGATAGGGAGATATAACTATTAAGAAAGGGGGAGAGAAATGAAGATGATCTGAAAGATAGAATAGAAATAGAGGGTGACTGTTTCGTCATTTTGAAATTTGCGAAATGGATATCTGTTGCTCAATTCCAACAATTTGCAGCCTTTCAAAACGCCATACACAATATAATTTAGATAATTCTGTTTTATGTTTTTATTTTTCAGGATAACGGAGTCCACTTCTGGCGTAATTAGCCTGGTTAATATGGCAGCTCCTTTTTTTGTGTGTCTATTTTGCTGACTTTCTATTCGAATGTCACCTAGTGCTATTCTCTGAATCTCAGAGCTGTCATAGAATTCAAAAAGCTCTGTTTTGATTCGATAATGCCAGTTGACCTTCTGACACTTAGGAAGTGTGCAATTGATGTTACTGACCTTCTTCTTCCCGTCCTGCATTTCAAATCCTAACTTGATGTCCGTTCACACCAAAACCCCATGGGATGACACCCCTCGCCAACCTATCAGCTTACTGACTATTCCCACTATTCAATGCAAATGTTGGCCCCTTCACTTGTACGCTTTCGGACAGATGAACTAGAAGGAAAAACCCAAATAAAGGGACAGACATTTATATATATATCATATAAAAAAAAACACATTTCAGATTGTCGCATTACTTTTGAAAAAAAGTTTGATGTGTTGAGGTTTTTAAAAAAAGGAGTTTTCTGAACGTACATGTTGAAATGTAGGAGCTCCCTCTTTCGTTCTCTATTCTCTTTCTGTTTTCTTTTGTTTCTCTGTCTCTATACATACTCTCTCTCTCTCTCTCTCTCCCTCTCTTTACGAGTCTTTGGGTTAGCTTGGTGATTGAAAAGGTAATGGATTCACTTCTGGAATCAATATTTTGAGGTGCTTGAGGTCGGGATTTCGAATACCGATTCGTAAGGAAGACAGGCACATAGATTGACGCGGCTAAATTTTATGATCCTCTACAGTTGTATCATTTACATGTTCGCACTCGATCAGCATCAGTATAGGGCTCCCCTCTGGTATCAATCATCACTGGTTTTTGAAGAAGACCAGGCTTCAAATCTAAATTTTCGAAGTTGAGCGAACATTACACATGATCTCTTACGTTGTATATTGGTTTATTTTTCGAAGTCTACCATGCATAAGCTATATCTACCCTCTCTGTCGCTCTCTTATGTATACATATACATACATATATATATATATATATATATCAAAGTAAAAAACACAGTAGAAACATAAACTTGTTTGTGTAGCGAATCCCCTGTTTCATCACACACACACACACACACACACACACACACACATATATATATACATATATATATATATATATATATATATATATATATATACATATATTAGTTATTTTTAATGTTGAAGTGAAAAATTTAATATCAAGTGTATTTTATCTCTCAAGGCAAGCTGTAAAGAGTTTGGGTGAGCTGGTATCACCTTGTCTTACTCGTTTTTGGAGTTGAAACGGTTCAGAGTCCTTATGTAGCCTAATAAAGGAGTTGCTGTGGTTGTATATGTGTTGCACTACTTTAACGTATACAGGGTCTACACCTTGTAGGGTGATGGCCTTCATGACCTTGGGAATTTCTACAGAGTCGAATGCCTTCTTGAAGTCTATAAATGCTACTGTGAGTGGCATTTTGTATTCTGCTGCCTTCTCTTTCAGCTGATTTATTGAATGGAGATGGTCCATGGTCAAGTAATTTCTTCTAAATCCAGCCTGTTCTCGTGGTTGATTATCGTCCAGTGTTTTAGTAATCCGGTTGATGATGATTTTTGTGAAAAGTCTGTAAATGCAGTTGAGCCGGCTTATAGGCCTGTAGTTGTTAAAGTTTTTTGGGTTACCTTTTTTTTTATGTAGAAGCATTATGATAGCAGTGTTCCAGTCTTTCAGGACTTTACTCTGTTTCAGACACAAGTTGAATAGAATAGCTAGTTTTCTGTTGACTCTCTTGCCAGCCTTTTTGAGTAGATCGATGGTGATGTTATCTGGTCCAGGGGTTTTTCCTTTTTTGGTTTGTTTGATGGTTTGCTTTACTTCCCATGGTGTAACTTCGGGGAAGTCTTCGAACTGATTGTTGGCATCTTGAGTATTCTGGGCGTTGTTGTATTGTCCGTGTTTTGAAGAGTAGAGTTCCAGGTAAAATTCTGTCTCTATCTGTTGTTATGTCTCCGTTTGCTTCGAGAATGCTAGTTATCTGTTTCTTTCCTATACTGAGAGCTTTGTTTATTGCTTTAAATCCTCGACATTTTTCGAGGTTTGTCTCGATGATGGCTGCCGTATACCTTCTTTTGTCTTCTCTTAGTTTCTTCTTTATTGTTTTGTTCGGTTCAATTTCTTCTATTGTCTCCCTTGTGGTCGTTGGTAGTTTGAGGTTTCTGCACTTTTCAATCAGTTTCCTGGTTTCATCTGAGATTTTTCTAATGGTCGCCGTATTTCTTGGTTTGAACATATTGACTGCTTCTAATAGAGAGGTTGTTATTTTGTTGTGGAGTTCGTTGACGTTGGTGTCGTTTTCGTCGGTAAGTATATCAAATCTGTTTTCCAGTTCTAGCTTGAAGGCTGGGAAATAGACGGCAAATACTCGAGAAACCTTAGATTTGCAGACGACATCGTCCTTTTCGCAGAGAACCTACACGACCTCCAACTAATGCTAGACGATCTAAACAAAGAAAGCAAAAAGTCGGCCTACACATGAACTTCAGAAAAACGAAAATCATGTGCAATAATCATAGAGAATAAGAACATAACTGTCAAGATAGAAAATGCAAAACTCAGCAAGGTAGATCTACATCTACGTAGGACAACGAATCTCTATGAGACCCTCAAAAGAGGAGGAAATCAAGCGAAGAATCACTTTTGGATGGCAAGCCTTCGGCAGAGCAAGCTCAACTTTCAAGAACCAGATGATCCCAATAATCCTGAAAAGAAGAGTATACAACCAATGCATTCTCTCGATAGTCACTTATGGAGCTGAAACATGGAACCTAACCAAGAGACAGACCTGCAAACTGAGAAGCGTACAGCGTGCACATGAGAGAATCATGCTCAACCTCACATGGAGAGATCACAAGACAGCATAGTATATCAGGAAGGAAAGGGGGTCTGAGACATTATAGAATCTATCAGAAAACTCAAATGGCAATGGGCTGGTCATGTTGTGAGAACGAAAGACAACCGATGGACATCACGTCTCATAACATTGATCCCCAGAGACCACATAAGAAACCGAGGCCGCCGGAACACAAGATGGAGAGATGAACTTGACAGATTCAGGAAATACTGGCCCCGCAATGCCCATGACAGGGAATTGTGGCGAATCCCGGGGAAGGTCTATGTCCAACGACGGACGTTAAAAGAATGATGATGATGATGATGTATTTAATCTCAAAAATGTTATTATCATAAAGACAGACCTGATGCGTTTCGCTGAAACTTTTAGAAAAACACTTACCGATGCAGAAAACTGTTGTTTACATGTGTGGATTTAGTGTTGAACGGGAGGAAAAGGGGGGAAATAGGGGAAGATGATGTTTTGGATTTAAGGAAGTGTGGGTAGATATGTGGGGATAAAATTGGCGTATGTACGTTTGTGGCCGGTTGCTTGCTGCTGTGATTAAAAAACAACAACCCAAGATTGACCCTTTCTTACTCACATCAAGCCCTTTCCCCTTCCTTTCTCCCTATCTTTATGATCATAAAAGATTGAGATGTATAACCATTATAAATTGCCTTTCAGCGTCCATCGTTGGACATAGACCTTTCCCAAGATTCGTCAGACCTTTCTATCGTGAGCATCGCGGAGCTAATGCTTTCTGAACTTGTCTAGTCGGTCACACCATTCTGTAGGGATCCGCATTGTAGGTCGTAATGTCCAGCAGACGTTCTTATGTTATCAAATCTTCCACTTTCACATTGTCATATTATTGCGACCATTTTGTCACACACACACACACACACACACACACACACAATATATATATATATATATATATATATATATATATATATATATATATAATCTGCAACGCTGTACCTGCCATTGTATTCGTCATTATGATAGATTAGATTCGTCCTATGACCGAAGGAGGCCTTCGGGGTGCCAAACTGGACTGATTTGATATCATGTTCTTCAGGGGATCCTAGTATATACTTGGCCATGTGTATCTCATCTCCAAATAGCATGCTGCAAATAATACTGACTGCAATATTTGTCATTACAACCATTGTTCCGATCAGTTACTCGTATTCAATCCAGATCTATCTATCCATCTATCATTCTATCTATCTATCTCAGTTGATCAATAAACCCAAAATATAGATGATAATTGAGTCTTACTTTCTTTGATGTACGTCTCTTCTTTTGTCCCTTTGATTTTTCTGTCTTTATTTTTTACCTTCCTTAATTCACCCTCATCATTCACCCCCATCATCCCCCCTTCATTCACCCCTTCCATTCATGCATAGCCAGACAGATGGACCAATTCTAGAAATAAAGAAACCTATGTCAACAGTTTTGGTGACAGTTTTGTTTGACTGTGTCTAATAATAAACAAACCCGCTTATATTCTATGCTTTGTAATAGACTCTTAATAATAATAAATCCAAAAATATCCGTCGAATATAGGAACATGACTGAAATTCTGTCCGATGGATGTCAGTTTGATGGACTTTTTTTTTCTTTTATTCTCCCAAAATGCCGGATTGTCTAGTGCACTCATATTTTCTTCCTGCCGGCAGCCATGTCTGTTTGATGGGTCGACGAACAAAAACTGTCCGTGTTTAAGAAAAAAAAAAGATGTTCCCATCGAATGTCAGTTATTTTGGGAGGATTCTAATTTATCATTTTTGTTTTACAACTTCTCTTCTACTTTGCTTTTCTATTCCAACTTCTTTCTTGTCTTTTGTTTGTTTTTTTCCATCGCCATCTTCTTTTATTTCATTTGATATCATCCTTATAGTAAATTATTATAACTTACAATTGTCACAAATAGGATTACATTAGAAGCCTTGTTGGTAATGTTTTATTCGTGCAAGCCTTTAGAACAAACAGATGAAAACCATACACTCAAACACACACACACACACACATACGCACACACACACAGACGCACACACACACACACACACACACACATTTTCTCCTTCCTGAACCTTTAGAATTGATCAATGAGATTGTAAAGTTGAACCCACATTACTTTATAGAAGAGGAGTCAAACTCGTAAGTTATTTTGCATCCACCCCGCTCAAAATCCTGCAATATCAGGGAATAGAAATAGATTGTATGCTCGTTCAAATACCTATAAGCAATACTTATTTATCAATGTTAATCCACGTAGGAGAGAGCGGGGCTAGTTGGACACAGGGGCAGATTGAATCACTTGCTTTAATTTTCATTTCCACCACGTGATAGTGCCACTATTTTTTTGCTACTAAGTTTTAGTCATATGAGTTGTAAACACGAGATGTATTGCATGAAAAACGTTTTTTCACACCGGTAAGTAATTTTTTCCTTTTTGACAAACGAGACAAACGAGTGTCTATTGTATTGTAAGGTTGATCATTGCGTTGTCTATGTTTATTGACAATAAACAGTATACATACAATTGTTTAGGGCTGGTCGGTACATTGTAAGTGGGGCTAGTTGGTTCTCTGGAATCCTCAAAGGAAGAACAAAAAGCCTGCGAAATAACAAAACACACTTCTAACAAGTCATTGGTGTCGTCATTCTTTTCTTATTGTTCTTTTCCCATCTTCCACCTTATCACAATACATCATTGAGGTCCACTCTCAAAGGATCCCACTAATCCTCTCAGGTGGTCATTATATTCGTAAAATCTTACTTTTTATGCAAATACGTTATCCTGTCTGATTTAAAACAAACCTTTCTCAAATACAACTCAATTACATGTGTACCCACTTGCAAGATAACTGACTTCTCCAATCAGATTGAACCAACTACGTCCATAAGTGAGGTAGGTTGGTTCACCCGAATCTTCAAATGATGATATAATGAACTTGATAGGTGTTTCAGATTTAAACGACCCATCCAAAGGAAGTTTTTTTTTCATAGAAACTGTTGGTCATATTTGCGATTTAATGATTTCATTTCACTGGAAGTTGCAGCCATCTAGCTACTAGCTACTAGCCCCGATCTCCCTTATATATATATAAAAAAAGTATTGCTCGTAACGAATAACAAGTAAAATTCATTTCCTGAGATTGCAGGGGCCATTATGGATTCTGTGCAGGAAGGGGGTCAAAATCAATTTGCTAGTTTGTCAACTCTTCCATATAGCAATATTAGTTCGCTTTTTCAATTTACCTTGATCGATTCCCAACAAGATTTTAGAAGGATAGAAACAAAAAAACTTGCCATTTCTTTCACTTAATTTAATTAAAAAGCCCAAATAACTGTTTTCACTCCAAATTCTCATCTCGTTTATTCTCGGTCTATTTGCTCCTTTCAACAAGACAATCATGTACTAAGAAATGGATATATATGATCCGACAGAATGATTTTAATTTGCGTTATATCATATTGAAACTCTTATTTTAAATTATCTCCCATCTTTACATGGTTAATGAATCACTCAGATTAGACAACGGAAATAGAATGAACAATTAAAGAAAATGGGGCTGCAGCAGGAATCAAACGTACAACCGATAGGGTAAAAACTACGTTGTCTCAGCTGCTTTTTCCCTCTTTTTTCCCCTCAAATTTGGACTTTTTTTTCAGTCACCCCGACAATCTTTTACAATGTCAAATTTTGCTGTATCGATCCCTAAATTTGTGTCCGGCAGAATTCACACTGTTTTTTTTTTCTCTTTTTTTTTTGAAAATTCACTTATCTTTCGAGATCACTGCCCAACAATTTTTTTTTATTGATCACATCCAGACACGATATGCTGCCAAACGATGTTGGTCACGTGACAGTTTCTATTGAGTGACTCTTACCACACCTGTCTTTCATTTCTTTTTTTTCCCGTGAACTTCTGTATTGACTTCTCCCGCTTTTTCTCTTCACATTCTTGGCAGGAGACATGAAATCAATATAGCAATCTATTCAAGAACTTCAGATGCCGCTTTTTACAAGAACAAAAAAGACAAAAAACAAAACAAAAAAAAAACAAAAAACGAAAAGTTAAAAAAACAATAAAACATTACGTTTGGTTTTCAGTCTCGATGCACTCTCTGATGTCAATCTGTTGAAAGGTTTAACAATTGAAACTACAGAAAATTATACTGATATGTAATCATTGGGAAACTTAATAACAAAGCGAGAAAGGAATAAAAACAAAATTTCTGTTATAAAAACCAATTGCGAAGAATCAAGGTCAAGAATAGAGTATCGAGAACGTCCAATACTTCTGGTAATATGTAAACTAGGATTATTTCCATAAAAGTTTCATTTTAACAAAATAAAATAACCGATTGGAATACAGGGGAGTCAAAGCAAACATCTAATAGCAATAAAATTTAATTCTATTCTGTATTTCAGTTACTGTATCATTACTAGATAGTCATTTTCTTTTATGGGCTGCTATCTTCTTGCTCTTTTGCCGTTTATTCGCGATTTATTGTAATGCGTATCTGGTTTTACATTTTGAGTTGAAAACGAAGTACAGTCAATGCTTTATGACGTTGTAGCTTTGCATTTTGACAATACGCTATTTTTCAAGGAAACAATAAGATGAACATTGTTGTCTCGTTTAGTTAAAGATTGATTTTCACCAGAAAAACTTAGTTGGTCCAAACGAGGCTCGGTATACAAGTAATTATGACGAGTATGGGCGGAAGTTCATTCTCATCACTAAGGATAATTTTAGTCTAATATACGAGAATAAAGTCAATTCAAACGAAAGTTAAAGTATTAGTGCAGACTTTAGATTAAGGAACTTTTCTTATCCATTGTATTTTGTGGCTATTATTTCATAAATTGTCCAATTGCATTTAAAAGTAGTGTCAGTTGTTCACTCCTTTTGATTTTGCATTTCCTAACTCTGGTTGTCAATAATGTTCAATGGAGTCTAGAAAGCTTTGAAGTTTACTAAACTTTATCAATTTTACCGAATCGATGGCTCATTGTATGAATGAAAATCTGTAGTTGCCAGTCGTGTTAATTGCCTGTTTTGCATCTCTAACTATTCCATTAACCAACAGACTATAAACCATACGTCATAGTGAAAAAAAAAGACAACATATTTTCCGAAACAATCTATTCTACTGTTGAGTGCTACTCAGAATCCAAAATGTCTCACCACTGAATCAATAAAACGATCAAGATCAAAATTGCCAGTTTAAGAAATTGGACAAATATTTTTCGAAACAATCTATTTTAATTTAGAGAGGCAGCTCTGTTGAAAACTACTCAGAATCCAAAATGTCAAACCACCGAATTATTCAAACGATCAAGATCAAAATTGCCTGTTAATAAAATGAGGCAAATATTTTCAAAGTTGGTAGGTAAAATTTTAGCTTAATCTATGAATAGGCAAAGAAAAGAAATCTCTTGTTATAAAAGATAACAGAAACTTTCGAACACGAACCGTCAATGATAATTGACAGTGCAAGTCATATTAGATAGACTAAAACTCTTTTAAAGATAGTCACAATCGTCTGTGATATCTGTAGAACTAATCTCATTACAAGTAGAAACCATTGTTTTTAATTTCCAGTTCCATTGTTAGAGTTAATCAGTGATAACTTATAATCTTTACTTGATGTTTTTCATAAACATAATCGTAGTTTTTCTGATTAGTAAGCCAAGTCTAACGTGACAGTCGACTACTTAAAATAGATGAAATACACGACACTAAAAAAGTAATTGCTGCTTGTGAAGTAACTCCTGACACACATACGGACAAAAAGAATTAATGAATATTCATGCTGTGATAGCCAGCTATCTTTTGATGGAAGGTTGACAGCCACGGATCAGTACGAAGTAGCAAAATTATAAAGATCAAATTGTCTGGACACATTTTGCACAAGCCTACCCGGCAAATGACGTCAAAATGTAACGTAAGAAATTGGTCACGAAGCGAGAGTAGCTCGTCCACCATTTTGATATGGATAAAACCTAGCTTTTTCTCCGGTGTTGTGGAGGGGATCAGACGAGATTGTAGCTGTCACCTTAGAAAATTGCTGTATAAAAATAGACAGTAATTCATCCTGTGCCATTCAAATGTAACTTGACGATGGATTCGTCGTTTCGTTAGTAGCGCGCTATTCAACCGGAATTTTTTCAATCGACTGAAAAGTTATTTCGAAATGTATCTTGAGTTAGAATCAGAACAATGAAATTATCATATACACATATCTTAACACAAAGCGAAACTCGTTCGTTCAAAGAACCCCTCAAACATTTTAGAATATGTCTCATGGGAATAAGCCATCTTCTAGGCCAAAATTTGTATTCGTGAGCGCTGACACAAGATTAAAAGAGTCCAGTATTCCCGTACATGAAACTGATGACAATTCGCAAGATTTTAGTCCAAACGGTGTAACACAAGAATAAAGACCCCCCCCCCAAATCCCATCACAGATTTTTTCGTTAAATTTAAAAAAAAAAAAGGATTTTTAAAGACGTCTAGTGGAGTACAAATGGTTTGTCCGGTAGTGCTGACCCAACGAAAACAACAGTAAGAAAAGGAAAAGATACCTTGCCACTTAGCTGTGAGTTCGGTTGGGTTGGTGATCGTCGCTACGACGATCCAATTTTTGTATTTAATAAACTACCTTTCACATACGTAGAATCACTCAACATGATCTTTTGTTACCGAAGAGAAACATACAGGCAAACACCATTTGCTATTTATACATTAGGTATTCATTAACTGTGAGTTTTAGGCCAGATATTTTCTAATGACGTGACAAGAATATCTTACTGCAAGTGTTGCAAAACAGATTTGAAATTACTATTTTTTCTTTACATCTGAACAAAAGCTAACTGAAGTATATTTGCGTGATTAAAACCAAAAGACTGCTAAATCATATTTCGACAAGTATTTAGGTGCTTGTTAATTTTGTTTCCTCTTCGTCTGCTTTGTTTTCAAGCAACAATGACGGTAGCAACTATAAAGCTAATATAATTAGGTGTGCTGAATAAGTAGCTAGAGATTTGCTGAACAAGTAAAACATATTTTGAAGAGATGCTGATTTTCTGACCTTGGACATGTAGATAAACTGAGAAGTCAGCAGGAAAGGAAGACATCCACTGAGAAAGGAATTGCGACTTCCAACAGAAAATATGTATGGAGAAACTGATTATAATATTCAAAGAATGATGCAGAAACTTAACTGAGAGAGAGAGAGAGAGAGAGAGAGAGAGAGAGAGAGAGAGAGAGAGAGAGAGAGAGAGAGAGAGAGAGAGAGAGAATGATGCAGAAACTTAACTGAGAGAGAGAGAGAGAGAGAGAGAGAGAGAGAGAGAGAGAGAACGAATTTAATAAGTATAAGTAAATAATGTCAGAGGAGACACGAACACTTACATCCCTTAAAAAATATGGACTGGAAAAAAGTTGAAACAGCGAAAATTAATTGCTTGTTCATTTAAAAAATAAAACACAGATGAGCGAATGAGAAACGTGGCTTTCTTTCTTGCTCCCCACTCAGACTTTCAGAAACCAAATCTTTACCCACAAAATGTTTGGTAGTGCTGTAATGGGATAATCCATTACAACCTCCTGCAACCTGGTCGGACCATCATGGGTGAGTCTTATTGTTATGCAAAACTTGCGCAGGTTTTCGGCCATCAGTGGTGAAAAGAGAGGGGCCTATTTTGCTGCTGGATTATGCAAGACTTCATACTCCACAAACCACTCAGCAAAAACCGATGCTATTAGGCATCGAAGTCTCACAATCCCTATTCACCGGATCTGTCATCTACTGATTACCATTATTTCCCGGGCCCCAGAAGCAGATACACACCAGTGGGTGTACACTAATGTGGATCCAGACGAAAATAACTACAAGCAGTTTCTCGACCTCTGTGACCCCATATTTCATAGTCATGGAATAAATTCACTTCCCGGTTGTTGGCAAGATTATGTCAATTCTAATGGTGCTTTTTTTTACAAATAAAGTTATACTTGGGACAAATTATGGCATATTAGGTTGTTGTCCAAAATAGCCATTTGATTCATTCCTATTTCATAGTAATTCGATACCAATTTTAATTTCTCCTTCTAACAGGTGGACACGTAGAGTCTATTGCAATTTTTAAAAAACAATTCTAGGTTTAAACTGACGTTAGTAATCACACTACTAATACGTTTGTCCCGTTTACGTCCGTTAGGCTCTGATTGGTCGAAATCGAGTCAAAGTAGAAAGTGACCACAGAATAATACGATGCTAAATTCAAATTAACACCAATATAGAACGCAGGGAAATGTTCCGCGCCAAACTACAACCACTAAGTGTATAAAGAGAACTCACCCGATCATTGAAGCTGAAACTGAAAAACAGGCATGAACTCCTCATCGAATCAGAAGGGAACATCCACGAGCTCAGTACCAATATAACAACCTCCTTAACTGAAGTCACCAATATGTGTAAACCAAAGAGCACACAAACCATAAGTAAAAAAAACCAAGAATCTCATGGGAAAATGCAGAAACCTCAAGTAACCATCAGAAGTGTACAAAACCATCCAAAAGAAGATACACGACAGAAGTCATTGAAAGCATTGTCGGAAAAAAAGTGGCTTTAAAACTTTTGGAAAATTTCTCAGTACAGGAAGAAAGCAAATAACTTGTGTGCTAAAGGCAAAAGGAGATCAGACAACTGATAAGGAACGAATTGTCAAACATGCCCAGGAATTTTACCAAAAAACTATTCTGCAAAACAAAGGACACAGAAAAATGAATCGGAAGTGATCTATTCGAGGATTCCCCAGAAGTTACTCCACAGGAAGTGAAAAAAAAAAGCCATCAAACAAACAATGAAAGGAAATGCCCCTAGACCCGATAGCATCCCAATCGATCTACTCAAAAAAAGTTGGAAAAGTCATCTCTAGGAAAATAGCCGTTCTTTTCAACTTATGCCTCAAACAAAGTATAGTCCCAGAAGAGTGGGACACCGCAAACATAATGTTGTTATATAGGAAAGGAAACCACAACAACTACAGGCCAATAAGCCAACTCAACTGCATCTACAAACTCTTTATCAAAGTGATTACCAACCGAATCACCAAAATGCAAGATGGAAACAAACCAAGAGAACAAACAGGTTTCAGGAAAAGCTACTCTTTGATTGACCATTTCCATTCGGTGAACCAACTAAAAGAGAAAGCAGCAGAATAAAGAGTGCCACTAGTTGTAGCATTTGATGACTTCAAAAGGTCATCAGCCCAGGGGAAATCCTCAAAGCTATCGACGCAATTGTACAAGGTGAAAACCCCGTATATGTCAGAGTACTATAACATATCTACCGACACAGAAATTACTTCGAGCCTTTTCAACTAGAAAAATGAGCGAGACAAGGTGATTCCAGCTCATCCAAACTCTCCACAGCCTGCCTTGAGATGATCTCCCGAAACCTAGACTGGGAACAAAAATGGATCAGAATAAATTGTGAATCTCTAAGTAACTTCAGATTTGCTGATGGCACCGTCCTCTTGGCTAAGAACCTTCACGATCTCCAAATAATGCTAGATGAATTAAATGAAGACAGCAAGAAAGCGAACCGCCACATGGACTTCAGCAAAACAAATGTCATGTATAACGAATATGTTGAAGACAGAGACACAACGATCGAAATCGTAAACGTAGAGCTGATTCTCAATGAAATCCTCAAAAGAAGAAGAAATCAAGCCAAGAATCATTCTAGGTTGGGAAGCTTTCGGTGGAGCAAGCTCAACTCTCAAGAAAAAAAAAAAGAAAAATAAAGAAGAAAAAAAAGAAGAAAAACCCACAAGTCTGAAAGAGAAGGTGATACAACCAATGCATCTGCCAAATTGTCACCTATGGAGCTGACACAAATGATGAGAACCATGCATTGTGCACATGAAAGAATCACGCTCAACCTCACATAGAAAGATCAGAAGACAATACAGTATATTATAGAAAAAGCAAAAAACAAAATAGGAGTCTGAGACATATAACAAAACATTAGAAAACTAAAATGGCAATGGACTGGTCATGTTGCAAGACTGTCAGACAACTGCTGGACATCATGACTCACAACATGAATCCCCTGAGATCATATGCCAAATTGTGACAAATAGAAAGTAAGATGGTGTGACGAGCTGGTCAATTTCAGAAAGTACTGGCCCCGCGACACCCATGATAGAGAGATCTGATGAGGAAGTCCGACGACGGATGCCAAAATACTGCTGCTGCTGATGCAGTAAATAGGGCAGTGAGGGGGCGGGGAGTAGGGCCCAGGACGAGAGGAAGAGAGACGAAGTGAAATAAAGGCGAATAATAGCAACATAGATTGCAACCGCCTGGTATTTCAAGAAAGTTTAATTCGGGCACCGAAAGAAAAAGAAAAAAGGAACCCTCCATCTTAGAACAGATAGATCTCTTTAATCTCCTACTTAAACGGTGGCGCATGTATTTTTTTCTTCAATTTAATGAACTCCTAAAAGTTTCAACTTTCTACTTGCGCAACCCGACTGACTGCCTAGGAGTTGAACACAACAGATGAAGCGAGTTGTTTCCTCAGAATTCTCTCTCTCACCCTTTCTCTTTCACGCTACACCCCCACACACGCACACACACACATATATACATATATATATATATATATATATATGTAGAGAGAGAGAGAGAGAGAGAGAGAGAGAGAGAGAGAGAGAGAGAGAGAAAGAAAGAGATTATCCGTCGTAGTGCATTGATAAATCTTGCCATCTATTATATCACGTTCGATTTGATGAACTCTTTAAAGTTTCAACTTTCCAATTGCGAAACCGGACTCATCATCATAATAAGTCTTTTAAACTGACTAGTCATACAAATAAGCAAGACACCATTTCATTCCAATTAATAAATACATTTATACTAAAATATATATCGTTTTAAAATTCTCTTTAAAAAATATTATCAAGGAATACTAGCGTTCGCCGGGAAAAAAACCCCACAAATTTGGCTGCATGAACGAAAAAATAATGCTAAACTGTATGCGGAAGTGTGCATGGTCCTGCTCGGGAATGTAATAAGTTACTTTATACCCGGGAATCGCCTGGAATCCTCCATCATCATCATCATCATCATCGTCATCATTCTTTTAACGTCCGCCGTTGGACATAGACCTTCCCTAGGATCCGCCACATTTCTCTATCATGGGCGTCGCAGAGCCAGTATTCTCTGAATTAGTCCAGTTCGTCTCTCTATCTTGTATTTTGTCAGCTTCGGTTTCACTTGTGGTCTCTCGTGCAGGTTGAGCATGATTCTCTCATGCGCATGTTGCATACTTCTTAGCTTGCAGGTCTGTCTCTTGGTTAGGTTCCATGTTTCAGCTCTATAAGTGACTATCACGAAAATGCTTTGGTTGTATACTCTTCTTTTTAGGATAATTAGGATCGTCTTGTTTTTGTAGGTTGAGCTTGCTCTGCCGAAGGCTTGCCATCCTAGGGTGATTATCCGCTTGATTTCTTCTTCTTTTGTGGGTTTCCTAGAGATTCGTTGTCTAAGTTAGATGTAGTGGTCTACTTGACTGGCTGAATTGATCACAGCGGATGAATCCGATTATATCCCGGAGTTTTCGTCGCAGTGCAATGGTAAATCCTGCCATCTATTGATATCACATGTCTTGAATAGAAACATGTTTAACTCAACAAAATCTGAAATAAGAACAAAGACAGGCTGCAATTATAAATAATTATTTTTCTGATATTGTCAGCAAAGTCTTATCAAATGACGTCCTTAAAATACATAATGCCGAAAACATAATTGATGGGAGACTGATTGTGTTTATAAGGTTCTATAATGATAAAAGCTTACACGTGGTTATGGTAAACAAATTTATAATAAATATATCTATAAGAAAAACTTGATGTTGTAGTACTACTACTATTAATAATAATAATGATAAAGCAATGATGATAATAATAATGATGATGATGATGATGATGATGATGATGATGATGAATCAAAGCAATTCAGAAATTTCCGGATAGTAAATAGGAAATTGAATAAATTCTGCTCTAATACTATTTTTCGATTCGGACCATTATGTTCGAAATGCCTGAAAGGTTCTGGAGTTTTGATGATACTTGATGCCACATGATCTCTAGAAATGTCCACGAATGAAACGATATCTACATGGAAGAAGTTGATTACTAGTTGCAAACAGTTGTCGAAATAAGAACATAAAACCACAATAATAATAATGATATGATAAGATACTACAAAATAATAGAATATAAATATGGCTGTCACCATGTAACCATATGAATACTCTTTCAACCACTACCAAACAACTGTGGTTGGTATCTTAGTAGAAGTGAAGATCAGCACTACAGTATAGCACAGAAATGTTGGTAAAAAGTTGAAGGCTTGAGATTTACTGCCTGTTGACTTCCAGAAGTTGGGTGAGGAGATATTATGATAGTAGCAACAGTTGAGGTATAAATTACGTCTTTAGTCCATGCATCAGAGAAACTCTCAGCCAAGACAAAATATATGGCTTGCTTTCTAGCGCAAAAGAAATTGGAATTTTTTTGTTTACTTTCCGAGGTCGCTGAAGTAAACAATATGCTTTTACTCGCTTTTGCTCGCTAAATAAACGCTGGAATCAGAAATCAGTGGAATGTATTCTTTTTTGGCTGCATTGTTTATTCATCTACAAACACAGGTTAGGATATGGGGATTGCGTTTGAGCAACTGAAATCTTTAGTCAAGAAAGAGCACGAATAGTGCAAACAAAGGAAATGTGTTGAGAGATACGGAAACCGGAAATTATTCCCCAGAGGTGAAGAAATGCAAAAAATGTCGGTTTTTTGGAATGTTCTTATCTAGACACTTGATAGTACATAATATTTGAATAAACACACTTTGTTACAGAAACCAATTTTGTATCTTTGTTTCGGTCTTTTTCCTCTCTCACATTTGTTGCTCGTCTCTAGTTTTCCCCGAAAATGCTGTCTGTATCATAAACTGAATTGGACGAACGCAAACCATTTAACATCGTCTGCCACCCGGGGGCATGTTACTGTTCCATTTGTTCATTTACTCTCCAATTCCGACAATTTAAAAATTATCTGATGGAGACCTATCGTCTCCAATTACATTTGATTGAAATGGAAGATTGTTATTGCTGAATCACAATTCCGATTCGATGTCCCCTACTTTCAAATATTCAAAAACCCGTTACCCAACCCGACAAAAAAGAGACCCGTCCACTGAACTCAGTATTTTTTTTCAACTTGTGAAGCCCAATACCATATTTTTCGAGATATTTTCATTTACTTAGTAAACAGGGATAAGCGTATCTGATTTGGAATTCTGCGACGCCTTTCTAAGCGCGAACACGAAATGGCCGAGCTGAACTTTCTATCAATGTTGCATTCTAGGGATATATCATGATATCATCCTCGTGTTATATCAAAAACCTCAGTTTTCCTTAGATTATACGTACTTGTCACTGACATTTTCATTGACTAATCTGTATTAGTGATAACACTTATCTAGTCATATGATAGATCTAAACTAATTTAAAGTTTGTATATAACTTGGAAAAGAGTCATAAACATAGGAACTTTGTTTCGAACTATTTGACTTCTTCTTCGAACGCTGTGATTAAATCGAAGAGGTTGAAGTGTCTAAAACAAAGTTGATAATTAAAAGCTGTATTGGCGTTCGATCATATAACGTGTAAACTTTTAATCTTAGACCAAAGCTAAGTCTAACATTAATTGTAACCTAAATTTTATCGTATTCATATATCGCCTTTCCACAGCATAACAAGACGATAAACTCGCTCGCTGATTATTGCTGGCTCTATGGTAGTTTTTTTCTAACTTCATCATGTTAAATTGAGAATATATGTTTAAATCTCTCAGTTTTAATTATGTTGATTGTACCTCAGTTTCCAGTTTGTCTTCAGTCTTCTTTGGCAAACTTGGTCCATAGTAATCTCTCTTCAAAATGTTTTGAACCTCACGATCTGCAAGGCTAAACTGGATAACTCATTTCTTAAATTAGAGTTCACGGCCATTTTTTACAAAACAAAACAAAAAAACAAAAACAAACCACCAAACAAAACAAAACAAAAACAACAAGAAACAACTAACATAGATTGAAAAAAAACCCTCACATTTTCTTCAATGGTGACAATAGAATTAAGAAATGCGGATAAAATGATAACTTAGTCATAGTCGTAACAGTTTTGTTGTCACTTAATTTGATGTTCTAATTGATAAAGTGTCTCCTCTTAGCTAGAAATATGAGACTAAATATCGTCGATTACCGCTTATATTTATTGGTTTGGAAGCGTTTTGCTCCGTTCTAATTGATGAGACTAATGGACAATAAATCTTATCCTTTGCTATTTTTGGATCTGAGGCTCTGATCTCTCTGTCATTTATTTGCTTCTTCACAGCTTTGCATACACCACCCCCAGAGTCCGGGCTTTGAAGTTACTTCATTTACGTTCTTTTCACAATGATAAGGTCAAGAGTTTCAATCTACAAACGGACTAAGTTATAATTCTTGCTTTTCACCTGAGACCATAAATCTCGAGAGAGTGTCCTCGTACAAATTTTGCATCATTTGATTCTCGTATTACTAGGAGTGTACATTTGTTTTATTTCGAAAATCAATCTAGAGTAAATTAGTGTCCAGACAAGGGTTTATGGTGCTGTAAAAAACATCGTTGGACCTGGACAGGAAGCCATTAGCTTAGCCCAACCTACGCAGAAAATCAATGGTTTTCCTGCCTGTCTATCTATCTATCTATCTATCTATCTATCTATTAGAAACTGTCAATTAAAACAACATCGATGTAGGTTTCTCCTGTTTTCAAGTTGGTCTAACTGGCTGGCTATGTATCACGTGTTCAGGCCACACCTCTGGGTGAAAGATCAAGTATGCATTCCTTATCATGTCGAACGAGATATTTTTGATTGAGGTTTCAATTAACAAAGTGAATTTGAGCTAAATACGTCTGTTAGTTTGTGTCCGGCAGCGTTCACATTCTCTTTGTAAAATTACTTTTTAGTGATGCAATAGAAGGCGAAAGAAGTAACCTTCACTGATCGTCCCTTTCCCATTTTTTTAAATTCATCATTCCCAAAACGACATGCTACTACATGGTTACATAACGGTTTCTATTGAGTGACGAAGCAGATTTATCTTTCCATCTATCTACCTATCTAACAATCTCTCTTCTCCTTTAACAAATTAGTTTTCAGTCCGGACAGTCAGCGTTTATATGAAAACGATATTTCGGATACTTATTGTCAAAGTAAGAAGTCTCTTCTTTCAAAAGATTACCAACAACCAATCTTATTATCTACCTAGGGTACAATGTATGTATAATGTATTATGCAAGCAATCTCTCAATAATCTTATCGTTATTTCAATGTTTTATTAGGCATCCATTATTTTATAGTCACACACCCGGTTTGTTTGTTAAATGTGATAGTTGCTCATTTCATACTGACGACAGTTGCCGAATTAAAAACAGAATTTCCCTATAGCGATTTTCAAGGCAGGCATGTCATCCCTTCTTGGAAGATTGGTGCAACATAGCCTTCTTATCCAATTTATTGTTATTTGACAATGTGTCGGACTGAGCTGAGCTTAGTGAATATCAATGCATGCTCTTGTGATCTAACTTTTTCATTTCTAACTTCATGAAAACAATTCACACTTTTTATTTCATGACTATATATATATATATATATATATATATATATATATATATATATATATATATATATATATGCGTGTGTGTGTGTGTGTGTGTTTGTGTGTGTGTGTGTGTTTGTGTGTGCTCATTTTGTATTCCCATCATTATTCCGATAATGTAGGTTATGAACAAACGAAACGTCGAATTGAATTGAGCAATCTCATTTGCCCATCATAAGAATTGTCGCTTCACTCTAACACTGTGGGATGAATAATAATCCACATCGATACACTGGCCATATTTATATATTATATATATATATATATATATATATATATATATATATATATATATATATATATATATATATATGTATATATATATATATGTATGCACATATATATACACACACACATAATTTTCTTCTACTCGGATATCTCTTGATATTCATTTCCCCTCACATTCATTTTTATCTCTCATTCGGTTATTCAACTTTCAGGCAATCATTCTGATAATTTGTTTTCTTCCTTTTTGCCTTTTTTCAATGTTGATTTTGTTTCCCAGTCACACATTCTCTCTGCTACAAATTTTACAATTTTTCAGGTCGCATTAAAAGGCAATCAGACATAAAAAAATTCCTTTTTTTTTTTCGTTTTCTTAACTTAATTAACATTTCTTCTGTATGAATTAAATTTACTTGCACGTTTGGAACAATCAACCCACCCTTTCCTCTCTCTCTCACTCTTTTCTCTCTCTCTCTCTTCTCTCTCTCTCTCTCTCTGTCTCTCTCTCTCCGTGGCTGGCACTTTAAAATTTGTGGCTTTCTTTGCCTTATCCCAAACCTCTATGCATCGACATTTTCTTTTTCTTTCTTTTAAGCAAAACATTATTACAACAAAAGAGGGACTACTACTCTAGCCATCTTGGTTTGAATCATGAAAATCTTTCTTGAGAATCTAGGCTTAAGAATCAATAAAAATCCTATTTGTCTCTATGTCGACAACTCACTGGTACAATACCAGTTTTAACAAAATAACAACCTTCCCATTAGAGTCCTTGGATTCTCATCAACACTCAATCATTTGTGTTCTTTTGAAAGTAGTCAATTTCATCCCAAGAATAACCATTCAAACATTCCCATTCATATTGAATCCATTCTTCAAGATTTACATGTAGAAGTGATTTTCCAAGCATAAAACTGGCTTTAATTTTACCCCTGTATTGGTAACTTAGTGTGATCCTTGATACAGAGTATCTTCACACATAAACATCCCCTTTAGAGAGTCAACTGAAAAAGGAAGAGCAGAGGAAGTTTTCACAAAGAAGATAGTTTGAAAGACTTCAGAAGATACTTATACAACGTTATTGTAATAAACGCAGGCAGTTTCGACTCAATATCGATAACTGTTTAATCAGCTGAATTATTCCAAACATCAATTGATTTTGAAGTAGGACACAAATCGAGAGAATATGAATACACCCTGGCATCGATATGTTTTACAGCCCTAAATTGCCAGATTATAAATACTTTTATTTTAGCACTTGGAATTATTGAAAATCCTGATCATAATATTAAATTGTTATATCGAATCACAGTAGCCCTAGAAAAGGCCCGACCAACCAGCCAAGAGGGCTACAGATTCTTCTCTCTTTGAGTGTTCGTGGATGTTGTGTCTATGTGTGTGTGTGTGTGTGTGTGTGTATTTGTCTCCTGTTGCCAATGTCACATTTTTGGGGCCACAACCTTGGAAATTTGCACGAATACACCACTAGGCCCATCTAAAAATGTTTCTGAAGGTTTTTATGGCCATTTTGGGATCAGCAATGTCCAAATCATGCGTGGATATTTTTTTTTAGACAATCTTAGAAAAAAAAATCTATCTAATCCCAGAATTTTTTTTTCAGACTATTAGTTCTGGTACATGCGCGGACTATGGGGATTCACTTAAGCAAGGTACGGATATTTCTTTTTTTAAAATTACATACGAAGGAAACAAATTCAGGCAACAGTGTTACATATTTTCAAAGTAGAAACTAGTGTGAAAATTGCTTTAGCTCGTTAATTACCATTTTCCAAAACGAAATAACAGTTTTTGAAAGGAATCGTCCAACAGCAAAGCGATAAAAAACAGATATCGACTGGCTCTAATTACTTGTCCTAGATTTTTTAAGGTGGAATTATTGATTTCATTCTTCAATGCATTAAAACGGTCTTAATGTCGCAACGCCAGAGATCATGTTATATCATCTGAGCCATAAGACGAAATAAATATCCCAAATTGAAAATAAAAGCTGATGCGTACAAAAAACTGAAGATTTTCTTCATGAAAAAAAAAAAAAAAATCAAGTGAAAATTACGGATTGAAATTTAATAGCAATTTTTGCTAAAAAAGAAATTAAACTCATTTCATGAATTAAACTCGGTCAAATTTTTCCATTTTATTATTTAAGATTTCTTTTTTAGAAAACTTGTTCAAAAGATCATTTTGTTCCATGCAATTTCTCTTTTTGCGATTTTCTTTAGGTAAATATTTTTTCTTTCTTCGTAATAATCTTATGCTTTTCATGCAAAAACTGTAATACGTAATTTTTTACTCTTCTCAGTTTTTTATTTCAACAAGAGAAAAATGAAAAAGATAAAATCTCTCATTCTTCGCCCCCCCCCCCAACAAACAAAAACAACGGACGCGAATAAGAAGTAACTCACCCACAACTTGAACCCATGAATCTACTCACTTCATAGTCGGCAATTCAAGATATTTTTCTCATCGAAGATAAAAGATCTCCACATCCGGTTGATGGCCGATCCCACCTTTGTGATCGCCGGTCGATTGGATCATCCATTGATGCAGTATTCGATGAAGTCAGTTGAGGACTGTGGTGACATCATCACCATTTCAACAGACACTTTAGATTATTCCCATAAGCACTATAAAGATTATAGTCGTCATTATCAACTCAACGTGAATGTCAATGAATTAAGCGAATAAACTAATAAAGTATTTGATTTGTTGAAATCCCAAATGTCCCTATTTAGTCAGCTGTCAAGCAAACAAAGCCTAACTGGTAAAAGATTCATAGGAAAAAAAAGAAAAAAATAATTAAAGAATTGCCAATTTCCAACCCCTAAGAGCTTTGGTCACGTGTCTGATCAGCCAATTCCTTTCAATCTTTATCATTAATATCTCTTCGCTTTATGTTTGCATCTACCATCACACTGGATCTTTCATTTTATCTGATTCTAATCATTCATAAGTTATTCAGTCCACATATTCACTCGTATAAATCAAGGAAAGTCAATTAGGGGAAAATGAGGTGAATAAAATATTAAAAATCAATCTCTTATTGTTTGTTAAGCAAATATTGCTTACCTGCAAATTTGTTTTAATCGAACTCCACCCAAAGTCTGGAGTTGAATTCGTTTTCCTGCAGTAATATGACCGACATGAACAACAAGAACAATTCTCAACAAATTCACATTTGCCTTACAAAAATATGCAAATATGACCAACTGATTAATAGGAGGCTCTCTTAGCGACTGAGCTAAATTGATGAAATCTCTGATACAAACGAGCAAGTGATTATTTCATTCTAACAAATGAAAAACATTTATGAAATCAACATTTCCCTTACGCGATTTGAAATCATAACCAGTTGAGTATTTGGCGGCTCTCTTACTGACGAATTGATAAGCCTTGCATATCCCAGGAATTTATCTCACAGATACGCAATGGTTCATTTTATTTCAATAGATAAATACTTTTATACTATATAGATAATGATTTACAAAAAAAATTAAAAAGTTTTTTAATGTTCAGTGTTTAAAGCTGTAAAGCTCTCTTAAATATATCTATATCTCTCTATCTCTCTCTCTATATATATGTGTGTGCACGTGCGTGATTAAGCCCTGTTTCAAAATATAAATACTTAGTATATAATTATATCAATATACGATACACATAAAACCTTATATAAAATGACTTGCTACATTGATATGACTGTTTTGTTTTAAAAATCCCCGAAACGGTTACATGGTAAATAACTGATGATCCCAAAAAGAGAAAATTTATACATTGTACCATAAAGACCAAGTAAAGGGGAAAAAACACCGAAGAAAATTGCATAAATTGCATTGACAGATATTGGGAAATAAGTGACTGAAGTGACACAAAAATATTTTGAATAAGTTTTTCATGTTCAATGTTTAAAGCTGTACACACACACACACACACACACACACATAAATATATATATATATATATACATATATATATATATATACATATATATATATATATATATATATACATATATATATATATATACATATATATATATATGTACGTATGTATGTATGCATATATAATACAAAAGTTACATTGATCTTTCTCAGTCGAAATAGAAGTACAAGTGGTGTTTGACCCTGTACGTTGTGAGTCGTGGTGCCCAGCAGTTGTTCGACATTCTTGCCACATGGCCGATCCATTGCCATTTGAGTTTATTTCAAAAGGATCCAATGATGTTTCTGACTCTTGTTTTTCTCTTATATACTGTTCTATATTAGGATCTCTCCACGTGATGTTTACACGAGATTCTCTTTTGTGCGCGAGGGTCAATCTTTTGGTTTGTTTCCATGATTCAGCTTCGTAGGTTGCATTGGTTGCACATCTTCCTTCTTAGGACTAATGCGATGTTCTTGTTGTTGATGGTTGAACCGTCTGACCAGTAAATCAAGTGGAACCAATGAACTAATCAGAAACCGTTACCAAAATTGTTGAAATAGGTTCCTTCAGTTTCCAAGTTGGTCTGGCTGGCTATGTATATTTGTGTGCGTGCTTGTTGTGTGGATTGTGTGCATGTGAGGTAATCCAATAAAATGGTGGTGGTAATTTGACCACGTGGAAAGTGAAATAATAAAAAAAACAAAACAAGTGTTACATCTAAAAAAATACCACCAGCTTTTTTGGAATGCGGAAAGCCTGCCAACCGAGAGTGATTCTCCGCTAGATATCCCCTCACTTTGAGGATCTCATGAAGATAGACGTAACAATGTATTACTTGAAAGTTTGATTTCCAATTACATACCCCCCCCCACCAAAAAAAAAAAAAACCCTACACATCTCAAACTGATGTTCTGGGATCACGTACATTTCGTTAACTTACTTATGAGTAGATTTAGAAGTTTTATCCTCCCTCTTCTCCACGTAATCTCAAAGCTGGCACGAATAATTCCAATTGCTGATGAGAAGACAAACATTCTATTCTTACAAACGCAAATAAATCATTACAACACCGCTATCCCGTTGATGATACACAATAACCTTATCCTTATCACCAACACCGACGTAATCATTATTATTAAAATCACTGTCGATACGATAACAAACTAAATCACTACCAAGTTGCCGTTATCTTCTATAGTTCTCTGCATAAGGTTGCCACTATCACTATTTTTATCACCATCAAATATGAACAATTTACCGACCACGGAACCCAATTTGCGACATTATTAGCACTGATAAATTGCCTACTTTTGGCATGATCGTCTCCATAATCATTCTAACTATTGCAATCGCTACAATTACTGTCTCTTCAATTGTCTCCAATCACTGTGCCAAATTATCAGCTTTCATTTTCAAAATCCTGCTCTCATTCATTGACATCATGGCCATTGATCAAGACGAAGAAGACCAGCATCCTGACTCATATAAACACCATCAACATATCACTGGCTATGAAGCATCAGTAGCATTGCCACCGTAAGCCAACAAAAAGTACCAATAAAATGATATTGGTTCCTTTCAGTTTTATTGTTAGTCTTTCCTTTGCCAGACTCGGTTGTGTTCATTTGAGTCCCAGAAAATACAATGTTCTAAATTCAATATGTCTTAATTTAAGATCAATTGTCCGAGCAACATTCGATCTGTAAGGATTTCTGACGTTAGAAAAGAGTAGAAATATTTTTACGTAGATTTAATCGAAACACAAGTAAGAATTATATTGTGCCTCCATCTAAAATCCACAGAGCATTTCAGATAAAAAAACAAACTTGTATTTTCCTGCCTATAGCTTTGAGAAGGATCATTACCATTCAAAGAGATTTTCGGACCATTGAACTCCTACTTGTTCTCTGAAGTCTCGTTTATAGACAAGGAAAACGAGAAAAATCGAAGAAGTGGAACCCATCAACCCATCGATAACCTGATGTAGCTTCCATAGCTCAACATAGATAAGATAAGGAAGTCCCAACAAGGAGAGAAAAAAAGACATCAACTGAATCCAACGGTATAAGCGTTGCTACCATTGTAGAAAACAATCTATTAACCCCCATCACATTTGGATAATACACCGGGAGAAGGCCGTAGAATGCACAGGCTGAAACGTTATGTTTGCATCACAAACAACAAGAGGAGTTCAATCGTCCGAAAAAAATCCTCATTGATTGTACTTTTCTGTTCGTGCCATTTTAACCATTAGAAGTTGAAAAACTCAAGCTTGTATTCGATTTCCATTCGAAGCCAACATTATCGCAACTAAACTCAGGACTAATGAAAAATTGATGTTTAGTTTGATAATTGACTTTTACTTCGAGGTTTTGTGCAGTGATTTTTCAATTCTGAATTTTTGTTCATATGAAATAATATTCTCTTCTTGAAACACAAGCAAATTAGCAGATAATAATTGTATTTATAATTTTCCACAAACATGACAATATCCATATTTCTTTTGTATCCAGCATTGGATGTTCAGCTGAATGCATCCATATCTAACATTCGCCTAAAATCAAAATTCGAAGCAAATTTAATTCTTTCGTCACTTTTTTAAATGTATCATACTGGAAACTGGAGAGGCAACATGATGGATGTGGACAAATCATTTTTTTTTTCTGCGTGGAAGAGGTCGGTTGAATACGACGGAAAAATGGGGTCCCGTTTTGGTTTGTAGGAAAGACAGCTCTAATTCATGAAAAACTGTGTTGAATTATTTGTCTGAGCAGATAAATAAATCTTGCATGTGTTAGGACGATGCTTGTAAAGCCAGTTTAACTTCAGCGTTCATACACTGCACAGACAGATCATCAAAAGAAATCTAAACTCTTTCTTTCCTATAAATCTCCCTTATTTTTCGTCTCTAACGTTCTAGAAAATATGTTGTTGATCTCTTATACGAGGAAACAAAGGAAAAGACAACGATGTTATTGGACATTCGTTATAAAAGGCTGATTTACACCATGAAATAAGATGGCTGCATCAACTTATATTGCAATGAAAGATTAGATACATGAAATTCTCATAGGATTTCATTATGTCTCGTATCCTTTTGCAGAAAATTGAATGTTCTGCATTGTTTAAAATGAATCCCCAGAATTTGCATTAATTTTGTTGAATAAAGGCTGCCCTGAATAAAAGCGAATTTGATCAAGGTTTTGCAGATGAAAGTTTCAACTGATTGGAAGGATCCCGAAGATGCCCATAGTCTTATGTTTTTCAATCACCTTTATCCCTAATTGCAACAATGGATTTCATTACGATATTTTATTTTATATGGCCAAGATTGAAATTTCAACGCGTAAAAATATTTCTACTCGGTGAAAAAAAACAAATAATACATACAGTTCTACTGAAAAATGAAATATCTTTGATAAAAAAAAAGGTAAATAATTCTATAGTTTCCTGGATGCAAAATATACATCTCAGTTCATAAAGAGCAACAGATGTAAGGGTTATTGTAGACAGGGAGTTTGTTGACGAATACGTGATAATAGGTACATAATTTGGACGAGATGACCCTATATTCCTGATCAATGATAATCATAATATATATAAATTACTTTTGTTTTGAGCAATACAAAAATAATGAAAAAGAAATGAGAGAGAGAGTATATGAAGACAAATGAAGAGAGAGAGAGAGAGAGAAGAAAAGAAAGAAAGAGAGAGAGAGAGAGAGAGAGAGAGAGAGAGAGAGAGAGAGAGAGAGAGAGAGAGAGAGAGAGAAGTTGAGAAAGTTTGGAATGGAGGAAATGAAAGGTTACATCCCCAATATACGCATCCTGTTAAATTCAAGCATTGGTATAGACATGATGTTGATCCTGTGTCAGGTAAACTTAACTGCCCCTAATTAAGGATTCTGTTTGGTATGTAGACGGTGAAGTGTCATTTATAAAAGAGCCTAGAACACTCGGAAATTCAAAATTTCCACGATAATTCAGCGAAGGTCTTTTCAGGGACACCAGAACAGCCGGGGCAACGGGGGCAGCCGTGTGTCCTCTATTAAAAAAAAAAAAGAAATTGAAAGGGCCTCTATCGCGAACTATTTTAACCTTCTTAAAAAACTTACTGCAATAACTGAACATCTTTGAAAGTTTGATTTTAGGACACTATCCTTTTTCCAAGGTCCAGTCTTTTACGGCCCTTCATTAAAGATCAAAGTTCAGTATCTGTTCTTATCATAACAAGCAATAATGTCCAGTTTTCAATGTCAAAAGTTATTATGAGTGCAATACTGCCATGGACCCTAATGGAGTTCAAGGCTCTCAAATTGGGAACTACCCCCTTTTTTATCATAACCCTGCAATAAAAATGTCGTAAATTGCCTCTTCTGAAAAGCTGCCCTCCCTGCCCCAAATTGCTTCCGGCGCCCCAATGTCTTTTACGCATATCTCGTTTATTCAGTTTTGTGATAACACGTTATTCAGCAGTTGGCCAAACGAATTTCAGTTACTGATCTATACTTATGAATGATAATTTGATTGCTACAGAAGGCAGGATATGTGTCAGCAGTTGGAAAAGTAGTGATATCGGTCAAGATTTGGAAATTGATATCGTCGATAGACTAATATTTTGGTGGGCTCAGCAGTATAATTGGGGAAACGCTATGAGGTTTTTGAAGCAACTACATGAAAACGTCAAGGAACGAGTGTCCTTGATATTGGAGCAAATTCCTTGAAATATTAGGTTGCGGGCTAGCGTTTAATAAATGATAAGCAGGACAATCCTGCAACAAGTTTTTAAATGTCAAAAGCAACTATGTCACAAATAATATGCCATCAAGTGCGTCCTATTTACGCCACAGAATTCTCAATAAACATTCGCATATTTAGTAAACGGTACATGAGAGAATTATGCTCAACACCATATAGAGAGATCACAAAACAGTGCTGTATATTAGAGAGAAAAACAGGAGTCCAGGATATCATAGAATCTATTAAAAAACTAAATGGCAATTGGCTGGTCATGTTGCTAGACTGTCAGTCAATTGATGGACATCACGACTTACAACATGAATCCTCTGGGAAAACTGTGGCCAGCAAAATATAAAATGGCATGATGGACTGGAAACGTCCAGAGAGTATTGCTTCTGCAATGTCCATGATAGAGAGGTATGGCTAATCCTGTGAAAGGTCTATGTCGAACGACAGACAATAAAAGGCTGCTGCTGCTGCTGATGATGATTGTTTTACAAAAGGACACATTTCTCACCAAATCTACCTACGAAAAATATAATAAACTTGTGGATTTAATTGCTATTTATTGATAAAAATTCGGATAAAAGATTAATTTATGGAATATATTGAAGCATGTTCACTAATTAAAATAATTTTAAATCAGCCAAAGATTTGTTTAGTGTTGTATTCATTAATCCAGTAGGCATTCCAGGGATCGATTTTGATGCACTCAATCGGAAGTCTAGCACAATATATATATATATATATATATGTATATATATATATATATATATATATATATATATATATATATATATATATATATATATATATATGTATATATGTATATATATATATATATATATATATATATATATATATATATATATATATATATATATATATATATATATATGGGAGACCGGATGTACATGGTTTAAGAGTCAGGTTGAATCACCTTTTGTTTCCACCACCTGGTGGTGCCAGTGTTAGCCTTACTTCGAGCAGAAAGATTGTGACCGTTTGTCATACATGTTGTGAGCAGGAAAGGTTTTGCATGAACAACGTTTCTTTTTCACCCTAGTAAGTAACCTTTCCCTTTAACAAACCAATGCCCAATTCATGCTGTTCTGTAGGATTGATGATAGCATGATCCATGTTAAAGAGACACGGAAAGACACAGTGTATATATTGCATTCAGTCGGAACTTTTTCTTTGGATAGAATATAAAGAAAGCCATGTGTTTGAGGCTGGTTGGTACATTGTAAGTGGGGTTACTTGGTACTCTGTAAAATTGCCTGCGAAATAACAAAAACTCCAAACTAGTCATTGATATCTTCATTCTTTTCCCATCTGTCATCTTATTAGAATGCATTATTGAGGTCCACTCTCATATGATTCCATTTGTCCTTCCACGAGGTCATTATATTCCAAAAGTCTTTCTTTTTATGCTAATACATTCTTCTATCTGATATAGAAACTTTGTCACTCTCAATTATAACGCAATATTAATCACATCTGTACCTACTTGCAAGAGAACCAACTTGCCCAATCTGATATAACAACTGTCCCCACCTGTGGGTTAGGTTGACACACTCTTGCTGAATGTTTAACTGATGTTATAATGAACTTGATGGGTGTTTCTGATTCCTACAATCCATCAAAATGAAGTCCTTTTTCCATGGTAACTTTTGGTTATATTTGCGAACTAATTTACGTCGCAGGTAGTTACTGCCATCACAATTAAGAATGTACCAACTAGCCCTGCTCTCCCCTATATAGGTGTGTGCGTAATATATATATATATATATATATATATATATATATATATATATATATATATATATATATATATATATATATATATATATATATGATCGCTCATAGATGAGTACATTATTACAACCTTTCTGATATAAAAAAATAGACGGATCTTATTATTTCTCGTGGAAAGTTATACTATCTAAACGGACATTATCGGTTATTTATGAATGAACTTTACAGAATTGAAACTTGACTGCTAAAATACTTTTTCGTAGGCATGTGCTCATTTTTGGACGACAACATATCCATTTTTTTGGCAACAAGTTTCCATGCTGTAGAGCTGTAGACGAAAAAGCTTGTAAGAAGAAACATGAAATAAAGACAAATACACACCTCCCCCCATATATATATATATATATATATATATATATATATATATATATATATATATATATATATATATATATATATATATGTGAGAAAATAGAGAAAAAGGCTGAGAAAGGAAAAAGAAGTATTGACGAGAGAGAGAGAGAGAGAGAGAGAGAGAGAGAGAGAGGGGGGGGAGGTGTAGGAGCATCAAAGCGTGGATTGCCCAGTACAGTTTTCTCTTTTCTCTGAAAGCATCCCTTTTTAGGGACAAAACGCAACATTTGGTGTATGTTGGGCGTAGATGGTTTGAGGAAAGGGTACTATAGTGGTATTCGTTGGAGAACCCACCCTAGAAACGCCCTCTCCTTCTTTTCTAGTCACCCATCATTGAGAATTTTTATTCTTAAAAAAATGTATAACTCTCAGATGCCAAGGTGTCGCCATGAAGACCGACAAACCTCAATTATTTTGTTTGTGTTGTTTGAAATGCATTGTAACTTCTTTATGCATGCTGTGACTCCCAAACGTCAAGATTCCATTTTGTTTGTTTGTTTTTTTTGGCTTTTATCTTTGTTTTTCCCCCCTTTTTTTTTTCGATGACACTTGGGTACAAGAAACGCTTCTCGAAGATATCGGTGGGAAAGTTGCAGGAGAAGGAGAAGAGGAAGGAGAAGAAGGCGAAGAAGGCGGAAGATGAGAGGGGGCGGAGAGGCTGAAAAGAAAGCCTAAAAAGTTGGCGTACAAGATGATAGGAAGGGAAATATAAGTGAAAGGGAGAACATGGTTAACAAAGAGGGGAGGTAGAAAGGAAACACATGGGAGAATTCGGGAAGGAAAAGCATCGAGAAGAATAACGAAGAAGTTGAGAAGGAAATGAAACGAAGCAAACAGAAGACAAAAAGCAGCAGCAGCAGCAGCAGCGTTTCAAAGCGCGTAAAAGAAAAGGACGATTCAGTGTATTCCTTGCGCCGAATTGACAAAATTGCCCAATTGGCGAAGTTTTGATTTTTTTTCCTGCAAAACATAAATAGATCCGTAGTTTTAATTTGATCAGAAATGTATCAAAAATCAAAACAAGGTTAAAAAATGACTATTCATCTCAATCTCGTAAGTTTTGGTAATCAAAGTGAAATCAAAGTTTTTTTTTTACAAAAAATAAATGAATACGTAGTTTTAACGTTTTTTTTTACAAAAAAAAATGATTTGATCAAAAGCTCATTTGATCAAAACACGGCCACAACAGAATTTTTTACGATCAAAAGTTTACGTAATCAAAGCAAAATTGAACTAGAACCAAGAAAATTTCGCCAATGGGGCAATTTTGCTGATTCAGCATAACATATCAAATGGAATAAAAATATTCGTGAAAGTATTTTGACTTTTTCATGCCTTGGATTGACGTAGCTCTGTTTATAAATGAAATATCTGTCTGATTTTTTTTTTATTGATATGATAGCGTAATATCTGGATTTACAATATGTCACTTTTGTTGTGATTAGGGAGAATTTCTTTCTCTCTATACATATAATTGCAGAAACATTTGGGAACATTCCCAAACGAGGGAACACAAGTACATTGGCAAAGACATGCGAACGAGGGGAAGGATGGAAAATGACAATGAGGGTTACAGACGTCAAATAAGAAATAGAGACATATATTCAGTAGAAGAAAAAAAGACACTACAGACAAAGAGAGACAAAAACATATGTACTCAGAAATATAATAACACATGTTCTTGTGCTCCAGTCCAAGAGAAGTCGTGGGAGCGTAATTAGAGTCACACAGCTGTGGCATCTGTACTTACTGTAAAGACACAAAAATAAACATTTCATACGGCTCAGTTTTGTCTTCTAAAACCCTTTCATTGCGTTTTTAATTCATGTAAACTTAAAATATATTGAATATGATTTCAACGCTAACACGGAAATGTACTTTCTTATAGCCTCTCGCTATCTACCTCGAATCCTCAAACCAAAAAGAATTGAGTATGAAATAATCGGAGCATCTCTACGTCAAACAGAGCTGAAGAATTCCAATACCATTCTTTACAGTGAGCATTGATGTTTCGGAACGTTTTTACGGAATGAACATTCGGAATACTATTGATCATTCATACTCCGAATTGGAGTTGTCTCTCAAGAGACAGACGCTTCACCTTTTTATATTAAAGATCAACTGTTGATCGGCACCGATAAAGCAGTTCAAAGAAACCGGGAAATTAAATTGATTAACAAGAAAAGATAAAAATGAAAAAAAAACAAAAAAACAAAAACAAATAGAAATAAAAAGTAAATAAAAAGGAATAAGGCAACCCCCCCCCCAAAAAAAACAAACAAAAACAAAACAAACACCAAAATTAACTGCACGTAAACAAACTCGAACCCACATTAAGACCGACATGCTCATATTCACATATGTGAGGGTAAGATGTATTTCTTTTTTTGTTTTGTTTATATGTAATGAGCACACACACGCCAGTGAAACACGAGTTGGACTTTAACTTATAAATTAGTTTAAACTAAGTTTAATAGACACTTATTAACACTCGATACAACTACGTGGGAAAGGTGCTACTTTCGCTGACTTGTTAGTCGGAATTAGAGTACTATGAAAGGTGACTGGAAGTGCGTATTTTTGTTTATTAGAAGGAAAAACGATTATTTTGCAATCATGTTAGTCACCAGATTTAGTGAAAATGCTGCATTAACATGAATGTGATAAACAAACTGAAATTTGAAATGGAGGATATTTTTTTGTTAATCGTGTAATCTGAGGACCCTCTACCCCTTCTCTCTCTCTCTTTCTCTCACTATATATATATATATATATATATATATATATATATATATATATATAGAGAGAGAGAGAGAGAGAGAGAGAGAGAGAAAGAATACTGTTATTTTGCGAGTATTTGAGATTCAATAAATTTGTACTCCGTGAAAATACCGAATGAAAAAGGCACAATAACTCCACAACCAATTGACAATGCCCTGTACACCAGGATCACAGGGATTGTCACAATTCGAAAAGGGGTGTATTGTTGGCCAATCCGAAAGTAAAATGAGTCAGTATCAGACGGTATCGAAATCGGGAATTTTCAAATATGAACCGAGTGATCTCATAAGTCATTAATGAAGGAAGAGAAACCACTTCGCGCGTTCAGAGCGACTTTGATCATCAGAAAAGTGTCTCCGCGCGATAAGACGGCAAAAGTAAATATAATCACCTTTGCAAGGCAGAAGACGTGACGGGGAGTGTCGAAATTATCTCAAGAATGGTTGTGTGGCATCTTCATCATGCAGGTTATTATGGCAAGGAATCTTAATGAAAACCATTTTTCAACCAGTCGACATTTAACAGAAAATGAAGTAGACAATCAAAATGGCAGACGATCTTTTGGAGATATGACACATTGTCATCTATTCACACAAATCCTCATTTACTGATGACAAGTATAAGAGTAGAGATTGCCTTGCCAATAATTTTGTTTGAATCGTCCACCGACTACCAGAAGACGTGGTGAATTTTCGATAATACAGTGTATTATTCGGTGCACTTGTCGTTTAGGATTTCTGAAGTGCGTGGGGAATGTTATTCAAAGGAAAATTCATATTCATTCTGCGGGTAGGAATTCTCTCCATATTCGCAGATTTGAAAAGAATATACATATTCCCTTTTCATGAATAATGAAACTATATGTCATTCAGGCCCCTTAACGTATCTGTCTGGGAAATCACTCAATGGCTCGCTAGATTGTTACGCTAATGATCAAGTCAGTCTCCTGGCGTATATCTTATTTAAAATGTCTAGACTATTTTGGATCGTGAACTATAGAGAATGACCAGGAAAAACTCCAAAAGATTAGCTCTATGTTTTGTATGCAGTTTCATCGAATATTCTACAAGTGAAGGTACCTCGAAGATTAAAAAATAGGAGGAAAGAATGGTAATGGCAAATTAGAATATTCATATTAAAATATTCTGGAGCTGTTTAGATGTGTATGTGCGTATGTGCACACATGTGTTTTATAAAGCAAACTTTTGAACTACGTAGTTTAAAGTTAGGAAAAGAGACGTTCTGCCTTTCTTGAGGATTTTCATCGAAAGAAGACTGCAAACTGGAGCGGCCGAAACGTTTTACTGTTACATCTGCAAAATAAAAAAAAGAGTTCAGTAGTCTGAAACTTGGGTTTGTTATAGACAACAAAAATAGATCATGAGAAAAAATGTAAACTTATTGAAATACGCATACACACACGCATACACACGCATATGAATGTGTGTGTGGTATATAAGTGCGCGCTTGTGTTTGTTGACATTTTATTCCAACTTTGAACAATATTTTTGCATTTGCTGTTAACTCACAACAAATAAAACGCACAGATATATATATATATATATATATATATATATATATATATATATATATATATATATATATATATATCTCGAATCGAATTTTATCCAAATACAGTGCCACCCATCCCCACCAAAATTATCCATACCTGAAAACTCAATATAAAACTAAACAAAAAAAGTGTCTTCGGGTTGAGCTTGATTTCTCGCCAACTAAAAGAAGGTACGCAGCTACACCTCCAGATTTTGCACGAAGACAAAGGTGTCAATGCAAAGAAAAACTCTTTATCTGAGAATTCATGGAGTTAACCACTCGATCTGTAAATCTTTGCCTCCTTTAGTTGCTCTTGTAGCATTAAAACTCTGCATCTGAACGCCACAATCAGGTGTGAGATTACAACCGAGGAGAAATGCGTGGACTCAGCTGGAAGGAGGGTTCCGTGTGTTTCTCGTGGTGCAAGATATTTGAATGCAATTAAGGCAGTTTACAACCCGATGAAAGCTCTTGTAAACGATGTATTGTCCTCACAACGAAATTCTGCAGGAGATCAGTGAGCCTTTCCTACAATGCACCAGATGGATTGGTGAGGGTATTCATCAACTCATGATTTAGAAGCTCATCACTATTAGGAGAAATTTTACTTCTTCTTTCCGGTAAAAAGTTTCTGATTTGGGGCGCTGTCATCAGCTTTCACCAGGTTGTGAATCGACATATATACCTGAATATCTAGTGCTGCAAGGATTACAGAAACTCCTTCCTCTGGATGAGCCAAGACATGGAATTTCTCGCCAGTTAGAAGCTCATGCCATCCCACGGTGACTCTCAGAAGCAGGTTATTGCGCCCCAAAAGCAGCTACACAATGACGAAAGAAAAAAAAAAACAACCCCCAAACTTGCAGAATGTGTGGTCAACAGTCTGTCTTCCCAGAAGGACAGTTTTCGGTGCACCGACATCAATTCTGGTTCAGTGCAAACTCTAGTGTCCACCAGATGCACGAAATCTCTCTCAGTCTTTTTAGTTTTCAGGAAGTCCAATCCAAACACACTTTTGCTAGTTTAGTTTCATTCGATTTTTTATTTATAGATTTCTTTTGCAGTCAATATATATATATATATATATATACCAACCAGCGGAAAACCCGCTCTATCAGGCAGTTTTTAGCTAGTTCCTGCAGAAGGCCAACATATATTACATAGACTCAGTCTATCAATTACACCTTCATATTCCATCTGCAGGAATTATTGATAGCGATTTGAATAATTCAGAAAGTACTACTTGGCGGAAAAATCAGATCATTGCAACTTCTATTGTAGCATATTTCGATGCGTCATCATTCCGTGCGCATGTACTTCCGCTCAGCGTCCTATAACAAGTAAAATAATTCTCAAAGGAGCTTTGCAGACTTGAAAAGAATCAACTAAAATTCTTCTAGATATTTCTTCACGAAAAGAAAAAAACAAAAACTGAACCGATGAATGCGACTGATCTTTAAAATTGATCCAGGATCGACACAAGGAAAGAGTCTTGATCGGTTTTTTTTTTGAAACAACATCAATGATAATAATGAATGCAGAGAGAAGCGAGCAAGAAGTATTACGGCAAGGGGGAAGCATGTCTAGAATTATGAGATCAGGATCGAAAATAAAACACAATCTAGGCTAATAATATCCCGATGGGTCATAAAGGAATTTCGTTGTCATCTATTTATCGACAGCAGAATTTCTTCCGGATGAGATGCCGTGGCGAAGTTAATAATAAAGAATTCCAAGGGAGATCTGGCGCCGGTCACGTGTTCAACAGAAGCTATAGAGTACAACTGCACTTGGGAGGTATGTGTGGGGGGAAATCGAATGTATTCAATGGGAATAGTATTGTCTTTATTAAATAGCCCGGAATACAAAGGAAATAAATGGAAGAGAAAGGTATCTGATATTTAGGAAAATTAAGTCGGAACGGAGAAGTAAACGGAATAAATAACGAAGAGAAACAGGGGAGGAGAGTGAAAAGGAGGAATGGTGTGAAAAAAATAAAATATTAAAGAAAGAAGATAATGATCAATTTTGGCGGTTTTGGCTGAAGGTTTTATTTGTTTTCAAATTGTGTTTGAGCTGGGGTTCATGCTTTTTTAAAAATTTCTAAATTGAGCTGTGCACTGTGAAACTTCACTTTATAACTCTGCCTGTATTTACAGTGTACGTGTCGTTGTGTACACTTATTTCTATATTTGTTATAAGTGTATTTGTTTTTTCAACGATGTGTATTTATGAGTAAAATGTCCTCGTGAATTTGTGTCTGTGTTGAATATATGCATACGTATATGTATACGTGTGTGCATTGGTTCAATTATTAATTTGACGCATATCATTTTGCATGTATTTATTTGTTCAATTATGAATTTTGCTTGTATTTGTTTGGTGAAGAATTTTGCGTGTATTTGTTCCGTTGAAAATTTTGCATATAATTGTTATGTTGAGAATTTTGCATGTATTTTGCATGTATTTGTTTAGTTAAAAATTTTGTATGTATTTGTTCTATTAAGAATTTTGCATGTATTTTACATGTACTATTTTGAATTTATTTACCCAGTCACGAATGCTCTACGTGATAGCATTTCTTTAAGTATCAAGTGTTGTCGAAACGACTTTAACTTGTTTGGATATTTGAATACAAGTTTAATGAGTGAAACTGAGATCTGCCAAACAAGGCTGCATTCATGAAGCTGTTAGTGAGTAATGTAATCACTATCAATGATATGAGAGTCCAGTGCGTTAACTATTGCTGCGCAGCTTGTGTTTTCAACAGATGTGTCAGTATAGCATATCCAGCCATCAATCAAGCGTATTTATTTTCCTAGAAGGTATATTTACCTGTCTGTTTGCATGCAAATACACGTCAGTATGATGGTGTGTGTATTGTGTGCATGCTCTTATGTGAATAAAATCGGATACGTTTATATGATGGATGATTGTTTGAGTGCATTGCAAAAGCATATATTTTGCAGATTGTGTTCTGCGTATTGCTATGAACGATAATCTATTTTCAGATGGATTTTTGGGTTTGTATGGGTGCACATTCAATTATTTGTAAGCTTTTCCATCATCATCATCATCAGCAGCAGCAGCAGTAGCCTTTTAGTGTCCATCATTTGATGTGAAAGTTCCCCAAGATTCGCCAGACGTTTCTATCATAGGCACCACGGAGAAAATATTTTCTGAACTTGTCTAGTTCACCACGCCATCTCATATTTTGCCTGACACAATTTCGCATATTGTCACTGGGGATCCACGTTGTGATTCATGATATCCAGCAGTTGTCTGACATTCTTGCAACATGACCTACCCATTGCCATTAGAGTTATCTAATGGTTCCTATGATATCTTTGACTGATGTGTTTTCCTTTGTACACTGCGCTGTCTTGTGATGTCTCTATGCGATGTTTAGCATGATCATCTCCTGTGTGCGTTGCATGATTCTCTGTTTGCGTGTCAGTGTTAGGTTAGGTTTCATTTTTCAACTTTGTTAGTTGATATATATATATATATATATATATATATATATATATATATATATATAGAGAGAGAGAGAGAGAGAGAGAGAGAGAGAGAATTAAATTTCTACTTTTTTATGGTTCCATTGAGATTCATTGTCCAAATTAGATGTAGTGGTCCACTTCCTTCAGCTCTGCATTTTCTATTTTGATCTCTACATGTTTGCTGTGTATTACATTTGCTTTACCGAGGTTCATGTTGAGGCCTGCTTTCTTGCTTTCTTCGTTTAGTTCATCTTACATTCTTTAGAGGCTGTGAAGGTTCCCAGCAAAAAGAAAGATGCAATCCATAAATCTGAGGTTACCAAGACTTTCGGGGTCTAAGCCACGGAAAATCATTACAAGTTTGGATGAGCTGATATCACCTTGTCTTACCCCTTTTCCGCGTTGAAAGGGTCCTGAATTTGTTTCCATGGTTGTTTTCCATCCAGAGTTTTGGTGATTCAACTATTGATCGCTTTGGTAAAATCTTTGTATGCAGTTGAGTAGACTTATTTGTCTGTAATGATTTAGATACTTCCGGTTCCCTTTTTAGCATTATGATTGCAGTATTCCAATCTTCTGTGATTTTACTCCGTTTTAGGCATGTTGAATAGAGTGGCTAATTCCTAAAGTGATAACTTTACCAGCTTTTTGAGTAGGTCAACTGTGTTGTTATGTAGTCCGGGAGCATTTCTTTTTTCTGTTTGTTTGATGACTTACCTTGCCTCGCACGGAGTAACTTTGGGGAAGTCATTGAACAGGTTACTCCTGACTTGTGTATCCTGTTTATAGTTTTGTGGCTCTCGTGGCTTGGAGAAATAAGAGATTTTGTAGGATTCTTGGACACGTCCGACAATCAGGTCCTTATCTGTTGTTAAGGTTCAATTTACTTCGAACACGATGGTTATTTCAAAGGCCCTCCCCTTTTCGAGAAAGCTTCCAATGACTGCTGCTGTGTATCACCTTTTATCCTCTTTTCGTTTCTTTTGAATAGTTTTGTTCATTTTGACTGCTTCAATCTTTTCTCTTGTTGTTATCGATAGCTTGAGGTTCCTGGGTTCTCTTCTGATAACGTTTTGATGGTTCGTTTACTCTTTGGCTTGAGCATATTGGCGGCTTCTGTCAGAGAGTTTGTTATATTGTTGTTGAGCTCGTTTATGTTCTGTCCTTGTTCGAAGAGAAGTTCACAAGGCATGGCCTAATGCTCCCCATGGTTTGCACGATCATAAATATACCTGCCATTCTTGCTAGGTCGGCGGTCCCGAAAGCCTCGATCACATAACTTGCTTCACCAAGAAAACAACACTACACATTGGTACCTACAATGTCAGAACACTATCAACAAACATGCCTCTAAATGACATTGAGAATGAAATCAAAAACATCAAATGAGATGTAATCGGTATTAACAAAGTGAGTAGACTTGGAGAATTACTTTTCAGGGTAAAGAGCAAACATCTCCTCTACAACTACACAAAAAGGAAAACAGAGCATAATTAGCTTTCTTATCTGTAAATGCAGCATTATAGGATTCAAGACTCTCTCCAATCGCACATCTAGTGTCGCTGTACAGCAGTGAAAGCGTTATAAACTAAACATCATTCAAGCCAATGCTCGCTCTTCATAGTCAACCAAAGAAGAGATGGACGATTTCTACGACAACTTACTAAAAACTGCGACCTCTGAACTCAAAGACATCTAGAGATATTTCATCGTCATCATGGCAGTCTTCAATCCCTTGGTAGGTCATTACAAGTTTGAATACGAAATACGGGACAGAAGAGGTGAAGATCATGTTAATTTTTCAAAAGGATCAAGATCATGAATACCCTTTTCAAGAAGAGACCCAATAGGAAATCGACTTGGAGGAACACCAATCAAGAAACCAAGAACGAAATTGACTACATCTTAACAGACAAAATCGACATAATCTAAGATATTCAGGTCCTAAATAAAGTCAATGTAGGAGGCGACCACATAATTATACAATGTAAGCCATTCAACTCAATATTTTTCGAAAAATACCTACGTAATTTTAGACTACCTTTTACCACTTAGCATACTGGAAATAAGACACATGCGTTTATTTGTGTGTTCGAGCGCTCCTGACCACACAGATTTGAACATTTTTATTTTTGGAAAATTTTAAAAATCTATTCGATGCCTTATTTGACGGGTTTATCAGTTACCCCTAGATTCTCAAATGTATTTTTACTCAATTTTAGATGTTTCCCAGTGGAAAACGTCAGTGATGTCATGAATAGAAATTATTCTGGCCATATTTATTCTTCGACTGATTTTTACGTGAATTCAAAATTTGACGCTAAGGTTGTTCAATTATTGACTGTAATGGCGGAATTATAACGTTGGGCCGTTATATCCCCTGCTTGACAAAGGCCTTTTCCATCTCCTTCCATGACGAGCGTAATCGTACTAACTTCAACTATGTCTTACCTGTAAACCTTTCTATCTCATATCATCATCTTTGTATGGTCTTTTCCTACTGCGTTTACGGGCATCAGTTGGTTTGCTTTTTGCTCCATCTTTTTTTTTTTTTACTGGTCCGATGCCCGTCACCTTGGTCCTGCCTGTCTTGAATCCATGTTGCTAAGAGTAATTCCTAAGGTTGCTCTTTCCATTGCTCTGTCCATTTTCTTCTGTGCTATTTTGAATTTGTTTTCGAGTGTTTTTTGTAAGCTTCCCGGCTTCGCCTCCGTACGTCATAGCTTGAATTATGCATTGATTGTATACTTCACGTTTCAAGATAACTATCTTTTCTTTGGCAATGTGTGACTTTCCAGAAACCAAATATGTTTGGTTTACTCTGAAAGAGAAAATAAAACAAACATGTCTACCGGTTCATGATTTACCCTAACCTCCCAAAAAAAAAACGTTTGCAAATTCTGTCACTTCAAAAGAAATACTGAATTAAGATACGAGATGAGGAGTTGAATAGAGGGACGGGGGTACAGGCAGGGTGAGCTGGACAAAAAGATAAGGACATCAGCCCAAATACTTATAAACATACACTTATAAACATTTAAAATCAGCCTCATTGCACACTTGAAATGCATATCTAACTAGAAATACCTGTAAACTTCGTTATCTGTCCGGCATTTTATCGCCGAGTGATCTAATATGTTCTTCCCAAATTATTTGTATGAAGAATGCAAGATAACGTTTCTGAATCTATTTATGTGCATTGTTATTTTATTTTTGTATATGCTCACAGCTTATATTACTGCTTACGTATATATACCGTCGAATGGAAGACATACATTCAGAGACAAATATTTATAGCGGTTGGGTTAGCAGATTTTACAAATAAATTGACGAAATTTCAACTAGTGGAATAAAGAGATTATCTGGTGTCAATTTTCAAAAGGGTGAACGGTCGGCTTATTCCAATTAACCTTATAATCAGGTCTTTATGTAGCCTTGAAAGCCAGCAACTTGCTCTGGATGTTAACTCCATTTCGTCAATCTGAGATAAAAAAAAGAAATGTGATTGCAAGTGTATGTTTACGGATATTTGAAAGTATATAGTAGAGGACGATAAATATGCATATATATATATATATATATATATATATATATATATATATATATATATATATATATATATATATATATATGTGCGCACACACACATACACACACACATATATATTCATATGTACATATATATATTCACTATTTTTGTGTAGATATATTTAACGTCTGAAATCGCTCTTTTAGAGTAGCGTTATTACTTGTGTGAGTCCTTGTTAGATGGAATGATTAAAAAAAGATTTGAAAGGAACAGAAAGAGAATAATGAGACTGAGAAGGTTGTTTTTTATTCTAATTCCAGGATGTTCGATATGTCTATTCAAGTTAGTTTTGAATATATGCATAGCTCTCTCTGAATTCTGTTCGTGTCGAGTGGAAACATTGACGATTATTTCAAAACGGTCACGGGGACATGCTATTCCTGCCGACTTCACTTCATCACACGTAAACACAGACACACAAACTCACTGTCATCCTGTCACACACACACACCAACACCCCAAAACACAAACACACACACACACACGCACGCACACACACACACACACACACACGCGCACACGCACACACACACACTCAAATATGCTAAATACCAATAAGTAAACATCAATAAAAAGAGATGAATACAGAGAAACAGACTGAATTATAATTCATCCAGATAGACCGATGCGTATAGATTGAGACAGGTACCAAAATACATATAAACAGATCGATGCAAATGAATATTCAGATCGAAAGTTACGTACACATACCATATTATACCAGATGTTGATTTCGGACCATGGACCGACCGGTCCATGTTCAGTCCCACTAGATCTGTTCAAACTGAGGTGGAATTTTGAATTTAGAAATAGACGTGGCGGCAACTACATCTTAACTCAATCCAGTCCACAACATGGTGGCTGTGAAAAAAAGTTCAATTTTACGATTTTTTTTCCTGAACTTTATACTCGCGTCCTTATTTAAAAAAAATTTTTTTAATCAAGTTGGAGGAACTTTTCACGTCCCACATCGATCGAGCCCCTTACCAATCTCAATGTCTGCAGCCACTCCGCTTACTCACTCTTCCTTTTCTGAAAAAATGAGGTTGCATTTCTACATCCTTTCGACGTCCGATAATTCTCCCATTCCATTCATCATTTTTGTAAACCAACGTTGAACGTCTTCCATTTACTTTATGTCTTTTATCAGTCATGGAACTTACACTTGCTGGCTGGATTCCAAAATTGGCCAAACTAATGTTTTTTTAACATGTTAAAAAAAACCTTTTTGTCAGTGAAAGTTCTCTTTATGCAACCAAGTATATTATATGCTTTCTTTTACAATAAACCCTAAATGATCCCCTGGATTTAGTGATTTATTGGTCGGAACACTCTTTCTCCATTGACGTAGTTTTCTATTCTGTTGTCTCGAATCAAATTGTTGTAATGAGCGTTTTTTGTTCCCAAATGCAGACGTTTGCATTTATCTTTGTTGAATCCAGAGAAGTATTACGATTAGGATGCCCACTAGGTAACATGATATGGCCAGCGCATGGGGATTCAAAATGAAGGCAAAGAGATAGCAGAAAACAAAAAAAAAACAAAAACAAAAACAAAATACATGCACTGATGACTAATGTTTAAGAATCAAATCACTCCAATTAATTGCCACTCTGAATATCCAGCCACACTTGGGTAGAAAAAATTCTGAATTTTGGGCTTGAATCATATTAGTTATATGCTCAGCGTTCGAAAGTGGTTCTATAATATCCCTCCAAAAAAGACCTAATTTTTCGAAAGCAAAATGTAAAATAGTATTGCTTTTTTTTCTCCCAAAATGTTAAAAAAAGGAAGCATCGCCATTGTTGTCGATTCAGCGTTTTTCGCGCTGAACTCCTTTTGACAGTTCAATATTAGGGAACTTTTTAAAGCCAAATTCTAGCGATGATTTCCAGCATTTCAAGCCAATTTTTAGCTATTTCATAGTCATTTATATCTACGCACACAGAGGCAAATATAGCCATTTTTGCTATTGAAATTGCCATAAAAAGGCTAACAGTGTTTTGGCATTTTTGATGCTTTTTCGAGGTCGACTTGGCACAAAAATATTTCTTGAGTTACTCAATGATTTTGAGTTTATTCCCCTGTAAAGAATGAGATTTGTTGTGTTCAGATTGCCATGGAAATTTTCATTATCGCAGAAACTTGAAGAAGAGTGATTATTTCAGTGGAGGACGATTTGGTTTCATTTCTATACAAAAGCTGCTGTTTAAAATCAGTGTTAGTGTTTATTCATTTATTCAAAAATCAGGCAAACGGCATTTAAAAAAAATTTTAATCTAATTATTGAGCATCCGGGTTTATAAACCGAGGAGAACAAATCAATTTGATATGACTTTAAGAGGAAAAAGTAACGACGATTAAAAAAGGAATTAAAATGTTTTCCACCTATTTGACGCCATCTTATTTCTCCATTGGTAAGCCATCACAAGCTGGCGGAAACAATAGATGAAATAGAGTAGGCATTCTAGTCGTAATATTTTTTTAGTTGAATCACACACACACACACACATTCATATATATATATATATAACACACACCACTGATGATGGGAAGAATCCCGAAACATGTATGGACTATTGACATATAAGGATTAATAAACCTTACCACCAAAAACTTCACTCCCGAGTCTGTCTCACTCTCTAAAGTACACATATATATATATATATATATATATATATATATATATATATATATATATATATATATATATATATATATATATAAATCAAATGATCTTAAATGCAAATGTTTGCGCTCAAATGGGATGATTTCATTGGTTCCTATTATAACATAACGTTAAAAATTTCCTCATAGAAAATCTTGAGGATTCATGTTTGATCACAGACTAAGCTTGGGATGAGTTGGGACTTGAAAGAAAGACTTAAAATTAGAATACTCGAAGTAACAAAAATTAATTACCAAATAAAATAGCTTTAGGCTCCTTAGTGCCTATCCATAAATGAATAACCCTGCCATTTTTATGGGTATTTTCTAGTATAATATAATAGATTAATTATATTTTTCCAAAGGCTCAAAGTCTAACAGAGACGAACCCGGACATGTTATCCATCATATCTGAATATCTTTTTCTTTCAATAATGCTTATCTGCCTTTATATTACCAAGGGAATCCAGACTGTCATTTCTATTGCAGTCGTCCGTAGCAAGGTCATTCTTGCTTGAAAATGAGGATCAGCCAAGAAAGTTTTGAAAATAGGAAACAGATGGAAGATGCTAGATCCGGAGAACGAAGTGGTTGGTCAGTGCGTTCAAAGCCATCATTCAGATTGTGGAACAAGCGAGTGTTTTGCAATAACAACAGACTTTTCGTCATCTTTTACAGGTCGTTGACCATGATTGCTTTGATACTTCAAAAGTGAAGCGTAGCATTCTTCGACACGCCCTGTAGAAATGAACAGCGTCTTATGTCATCTGTTTGTCAGCTGAGAAAACAGAATATTTTCCTTGGAATTATTGTTTGCAAGAAGCGAGATATTTGTACTGCTTTGGTATTTCTATTGTTCACGATGGTGCATCTAAACTTCATTCGCAGTAAAAAAAAAAAAAAAATGACTCAGTGAAATCGCCCTGATTCTCCACATAGTGATGTTTCAGAAAACCTGATAAACCTTGCGTGTCTGAGGCCGTCCATGCTACGACATTCGTATCTGACAAGTGTTATTGTTCCGTACTAAACCACGGGCGATGACTCAAAATAACCGTTTGTCAATTGATAATGTCCTTCACACGACCATTGTTTTTCAGTCCTCATGACCTCAGTTCTCATTTGACATCCTTCAATCCTGCAAACAATTTCTTTACAATATTATAATGCAAAGCATTATCACTTAATGACACGGGTCATATATGATGTCAAAAGAGTTTAAAAAGGTCAATCTCTGTCTTGTGCTATGAGAATTTAAATGACAAATGATAAGAAATACATACTTGAAAAATACAGCACTTGTTGAATTGAAAATCATTTCAACTGCACTCATACAGAATAACGCGAATAGATATGAAGAAATTGTTATGGGCTTGAATCGTTTAAATAGTTATTGTTAGTTTTCGCTTGTTGACTCTGTAACAGTTAGAATGCATTTCCAGAGAATCATATTCACACGAATTGAAAACTAGGATCGCATCTAGAAGAGTGAAGGAATAATGTCTAGAAGCAAAATGGAAAACAAGGCCAATGAAAAACAAAACAAATTGAAGTGAAACTTCCATAAACCTAGAAAGAGAGGGTGAGAGAGAGAGAGAGAGAGAGAGAGGGCGAGAGAGAGGGCGAGAGAGAGAGAGAGATGTCGTCGTATGAGAATTATATTTGTTTTTTTTTTATTACAATTACTTATTCTTCTTTTATGAAGATACAAGAGCTAAAAAAGGGTAGGAACAATTAAAAAGAGAAATTGGCAAGGAAAATAAGGGAGACGTTGAAAAGGCTTGGCAAAGGATGTGGGCAGAAGAGGAAATAGTTTGATGAAATGACAGAAGCCGCTGAGGTTTGATGCGAGGAAGAAAGATTTGATTTATTCGAAATTGGAGAAGTAGAGGAGAAATGAAAGGACAGAGTTTTGGGAAGAAGAAACGTATTGAAAAAAAAAGATAACTCAAAAGGAAGTTCTTTGCTCTTGCGTCTCGTGTATACATGCTCTACGCATGTGCAATAATATGTGTGCTTGTGAGAAAACATTCTACGTATGTATGTCCGTCTATCTATCTATCCCTCTGCCTATGTGTGTGTGTGTGTGTGTGTGCACGTGTGTGTGTGTGTGTGTGTGTGTGTGTGTGTGTCTTATAAAACACATTGCAAAAATTTTAAGAATAAATTAATGTTGATAACTTTTAGCTTTCCTTAAATGGAAATGACCGAGGAATTAATTTTCAAAAAAGGTACTGAACTATCTTTTTTTTTTTTTTTATACAAAATGAGTTTTGCGTAAATATAAAGTTGTTTATCAACCTTTCAAGATTGGTTTTAATTTTAACCATTGAACTTAATTGAGTTAATGACTGAATTGAGAGAAAAATCCTCGGAGAATTGTTCATCAACGTTACAGAAAGTTTCCACTTGCCATTACTACAATGCAATAGGTCTTTTACTTACTTCAATCTTCTGTGAAAGGCTAAGAAGATTCATGTTCAATATATATATATATATATATATATATATATATATATATATATATATATATATATATCATAAACTGCGCTATAACAGATAGAGCGGTATTTGGGGGATGTCTTTATCAATATAATAAATATCTGTGATCTGTTAAATCATTAACAGTGCTATATCGGGGACACCTATAGCAATATGATAATTGCGTCATTGATGTCGCTGACCGCGTTATATTGGAAGGTGCCTGTACTAATAGTATTTTTATTGTACCAATACGGGGTCTGGTGAAAAACTAACTTCCAAAAGATAGCATATCTGATCAGATCTCATCAGAGAATTAGAAAAGGATCTCTGAATGATATTAATTTTTGTGGCCACACGGTCATGGTCCAGTGTTGCATGGTTATTGTATAGTAAATTGAACCCCCTTTCAAAAACATGACTTGACTGGTAGAAACTATCCGATCTATGTCTATTCTCCAAGTCAGAGGACAGAAAGATTCTTTATACCAGGTGCTGGAAATCGATTTCGAACATATTTGAGACGGACCGACCGATGGACCGACCGACAGACAGACCTCTTATTGAGATGCGTGTGGACCAATCTAGAACATCCGGGCAAATATTGTCTTCATCATAGTAAGATCTTCAGTCAGCATCAGTGCGAAGAAATGTTTATATTGATGCTGTGGCCTTATAGTTATTGCTAAAAAGTGGCTGACTATACCATGAGACGATAATCAGTGCCAGTACGGAAAAGAGATGCTTGTATTGACAGCTGATACTCTGGAGTTGCTGTTAAAAGGTGGCTAACTCAAACGTAAGATGATGATTAGTGTCAATAGACAAAGGAGATGTTTCTATTGACTTCTGCCGTTGCTTCCCCAAAGTTAGTGCTGAGAGGTGGCCCACTATTACGTAAGACGATAATCGGTGCCTCTAGGGGAAAGAGATATGTTTGCACTTACATAATGTCAGTAAGGAAAAAAGATGTTTGCATTGACTTCTCCTCCCTCAAAGTTATTGCGGATAGGTGGCTAACTATTACATGTGACGACAATCAGTGTCAGTTGGGAAAAGAGATGTTTGTAGTGACTGCTGCTGCTTCCCAGAAGGTAGTGCTAATAGGTGGCTAACCATTACATAAGACGATGATCAGTAAGAAAAAGAGATGTTTGTATTGACTGTTACTGCCCTATAGTTACAGCTAACCAGTGGCTAACTATTATGTAGGACGGTAAACCGTGTCAGTAGGGAAAAGAGATGGTTTTATTTACGACTGCCCTAAAATTAGCGATGAATGGTGGCTAACTATCGCATAAGACGATAATCAGTGCCAGAAAGGAAAAGTGATGTTTGTATTCAGTACTGCAACCCTGTAATTGGAACTAAAAAGTAACTTACTATCTCGTAAAACGATAATCAGTATCAGTAAGAAAAAAAAAGATTTTAGTATAGACTGCTGTTGCTCCCCAAACAAGAAAATTGCTATTACGTTCAAGGACTATTGGTATCTCCCACTGAAACACAAATTCCTGGGACCATCCCAAAATTTGAACACTCGTCTCATGTCTTATGGGCCACGTTTCAACAAAATTTCATTGAAATTCACTGAGAAATTTTGGAGATATTGTGTAAACAGTGAGAGGGGAAGACAGAAATAAATAACATATTAAAATGAGGAAATATCTCTAGATCAAAAATCAATTTCTGGATCTGCACACAATTTAGTTACTTCTTCCTTACAATGTGCCTTACTCTTTCACAGAATTTCTGTATTTACTTCTGCCTGTCTATCCGATATCTCTAAATGTGCCAAATGAATTTTTTTTTGATTTCATACAATTCTTTTTTCATTCATATCAGTTCACTCAATATCTCCGAAATTTCTCAATGAAATTCAATGAATTCTGCGGAAAGGATGACTGCAGGGTGAGGAAGAGATGGATCCCAGAATTTCTCTACACAGTGTGTACTGCTGTCTGAAACATCCATAACTCATGAAGCATCTATGTGACAAGGCTCTTGTACTCCATCTTGAAAATGATATATTTCCAGTGATTTTTAAGCAATAGTTATTGAAAATGAATGTCTTCGTGCCAGAAAATGATTAGTGCCTATCCAACTGAGCAATTTTTGTACCAATCGTCAGCATTAGTGCACAAGCGTCAACTCAGTGGTGTCATTTCTGTACTCTGTGGTTGTAAGCATCACTATTTATTTCAAAATAGTGCACTTAAACCGCCCATCACTCTACTCTGCAGTAAAAATATCTATACCTAAGTCTACGACCGCAGAGTAGAGAGATGGGTGGCTTAAGTGCGCTATTTCGAAGGCGTTGTTAACTCAGTCGGTATAGCAGAGTTGCATTGAGACTGCCTCCCGGCGGACGCAGGTTTTAGACACGTGCAGCGTTCATTTCGAAAAAAAGATAATATACGTGGTCGGCTGTTCGATTAGTTACTCGGTTAATTCGGGTACCGGACAAAATATCATTCCAAACGAATGATCTCTAAAATTATCTCATTATGTCGGACATAAACTGTCATATATATATATATATATATATATATATATATATATATATATATTAGGATTTGATACTCATATGGGTGAACGCTCAATCGAAGTGACACGAACAGGTCACGTGTGTTTTTATACTCACTTATCCCCAATCGTTGAATACATTTTTGGACAACCTACATAAGTAAGCCCTGTGTTTAAAAAAAATTAAATGATGTGTAGTATAAAATAAGATCCAGATAATATACATTATGATAATACCCGATATAAAATAACAAACTACGAGTAGTATGACAAAAGCTATATAATAAAATCATAGCTGAAAGGGAGGTGATGTCTGATCAACACTGCTGGGTACCAATTTGATATAAGTGTTTCGTTTTTAAATCCCCGAAACGGTTACATGGTAAACAACTGATGATTGCAACAAAAAGAAATTGACTAATAGTCTCATAATATCAAAGTATGTGTGAAAATACTAGAGAAAATCACATTAATTACATTAACAAGTATTGGGAAATAAGTGATTGAAGTGACACAAAAGAATTTTTGATAAGGTTTTCTAATGCATTTAGTGTTCGAAGCTGCAAAGCTTTCTCGACTCTCTCTCTCTCTCTTTCTTTCTCTCTCTCTTTCTCTCTCTCTCTCTCTCTATATATATATATATATATATATATATGCGTGTGTGCGTTAGTCAAATCAGTAAAATTGCCTGATTAGCATTTTTTCTCAACAATCAGAAGTTTAAGTAAAATCAAACTTTTTAAAATTTAAAATAAGCAAAGATTTAGTTTTAACTTTTATTTCATTGAAAATGAATGAATACGTAGTTTTAATTTGATTAAAAGTTTATGTAATCTGAACAAATCAATTATTATTTGCAATCAAAAGTTTATGTAATCAAAATGAGAAGAAAAAGTAAATTTTGCCAATGAGACAATTACATTGTTTCGGCATAACGCACACACACACACACGTTTGTGTGTATATATGTATATATTCACTGGAACTTATGGAAATAGAAGCATTGCCTTGGTATTTTGTTACATACCAGTTCCATTAACTTATATATAAACGTATTATGGAGAAATGGACATACATGATCCGACAGAATTATAAATTGCGTTATATCATATAGAAACTTATTTGGGGGATAAGGAAAGGAAATACAAATAAAGAACAGATAGATTGATAGATGATAAGGTCTGGTTAGTCACAGTATAGAAACCGTCATGTAACCAATGTCTTTTGGCAGCATGTCATTTTGATGGTGATCAGTTAAAAATGGGAAGAGGGATGATCAGTGAATAAGTTACCTCCCTCGCCTTTTGCTCGGTAGTGACCACTAATAAAGTCTAAATTTTCGAAAACTAACAAGCTGCCACAAAATAAGAGATCAATTTAGCATATACTTACATTGTAAATTGAACCCAGGACTGATAACATATTTAGGGGGGTTTCAGGAAACAATAAAGATGTTCTTCCTAGACATAAGAATTATAAATTTTTTAAAATTCGGTCTCTAGCTTTATCAGTGCGGCCTGTACGAGTGATACACGCATAGATAGCCGCCCACCCATCCATCCAGGTAGCCATACCAAAGCAGAGAAAGAGAGAGAGAGAGAGAGACAGAGACAGAGACAGAGAGACAGAGACAGAGAGACAGAGACAGAGACAGAGAGATGGGGTTGGAGATGGAGTCACAAACAGTCATGTTTTCATCTTCGTAAACATCTTATTCTTCAAGACAGCAAATATTTTTTTCAGATTATGTTTCATCAAAAAATTATCGCCTGGAAACATTTACTCACAATTGAAAAAAAAAACTATTCCAAGTCATCAGGTTCACTATCAAGTATGTATATTCTAGTTGTCATCAGGTTCAACCTATGTCAGTCAGTCAGTCAGTCAGTCAGTCTATTTTCTTTCAATTATCCAAGAATCATGTCCTTCTTTGGCGCGCCAGAGCGCGAATACATCATTGTTTAACGAATCGAAGGGCTTCACCATTCTTCCAGCGCCAACAGACGCAGGTTACACTTCCGAATTTGTGTTATCAAATTTCCGGGTAAAGTTCAACGGCACGTGCGTCTACGTGCGATTGTGAAAACGTGTCTGCACTGAACTTTTTCAATGTTTCTGTGTGTGTGTGTGTGTGTGTGTGTGTGTGTGTGAGAGAGAGAGAGAGAGAGAGAGTATGGGTATTAATTATGAATGGAAGAATAGGAGGGGCTTTTTTTTGTAGGTTTGAATGGCGCAGTATGACCTTGCCTATTATCGTAGAGTTCAGCTATAGCTGGGATAATTGATCACACACACACACATACACATACATACTCGCGCACGTACACATTCATCATCATCATTATCATCAACATCAGTCTTTCAACGTCCGTCGTCATAGACCTTCCACAGGATTCGCTACACTTCTCTATCGTGGGCGTCGCAGAGCCATTATTTTCTGAATTTGTGTAGCTCGTCTCTACATCCGTCGGCCTCGGTTGCGCATTGGATCTCTGGGGATCCATGTCGTGAGTCGCGATATCCATCGGTTGTCTGCCATTCTTGCAACATGGCCAACCCACTGTCATTTGAGATTTTTAATGGATTCAGTGATGTCCCTGACTCCTGTCTTCTTCCGAATCTACTATGCTGTCTTGTGGTCTCTCCATGTGGAACCCAGCATTATTCTTTCATGTGTACGTTGCATGGTTCTCAATTTGCAGATCTTTCTCTTGGTTAAGTTCCATGTTTCAGCTCCATAAGTGACTATTGGGAGGATGCATTGGTTATATACCCTTCTCTTTAGGATTAATGGGATCTTCTAGCTTTTGAAGGTTGAGCTTCAACTTCCTTCAATTCTCATATCGGACATTTTTTGAAACATCTGTTTTGCCTTTCATCACCTTTTTACATTTGTCTTGAAATCAACTAAAAGTCTCTCTTTCTCTCTCTCTCTCTCTATATATATATATATATATACATATATATATATGTCTATATATACATAGAGAGAGAGATTAATTATTTCAAATAGTGTTTAAAGATAACAAAACGAATTTATAATTATTTCTGTTGTTATAAATCCATTTCTTAATATAATTGTCCACTTTGAGAAATAAACAGAGCATATATAGACAGTGAATGAACAAAACGAGAATTTGGAGTTAGAGCAGTTATTTGGGCCTTTGAATTACATTCATCATTCAGCTGTTTAGCTCAATGGTACGAGCAACGGTACTTTGGGGCGGTTAACTTATTGGTCCCACGTTCGATTTCTGAAGCAACCCTATTTCCTTTAATTGTTTATTCTATTTACAATATATAGGCCAAATGATACATTCACCGTGTAATAACGGGAGATCATTTCATATAGTGTTTCAAAGTATTATGATACTTTTATAATCATGTCTCTTATCTCTTTCTTAATACCATTATTGTCCACGTTGAGAAACAAATGCAGTAGATACAGACTTTATGTGAATGAACACAATGAGAATTTTTTGAGTTATATATATCATATATGTGTATGTGTGTGTGTGTATACATATACATCGTCCCTTCTCTGCTAAGGGATTCGTCAGTTTCGCTGCATCAAGCATCTTCAATAAGTCTTCTATACAAGAGATCGGTTGCCTATAATCTTTGATTTGGTTCCATCTAAAATGGTATTTTTACAAACGTATAAAAATATAAAACCCCAGAAAAGTTCTGAATTCTATAAAAAATAGTCCATTGTCCAAAACTGGAGTCAACTTTGTTTTTCTACTGTAACAACAACAAGCACAATTCTTACCAAATTTAGGGGAGTAAAAAATGAACATTCCTCTTCCATGATTTGAAATCAGGACAAACTGATTAATAGTTGTGTTTCTTACCGACAGAACTAAATTGGTAAGTTTTAAATAACTATGAAAATTTATTTATGAACATGCAATGTCTCGTTTAATTCTAATGAATGAATACATATATAAACTCAACACTTCCCTACTGATATTTGATATCACAATCAACTGGTTGGTAGGGTGGTGTCTCACTGACTGAGCAACACTGACAAGTCTTCAATGTCAACAAAATACAAAGACTAATTTCATTTTAATAAATGAATGGATTTATACATATATTTTTTACATTTTATATATATATATATATATATATATATATATATATATATATATATATATATATATATATATAATTCAAAAGTCATCATCTTCAATTGGGATAAAAGTTGGAAGGAAGTTTGACCCCGTAGAGGTCAGGCTTGTAGAAGATATAATTGGAATAGAGAATATCAACAAAATATAAATGAAAACCTTCGAAATGTTAATCCAGTTTCCTTAGAAACATACGCATTTGTACATATTGATGTATGTTTGTAGGGTTAAACATATATATATATATATATATATATATATATATATATATATATATATATATATATATATATATGTTGCCAGATGTGCATGATTTTGTGTGCTTGCATATTCTGCAACATAGAAATTCAATTATATAAATGTCCAAAGGTAGCATACTAGTATAACTACGTGTGTGTGTATTAGTAATGTACTAATTATAATCAATTGAAATCAACCAATGTAGTTTATGCAGATTGTCTGTAACAGCCAGTGTAATTATGTATCGTGCTAATAGTAGACTCTACAGCACATTTCGCTTTTTCTTAAGCTGATAACGCTCATTTTATTCAGGCGAATATAGAATTGAAAGAGAAAGAGATGTCGGACAAATTTGGAGGCGTCTGGATCAAAAAGGTGCCAAATTTCTTTCTTTCAAATCGTCAAGCTACCCCTAAGAACAAAAAAAAGAAGGGAAGACTGATTTAAGCGTGGGTGTTACTGCAACTTCTAACTGATTGCTTTTTAGATACTTTTCTCAGTCAAATCTACACATGATATGTACCTATTTGGTCACTTGGTTTGTGACGTGTAGTGCATTCATTCAATCGTGCACATACTGACGGAAAAGGTCAAGCTACATTGCTGAATATATAATAGTCTACACGAGTGTATATTCTTGCTTGAATCCACCTTCTCATATTTATTTTGAAGTTGACATCAGTTGGTTTCTCTCATATAAGTTTGAACTCATTTTTTCTTTATTTCCAATTTGGAAAAATTTTTGATTCACTTGCTTTAATTCTTATTTTGCATATTTTTTTAAACTTTACCTTTCTTCATCTTCTTTGACTTAAAATCTTGTAACATTCTTTATACATATAGTTGTGAAATGATATAACGTCAAATTAATCAAATAAATCTCATTTGTGCACCCTATGGCCTTCAGAATTGTCTTTCCATTATAATGGATATTAGTATCCGACAATGTGAATGAAGAAAAACACTGTAAGAACAAACATTTTGCTATGACAGAATTATTCATGGTAGTGAGCGGAACAAAGGTGATGATCGAAAAACAAATAAATGAGCCCTGAGTGGGATTCGAACCCACACCCTCTTCCATGGGTGCATCGATGTAATTTAGGTCTGCGCTAATTAATTGAGCTACCGGGACCCAGGGTAGGGTCTGAATGACATGCTTCCCTTCGACGCCGACAGTATGATAAGTAATGGATATTGGTATCTTTATTCGCAATACTTATATCACTCACACACACACACACACACACACACACACACACATATATATATATATATATATATATATATATATATATATATATATATATATATATATATATATATATATATATATATATATATATATATATATATATATATATATATATACTAAGAAATGGATGTATGTGATTCGATAGAATGTTTATAAATTGCGTTATATTATATAGAAACTTTGAAATGATCTCCCGTCCGCACACGGTCAATGTATCACTCCACCTACGCAACGTAAATAGAATAAACAATTAAAGAAAATGAGGCTGCTGCAGGAATCGAGTTATTCTATTTGCGTTGTCTACAGTGAATGATACATTAACGTGTAACGACGAGAGATCATTTCAGATAAGTTTCTATATAGTATAACGCAATTTATAACCATATATATGTTTGTGTGTGTGTGTGTGTGTGTGATTTAATTTTAAGCATTTCTTCTGTTTGTCAGGTTTCTTTCTCTATTTTCACTAAATTATCTTTTTTTCATTCCGTTTTCCTTCGTTTATCTGCATTTCATATTTGTCTTGTTTTCCGCTCATTCACCAAGATTCCTTCGTTCATTCATAACCATTTTCTTCTTCCAAGCTTCATTCTCTCTCATCTATCTCTTTTCCCAGTCTTCCATGACATCCTTCAGGTTTTTTTTTCCTTTCTTCCCAATTTGTAGTTAATAATTCTTCCCCATTGAATTTGATTATTTCCTTGTTTTTGAATTCAGCAACCTATTTTCAATCCTTGCCCGTACCCTCGTGACATCAAAGCATTCTAATGACCCTGCCCTTCGTCTTGAAAACAATTTCTCCCCACCACAACCACAATTAACGTCGCTCCCCTTCTCCCGCAGTCAGCCCCCTTTCTTCCTTTCAACTCACTCATCTCATCTCTCTCCAGAACCAACATGGCCTATTACTGCAATTCCTAACAGCCTTCCGACCCCATCCGCGTCTTTTCTCTCTCTGCATGTCTTCGTTTCCCAGTTTCCATATTCCAACCTCTCAATGTTTTCACAATCTCAGAAGTTATTTTTCGAAAACAGTCAATATGACCGACTGCTCGGACGTGTTCTTATCATGCCCTGCACCCGCTCCTCGAGGTTATTTAGTTCGTATTTTGTGAGGCTGGTTTCGGACTGATCATTCTTGCAACCAATGTTTTGAATTAAAGTAAAGGGTTCAGCCGGCATAGCTATGAGAAAATGGAATCCCTGCCGAGTCCTAATCGTCGTCCCTTTTTCTCTCTTGCAGATATACGGAAAAGGAAAACATCTCCCGTCTATTTCGTAAGTTTCTGAACAACAAAGAAGTCATTGTAAACTGATTACATGTCGACCTTTTGTGAACACCGAAGGAAATCATAACATCATAATTCGGACGTATAAGGTTTAAATTGTTTGTTTTTATCACCATATACATTTAAGCTAGAATAATGTTACTAGGTGCTTCCTGTGGATAGCGATGTATGGGAAACATGCAATAATATTCCAATTTGTACTTAATTTTCAAGCTGACACAGGTGCCTAGTAAAAACGTCCAATCTAAGTTGTCCAATTTTAAAAATGTTCAAAATTAATTGTCCATTGCAAATGGTTCAAAGGCGAAAACGCCCATCAAGCCAAAAAACGTCAAATGCTAAAACGGCCCATGCAATAAGATGCAACGATGGAAGCACGTCCAATTCAAAGAAGACCAATGCAATGAGGTCTAAAAATGCAAAGACGTCCAATGCATAAAGGGCCGATGCAAAAACCTAAAATGCAGAGACGTCAAAAGCTGAAAGGGTCGATTTATACATATATAAACGCACGGCATACATTAATGGTACATACGCATATGTTAACGAACACATACACGCCTCAGACCATCCAAGCAAATTCTCTAGAATCGCTTGGATCACTCTTTCATCTCAAGTATGTTTTCAACTGATCTTTAAAAAACAACGATTTAGCTACGAATTTATTGTCACTGGGCCGACTTTTGGGAATTTCGTTTAAAACTTCCTATGCAAAGAGGGTCAATGCAAAAACGTTAAATGCAAAGATGTCCGATGCAATGAGATCTAATAATGCAAAAACGATCGATGCAAAAAGGGCCAATGCAAAGACATCCAATGCAAAGACGTCCAGATCTAAAAGGGTATGTATGCATAGACATTTTTGCATTAGACCTAATGTGTGTGTATAAACATGCATATGTGGCATTTGTGCTCATGTATGCATATGTGAGATGTGTTTATGAATGAAGTAAACTTTTCTCTACTTTATTTTCATCAGACAAGTATTGCAACCGATTATTTTTTTTGTTGACTTTTATGTATTTGTGTATTTAGGGTGTGTGGTATGTGTGTACATGTGGTGCAAGTGTATGCGTAAGGATGTATATGCATTTGTGACCCCTGTGTATTTGGAATGTGCATATGCAATGTGTTGGTTTAATTATGAGTATGTGCCTATGACTACGTATTTGCGTATGTGTCATGTGTATGGGTATACGTGTGAGCTTAAGTGTATGTGTGTGAGAATCTGTCGTCAATTGTATGCATGTGTGCATAGAAGTTTGTTCTATGCGGGTATGTGTGAATGTAAGTTGTGTGTATGCAACTTATATGTGTTCGTGTGTATGTGCGTCTTTAGGACATGTACATATATATGTGGTAGACGTATATATACGTTTATGTGTGTATGTGGCTAGCATTTATGTGCGTATGCGTCTATGCAAGTTAGATAATGTTTTTTCGTACCTAGTATTAATATATGTTTATATGTGTGCATATATGGAATTTGTATACATGTGTGCATATGTGTAATATGTGTGTGAATATATTGTGAGTATGCAGACTGTTTCTAGGCGGTAATCGTGCATGTGTACATATATGTAGTTAGTGTATATGTGTGCATGTATAGTATGTGTGTATATGGTGTGCATGCATGACAAGATAGATAACAGACGTGTATGTGAGTTAGGTGCATGTTTACAGTTAGTATGTGTACGTGTATGTGGCATATGTATATGTGGTATGCTTGTGCATATGCACATGTGCGTATGTATTGAGTGTGCAGCATGTATCATGTGTATGTATGTGTGTATGTCTATTTGAATGTGCGTATGTATGTTTGTGTGTACTTGAACGTATACATTTGAGTATGTGGCATATGTTGTATTCATGTATAAATTGGTCGTATTTGAGTTTGAGCATAGATAGTGCGAGTAAAGAAATTCTTTTCCGCCTTTGATTTTATCATTTGATTTCTTATGCGTAAGTGGTATGTATATGCATGTGTGTATGAGCGTGTATAATATGTGTGCGGTATGTAGAGTGCGTGTATGTATATGTGTATTTGCTTAGATGCATGTGAGCACGTGTGTTAAACTTTTAAAAAGTAAGACGAGCAACAACAGATATCAACGTTTCGTATACAATGATTGAAAGGTTATACTCCACGTGGATGGTGTAAGACACTTGTACATATACTTGTACGTATACATTTGTACTGGTCGTTATTGCATTGGCCCATCTTGCATTGGCCCTTTTTGCATTGGGCGGTTTTGCATTGGCTGTTTTTGCATCGGCTCATTTTGGATTGGCTTTTTTTGCATTGGTCAGTCTTGTTTGCTGGACGTTTTTGTCACTGAACTTATAAATTGGACCTTTCAGAAATTCAACGTAGAATCGTGACACGATATCATTGGCCGTTGAATTTCTACTCCACCCATGGGCGTCCACTGTGACCTTTCCAGACGGGGGGGTTGGGTGAAGTATATATTCCGTAGTGGGGGTATACATTTGGGATGTATCAAAAACGCAACCCTGTTACCAGCGAACAATCATACCATGTTATTTATTTATAAGGATACATTGTTGGGGTTACACTATAAGTTTCCATCATTTGAATAACCTCACCCCAGATGAGAGGACTAAATTCAGGTGCGTGAGTATGTGTGTGAAGGAATCTCCTGTTTGCCCCTCCCCTCCCTCAGCAGACGCACATGTTTCTATCGTTTTCCCCTCATTTGCTTCGCATTCTAACTAGAATGCACGGAGATTCGATTTTCTACGTCGGTTGGATATTAATCACTCGCATGCAAGAGAAAGGAGAAAATGCAGAGAGAGATTCTCCTCAAAGAGTTTCGGCTGGAACTGTGGAACAAAAATCGCACAAGTATTGCCTTTGATTACAACTTTGACGCAGCATTCATTTTCTTCAATTTCTCCAATCTATACCAGTGATGACGAATCTCTGATACGCGTGTCATTAGTGACACGCCCCAGTCCCTTAGATGACACGCGATGGACTCCCAAAAAGTCATTAAATTTAGGGCGGCTTTTTAAATTTTATTTTGTTATCTGAGTTTTATATGTTTTTTTTTTCCAAATTTCCAGTTATATTTTATCAAACTCCTGGATAACATTAGAGCAAAAGGCAGCTTATCTCTTGCATTTACCTAAAACGAAAATATCTGAACATAAGTGAGTGGCGTTCAAATGATTAGATTATTTGAAAAAAATTGAAATTTCGATACAACGAGCTAAAAAGATCCACTATCTCTGACCCATACGCGTACTTATTACTGATGTAGCGGCCCGATTCCCATTCAGATGAAAGTTTCTTCCTTTCACCGATACCTATCGATATTCGCTTCTCTTTCGGACATAACCCAGTCTTTTTCTCACGCACAATCTGTAATAAACACACACGTACATATTCCACATCCGCTTCCTTCCTTGTTCGTCTGTAGTAAACACGCAATTTCTTTCACACGGATTCATGAATTCTCTCTTCGCGCTCGACTCTTACACCTTCTCATCTGTTCTACTCTTGCTACTCCCACCCTTTCCCCCCATCTCTATGGCACATACGTAATCAGAAACTGTCAACCAAAACTGTCACCTAAACTGTCAACATAATTTTCTTTCAGTTTTCAAGTTGGTCTGTATGTGTATATGGATGGATCACGCGTACAGGCCGCACCAATGGGGATAGTAGCAGGTAAATTTAAATATTTATTCCGTATTATGTCTAGAAAAAAACATTTTGTTTTTGGAAGGGAGTTCAGTTTGCAATGGAATTTTTGCTAAAATGATGCCTTATTTTGTGTCCGCTTGCTTTTTTTTTTAAAGCCAAACTTTTTTCATCGACAACGGCCAAACAAAGAAACTTATTCATTGATCACCTCGCTTTCTAATTTTCCCTAATTTGTTACCCCCAACACAGCATGCTGCCAAAAGACGTTAGTTGCCCGACGGTTTCAAAGAGTGACTATCTAGACCTGTCTGTTATCTTTCCACACCTACACACATGATTCCTTCTTTAGGTACACGCTATACCCCCCTATCGCATGCATACATGCGCACACACATACACACTTAGAAGTACACACACACACACACACACACACACACACACACACACACACACACACATAGAGGCAATGTATTGTCCTGAAACTTGAAAATGTTGGAGAGGTTACTCATGATGACATTAAAAGAGAGAGAGAGAGAGAGAGGGAGAGGGAGAGAGAGAGAGAGAGAGGACACGGGCATTATCAGTCAACGACCTTCACATCATAATAGAACTGTTTACATTGGGCTGAAAATATAAAAAAAGGAATTCTAATTACCGAATGGACATTTTCCCAGTAGAGGTATCTCTACTATAATTCTCCTTGTCACGAACTACGCCTGTTGAGTTCTGGTTATAAAAATTCGTGAAGACCTGACCAATCATGACAGACTTAATTCATGAACGCTGAAATTTGAATAAAGTAGACGACAGAAGCGTTCGTTTCTTTTTTACTTAACAGAATTACAAGTTTATAAAAAAGATCTGAGTTATTGTTCGATTTGATAAACCAGAATATTTTGTTTTTTTTTGCCAAAAATAAATAAATGAATAAATAAATAAAAGTATTACTTATTTTATCAAAATATTCTTTACTATAAATCATATAAATTAAAATATTACTTTTTAGATAATTTATTGTAATACTTATTTTATTACTATAAATTAAATTATTCAAAATATTATATAAGATATTCCTTATTTTATTAAGAAAGAAAGAGAGATAAAAACGAATTGTAATCTTTTCGTGCTGGCAGTTGACTTGAATTTAAAGAATAGCAGGACTCCATGTCAACCAAAAATTACACCCAACCACAAAATTACGCCCAACAACATTGTCTTTAAAACGGACTGAAAAATCTACGATGTAGGCGCAGTGACTTCAGAAATACCCAAGTCCACCCTAAAACTCAGTGAATTCTCCCTTAGCTCATGGCTTACCCTTTGACAAAATGGAATTGGAATACATTTTGAATTTCTGGAGATGTTTTGTGGACAAACCTGCACGAATAGATAAATGTGCAAACAGAAACAAATAAAAATATCTCTTAATTGAAAACTTTCTGAGATATTGTGCGGGATGGATATATAGCTACAATGCAGGGGATGTAACTGTTTATTAATCAATTTCAAAATTTAGTCACCCCTTCCGTTGTCTATGGTCCACCTTTTCTCAAAATTTAATTCAGATTTATTCCAAGATTTAGGGAGATATTGTATGAATAGACAGATCCACAGAAACATAGATGATTGAATAGAAGTGCAGAAGCAAAGAACAAGTAGAAGCAAAGCGAAGGGAAGAATTGACTGAAGTAAGTGGCTAGAGTGGACAGTACACTCACCATGATTAAGGGACATTATTGTAATCCCATTAGAATAGAGAAGAGTAAGAGAAGCAATGATTAGACTTGATGATCGGTCCCGAAAAGCCCAACACAACCTTTTTGGCCGAAAATGGCTGCAAACAGCCTGTAGTGATGGCTCGAAGAAAAATTGCCCATATTCTCTCTGGGAAAACTGATCAGCTGAACCAGGATTATCACATTGAGAAAACCCCTAAGACATCAGCAATGGCTGTCTCCCGTCCCTCGAGACTTTCCCGCAAAATAGGCTCTTACATTGGCTGTGGCCACAATCACAAAATCCTCTACGGAGAAAGCTATTGCTAAGAGTGGAACACAAGCACATCTTCCTTCTTTGAAGCCCTTCTAAGTTGCAAAAAATGTGTCAAGTACTTGAGAAATGAGGTGAAAAGGTCTAAAATGCAGCTCCTCAGCGCCCACATGTGCTAAGTACGGTCGGCGCAGACATAATGCGTAGAAAGCCATTCATACGTAAGTGCTGCAATCGTGACGAAAATAGTTCAACCAAGAAAAGTAGTGGTCGAATAATAGGAAAAATGCACAATTGTAACAATAAGAGTAGCAATAGAAGCAACGGCGGCAACAATCCACACATATTATAATTATCAATGTGCTGATGTCTTCTTTGATGCCAAGGGACGCACTGTGGTGGTAAAATAGAATTCCATTCATGCAACTGACGTAGTAAAATAGAATTTCATTCATGTTCCACTGACGTAGTAAAAAAATGCTGAATTTGGAGAAAAATAAAAGTAATAAAAGTAATAAATATAAGAATACTAGTTTGTGGTCAACAGAAAGCTCCCTTCAATTCAAATCTCCCTTATCTACATTTATAAAATGTACTATGATTATAAATTGCGTTATATTATACAGTGACTTATTTGAAATGATCTCCCGTTATTACACGTTTAATGTATCACTCACCCTACACAACGTGAATAGATTAGACAATCAAAGAAAATTGGGCAGCTGCAGGAATCGAACCTGCCACCGATAGGGTTGCCAATTCAATGTAGTGATGCTCTTACCATTGAGTTAAATAGCCACTGGCAATTTTAAGGCTCAAATAACTGCTATCAACCCAAATTCTCATCTCGTCTATTCTCAGTCGATCCTTTTCTCTCAACACGACAGTTATGTATTAAGAGATGGAATACTTATTCTATTTACGTTGTCTGGGTTGAATGGTAGATTAACTGTGTAATGACGGGAGATCATTTCGAATATGTTCCTATATGATACAACGCAATTTATAATCATTTCGTCAGATCATTTATATCCATCTCTTCATACAAAATGAAATATGTATATCCACATGTTTTATATATACCGTCATTTTTTGACAGCGTGGGTAAACTAGTATAACAGTAATATCAGTAATAAGTAATGAAAAAATCAAATAGTAAAAATGTCTTGGAAATCATAAAAATGTTCTCAACATAGGCGTGTTGGAAGATGACTATCAGGCTTCGATGGTTGATACACACATATGAAGGTCTTAACCCCCAGAAGTTGGTCACCGGGAAAACTGGTCCGATTTCCAATCAGTGCATCTTTTGGTGACTTTATCCGTCTCGACGGTCAGGGCAGCTAGGGGTGAGGCTCCCATAGATAGAGAGAAATGAGTTGCCATGTACATTGAGAAAAACCAACAAATCTTCCAGGCATCATTTGTCTGTCTCGCGGATTTTACCCTGGACTGTCAAACATGATTATCGTTCTACTGACAACAGTCTCCAACAATTAGGAGAAGGACGAGCGTGATGAAAATTAATTTTAAGTCTATAATTGAACAATATTGAAAAAGAAATTGGCAAAGATCCCATCAAACCGTCAGAAGACCGTTATAGATTGCCTGGTGAGATCTGAAAACGCTTGAGTAATGGAAGGACGTGGATGATTTAAAATAGTGCACCTGGTGTACTTAATCAATGAAAATGTAAAAGATGGCATGTTGTTCACTGATCAACTTTGATCATTTTAAGGCATTCGAGAGTGTCTTGTTCGCCCCTGTGTATAAGTCGAATCCTACAAGTGTATTCATCTCTTCTAAGCACTCCTCGAAACTGCAGCGGGGATGAATGAGGTGACATCGAAAGCTTTCGTGATATCTAGCTCTGTTCATCAAGGTCACTTTATGACGTCGTACTTGAAGCAGGATGGAAAATAACCTGTACTAACACTGTGTTTGTGTGTTGCTCAATCAATCAATCAATCAGATTATATATATATATATATATATATATATATATAGAGAGAGAGAGAGAGAACGTTCCTTCAAATGACGTGTGTATTTCTCTCGGTTGATCTAAGACGTTAAGAAGAAAACACTTGAAGTCATGAGTAGATTTCACGTGAATGCTTCAAGAGTGTTTTCAACAATTTTTGTCCTTTCAAATTATCACAAATCAATTGAAAAATTTATTGACTACATTTTAAATGTATACGTCGTTGAATAGAGTAAATAATATGCCAAGCAATAGTATTACTTATCTTTTTATGTATCTCTTCTCTTATACATATCTCACACACATGCACATTTATATAAATATATATTTATACATTGGCCTATTTGCCCATATTCGTGCGTGCCTATTAATCTTCTAGCGGAGCGTGCTTGTATATTGATATATAAGAAAATATATACACTTAATTATACATTGGCATATTCCAGAAGATGTTTTAAAATTATTTTATATCTAGGCACTTACTTACTCACACTGATTCAGGAAGCTCCATTAAAAAAGCTCGCCTAAAATATGAAAGGCTTTTATGAATGCAATTATTTATGGAAAGAAAATACTCTATTTTATTGAATTGGATCAATCTCTCTATCAATTTAGAAACATGGATTCAGATTTAGAATCTTGTTCATATAAACTCTTGCATGTGTGTGTATATATATATATATATATATATATATATATGTATAGACGTGTTCACACACTGACACCTGTGTAAATGAACAAATTGAAACTCGCATACACTTACTTTGACGAATGTTCAGAAATAATATCAAATAAAATGGAAGAATGTTTACTGTTTCAGAAAGTGAGCTTCTGTGCTGGTTTAGCAATTTGCCAGGGGATTGACTACAGAAAGGGCAAAAATGGAAGGAGAAAAGAAGATGTTTAAAATTCAAAGTTGAAAGAAAAAATGACGAGAGAAAGTTAGAATTGCTTAGTCTCCATATCCCCAACTGATATTTGTCCGACAAACTGGCATATGTTATGAGAATATGCGTGCATTGAAACTCCTTTTTCTCTTCCGACAATATGGCAGACGACAGTCTCATTTCGGCATATGTACAATACTTTTCTCAGCTAAGCGACTGCACCGTTTCGTGACGTGCATGTTGGTATGCATGCACTGTTATTTCTGTGAATATACAGTGACTGTGTGATTAGGTGTAGGAAAGCGACAGTCCGTACGTATATATGGTTGTTCGAGTAAAAGAAAGAAAGAAAGGGACTTGACTGAAAAGACTGAGAAATGGGTGTGCGTTCAAACGCAAGTGAAAGATTGTATTTGTTCGGCCGTGCGGAGGAATCCGTACATTACGACACTGGGTGATATGTTTTGCTTGGTTGGGAAGGGTGGAGGTTCGGCTTTCGAAGTTTTGCTTTTACTGGAACACTGAATACGTTCAGCGAAAGAAAGGGAGATTTTGCGCCGGCATGTCCTCATTGCAACGTGACTAAATTCCCATAGATGAAATGCATTGAAGAAATATGTCTTACAAACTATGGAATCATGGAAACCTGAAGACGTAAATGATAATGTTGATACGACCGACGAATATCAAAACCACTTCGCAGACTAGTTTACAAATAGTACGAGAAGAGATTGATGGCATCATCATCATCATCATCATCATCATCATCATCCCTTTAGTGTCCGTTGTTTGACATTGACTTTCCCCAAGATTTGCAAAACCTCTCCATCTTGGTGTCGCACAGCCAATACTTTCTGAACTTTCTGTCACACCATCTCATTTTGTGCTGGTTTCGCGAAGATCTTTGGTAATTCACATTGAGAGTTGTGATGTCCATCAGTTGTTGGACATTCTTGCTACATGGGCAGCCCATTGCCATTAACGTTTTCTAATAGATTCCACGACGTCAGTGACTCCTTTTTTTTCTCCCAAATATACTGTTTTCTGGTGATTTCTCCATGTGTTGTTGAACATGACTCTCTGTGCACTCTGCGTGGCTCTTAGTTTAAGAATCATTATTTTGGTTTGGTTTCATGAAATAAATAATTGAAGTATTAACTGTTGAATCAAAATAGATGCTGATGCTGATGACGTATTTGATGTTATGAGGCACAGGTTATTCTGAACGCAATATTGATAAAGGTACAGCAACTGATGGATGGACGTTCATCTGGCCGTTACCATTCAGTTAGAGTTTTAGGGTCCTAGAAGAGGAATAAAAAATAACACTTTGTCTGGTTCGGACGCAACTAACCTACGATGATTGTTTAAACCTGTGTATAAAACTTTTTAGCCATACATTGTAGATGTACATGTCATTAAACATTTCGTTTTTTAAAAAATGAGCAGGTTTATTATCATTATTATTATTATTATTATTATTGATGATGATGATGATGATGATGATGATGATGATGATAATAATAATAATAATAATAATAATAATAATGATAATCGGATAAAGTCCCTGATGGTAAAGAATTTGAGGAACTCTCAAAATGTGAAGACCTTGAAATAGAAATCAGTAGAATGTGGCAACTCAGGACTAAAACAATACCAGCTCAGAAACTGAAGAAAACTATGTTGACAGTTTTGGTTGACAGTTTCTAACGTAGTATGTTAGTTTTGCTCTGAAACGTCATTATGTTCAATATTCTAGGATATATCCGTCAGTTTATTTATGTATGGGCCGGCACCAAGGAGTCTAAAGGTAATCCATCTTTCATAATCCAAGTAACCTCATTTTTAGATTTCTCTTCAAGTCTCAACTCGTCTCTGCAATTTTCAAGGGTGATCGGACATAAAGTCTAAAGAGTTTCTATGATGTAATCTTCATTGTCATAATGAGAAAATAAATTAACAATTAGAAGATAAATTAACAATAAGACGCGTTTGCACAAGTAAACAGGAATTATTTTCATATGGATGAATGCCCATTAATTCCATTGTATGTATTGCTCCATCGCCGAGAATTGAATCGAAAGGATTTCACCAGAATTTCACTAATGATACCACACATAGGTTCAGATAACTATTTCACCAGTCATTTGGATTAGAATTTCCATCCTTGTTGTTTTCTCATCCTATTTTCGGTGGATATTTTCTTCAATCTTCCTCAGTTGTATAATTCGTCCGGTAGTTTTTCTCTCCTCTTTTAGATGCTTCCAAATGTGGGGGTCAAAGATTTCTGCAGACAGTATAAATCCATAATTCTGATAGAATATCTGACTACATCTACCGGGTCCATCAACACATGCTAATTTCCCCCAGCACATGTACAAAACATTAACACAATCATTTTTGTACTTACGGTTGGTACAAGCAGATGTTTTCGTTCTACTGAATACTCGCCACCACATAGCGTTGGGTTCCATGCTGGGTTTCCTTGTGCAACTTTTTTGTCAGAGTCTGTCTTCCTAGAAATCTTCCAGTTCCTATGCCTAGCATTCTGATCTCTTTTCGAAAGAGTTCAGGTCATTTTTGATATTAAAAAGAAATATATATCTTTTTAAAAAAATGTCTCCCAATTTGTCCAGATTAAGTCCTAGGATTAAGAGAAAGAAAAAAAACGGACTGGAGAATAGAATATCCATAGAATCGGATTGCAGGATGATCGGGTATCCGAAGACGCTAGAGATCAAATCGAATCTTTCCAATTCAAAAAAAAAAGAGAAAAGTATCGCCTTAAAAGAAAAAAAATCTGCATCATCACTATCATCCACTACAACACACAGATCCTCAATAATAATGATGAAGATGATCTTATTCGTCTGTTTATTGCTGGTTCAATTGTTTATCCTAATCTGAGGCATGAATTGGATTTTGCACACGTACGAGCGCGTGCACACGGAGAGGAACACACGCACATACACACACACATCTCTGTAGTTCGTAATTGCTTGCAATGTTTTGTGCTATTCACAAATACGAGCGCCTCTGATTAGTCAGTCAAATCTGTCCTCCATTCGATGATTGCTCGTATTGGTTTGGTACGCATGAAATTATACTTACATTATAGAGAAGGATGCTAAAAGTAAAAGGTTTACTAATGTAATTGCATCTTTTAGCAGATTAAATGTGAATAGAGATATAATTCGGTATTATTTGAGGTTCTTGAGCCCTTAATAGCAATGAAGCTTAGGTTATTACAGTGCGAACTGTTTAGCGTTAGTTCGATATGTCTAGGTCTGGAATTACGGCTACCGATAATAAACCTTGGGGAAATCCGAAACTTGTTCTAAATAATGAAGATCTATCGACAGCTGTACCCAACGACCCACAGAGTTGGGGATACTTAGTGGGGACTTGAGGACTTCAAAGGTGACCATATTACGTCATCTCAAGGCAACAGCAAAGGTTACAAAATTTTTGCTTGCTGAATCCAAATACGCTTTCAGAATTTCTCTATCATCCATAGTTTTTTTTTGTTCTGGCATACTTGCATATCATTACTTACTGTATATATGTATTCTATTTGTATCAACTAAAATAAGACACAATTTCCATCGTGTTTTCAAACACTAAATTTAAACAGTATTCAAAACAAACGGAGATGCATGTTCTCTCAAAATTACAACTTGCTAGCTTCTAGAATAAGCTCATACCCAGAAAAATATGTTCAAAATGAAAAAAAAAAAGACTTCTAGGCTAGCTGGTTATATTTCGGTGCGAATTTGTTGAAACCGGAAGTGGCTACTACTCCATCCGTGTGCTGGGAATATAAGAGGAAAGATGACCATATCTCGAGGCAGACAACCACAGTTACCGTCACGTTGAAGGTCAGATCAGCTACCCTTAACTAACACCGCTAGTCGACCGACTAAATTGCTTACACACGTGCGACTTCCTCGACTGCCAATATTTTTCAACCATGTGCTTCTATTTTCAGTAAGAAACCCCATCTACCATAATAATGCCGAGAAACTGCGTGAATAGTCCAAATTCTTTCTGTTAAATCCAAGGTAAATTGATATTCAAATCTCAAAAATGTTATTTCATACTGCTCATTAAAAAGAGTAAAGCTGGGCTCTCCTATATTTTTTGTCACATGTCAGATTTCTCACGGCTCGGGAAAAGGGATCGCTACGTATACCTTTTCCCTATGACTTGGAGAGGACCCAAAGATCACGCTTCAATGAATTGTATAACACCCAAATCCTTTTTACCATCTGTTTTGAGGCCAGTACCTCACAGTCTGGAATTACTTGTTTCAGAGAAACACAAGAGACATGACAATGAATAACGATGAGTTTGGCGATCAATAGTCGACCAAATAGAAAACAATGTTTCTAACATTTGTTGCAAGATGTTCTTCATATGAACCATTGAGTCAAAGACAGTTTAATGATGTACTCTTGGATTTGAATTTGTCCAAGAAGCCAGCCGAACTTTTTGATACCGGGTTAAAGCAATGGAATCATCTCCAGGAAGAAATTGGTTTGTTTTTTTATCGTGGCATTTTTTTTTTCAAAGAAAAAGCGGTATCAAGGGAAGTGGAACCATTTCATGTTGGCAAATTACTGCAGGAAACTGGGGCCAAATGTTGTAAAAAAATCACATATTTCTACATTTTAGAGATAAGTTTTATGACTGTAATATCAGCCTTATTAGTTAGTAATATGCACTTACGGCGAAATTCAATTGCTCTGTCACTTTCACATGGAAAAATAATAATAAAAAAAGGGTTTGAATTCAGCGTGAAAAGTAGTATAAGGTCCATCAATTTTAGTTCGTTGTGACAGAATAAAAGTCAGTCACCGTTTTGGTTGTTTATATTTTCCTTTATTTTAGTATATGTAAAACGACGTTTGTAACAACCTAATACTATTTTCGATAAAATAAGTGAATAAGATAGAAAGTATCACATATCGTCGTGATCAAATTGCTAATTGCTGCCTAAACTAATAGAGATCGTCTGGATATCAGTGATTTGCGCAACTTATGTCAGTTTAATGCACCCATTCTTCTTTCTTTCTTTCTTTCTTTCTATCTCCCCCCTCTCTCTTTATCTAGCCAATCAGAAACCAATCGGCTTCTATCAAATCAGAAACCAAAAAGACAAGACACATTTTTTGTTTCTGATGTATTCTTGATTTACATCTATCAACGAAGTTGAAAAGGGTTATCCGTATTCGGTCGCGTCTATTCTTCATTTCAATCGTCTGCCCACACGATATTTCCGAAAGTACTGAACGGATTTTAAAGAAAATTTTTGGAAGGTTGGGAAATGGGATGAGTAAGAAGTGGTCATTTTTTTTTCAGTTAGATTAATGCATATGTTCATGACTGTCCACACGATATTTCGAAAAGTTATCAGTGAATTTCAATTAACTTTTGAGAAAGGTTGACAATAGGCCACAAGAGGAATTTTTGAATTTTGGACCGGTTCTTTTCACAATTATATACCCTACATTGTAGTTATGTATCCAAACCATGTAATATCGCCAAGATTTTATGTTGATCTTCAGGTGGGATCGTTTTTTATGAATATCACTCGATATATTTGTGTTTCATTTTATTTGTTTCATCTTTTTCAATTCTGCTTTTTTATTTAATCTTCTTTAGTTTCATTTTGTTTTATGTATCTTATTTAAATTCGAATTATTCCCCTTAAACTGTTATTTTATTTTAAAAACACATCTTTATTTGATATTTCATCTTTTATATTGGAATTCTTTTTACAATGTATTATTAGTTGTTAAACTGGCTGTTTAAAAAGAGAATATCATGAACTTCATCTACAAAAAACAATACATTTCCTACTATATATATATATATATATATATATATATATATATATATGTGTGTGTGTGTGTGTGTGTGTGTGTGGTGCCTTGTCTTCAATTATTGATCAGCTAGTATCGCACTCCATAACAACTTGAAACTGTGGTGATTTTAACCTCACTGGGTGCTTCAGATTGTAGCCTTATGCCAGATTAAATTAGGATTATTGAACATTCATCTATCTATCTATCTATCTATCTATATATCTATCTATCTGTGTGTGTGTGTGTACTTCTCACATATTTGAAGGAGTTATGTACGTATCCTACATTCTCCGTTATTTTCAGCGCTCTATAAAGCATCTTACAAATTCCTTTTCTCCCTTTTCACAAATATAATAGATAATGAAATACACGTTTAAATACATCAGTACAAAGATAACAATGCAATTCTATGTAAAAATGTATATGTACAATGATAGATATAAAAGGGAATAGTGAGTATTAATAAAAATGGAAAGTTGGAGATGAATGAATTAGAATGAAAAAGGGTAGAACATTTCTATAAAAAAAGAATTAAGTATAGACTGCTCGCATACATCAACAAAATAACATTCAAGGCTACAACAAAATAAAATAGAGAGAGAGAGAGACAGAGAGAGAGAGAGAGAGAAAGAGAGAGGGAGAGAGGGGGTAAGATAAAAGAGTGAGTGAGTGAGTGAGTGGGTGAGTGAGTGAGTGAGTGAGTGAGCGAGTTAGCAAAACTCAAAGTAACGAAGTTGAGATCTGATCTAGAAATGAAAAAAAAAACAAACAATTTCTGATGATTCAGTCAGTACTGCAAAGTGCACATGATTTGAAACTTCGTTTAATTGAAGTATATTAAAAAGGAAGATGCGTAAATGCGGGAGGGCGGGAATAGAATGACACAAGGAAAAAAATATGAAGAAATAAAAATGAAAGGAGCGAAATAAATAATATCTCAGAAGAAAAAAATCCTTTCGAAAAAAAAAAGTAAAAGAAAAAGAAATGAAAAATAAAAAAAGAATGAAGCACTAATGGGTGTATATGGAACGTAACACTAAATTTTTCCTGTTCGACCTTTGGATCTATCATCTATACATGTTTTAATGAGCAATGTACAGATTTCTCCCGTCACACTAAAGAACGCAACTGACATAGTAAAACAGAATTCCCTTCGTGTAACTGACACTGTAAAATGAAATGTCATTCATGTTCTGATGACGTAGTAAAAATGCCGGGTCTATCATCTATACTTATATCAGTAAGCAATGTACAGATGTCTTCTGCTACACTGAAGATTGCAACTGACATAGCGAAGTGAATTTCTTTTGTGTAATGAAAATCTACTTGTAGTCAACAGAACTCTGTTCTCCACCTTCATTTAATTGCGAATCTCTATTATCCACTAAAATACTATGTCACAGGTATTATATATATATATATATATATATATATATATATATATATATATATATATATATATATATATATATATATATAATTGTTGTTGTGTTATCCACAGTGAACTGTTCCGTTGTATTACAACTCTTCAATGTGGCTATAGACAATCCATTATCCCATCCAGTACCACGAGGTAGGATCGAAACTTCAGTATCAGACCCAGAGGCTGGTATCCTCTCTCTACTCCAAGGAATTGGACGGTCAGTAAGGTTGAATTTAAGCGATATATTTATTGATGCATCTGTATTCCCCGTCCACCAGAGTGCTCCAATATATATATATATATATATATATATATATATATATATATATATATATATATATATATATATATATATATATATATATTGTCATTTAGACAATCCACATAAACTGGTCATGAAATAAAGAAAAGGAGCTGATTGCACAGCAGTCCTGAAGAAGACGATGATGGTAATGAAAATGATAAATAGGAGCGGGAAGATAAAGATGATACAAATAGTGATTCTTTGAAGTGCAAGGATAGTGACGACCGAAATTTTAAAAAAGGTTAATCATTCTCAGTGTTACCCAAGAAGAGATAATAAGTTGAAAAATAGAAGGCAAATCTGGTTGAAGGATCAAGTAAATTATTATTGTTCATCATCATTATCATCCTTTTAGCGTCCGTCGTTGGACGCAAACCTTCCACAACATTCACCGTACCCCTCTATCGTGGGCGTCATGGAGCCAGTATTTTCTCCAGACCTCTTTATCAAGTTCATCATATTATCTTGTATTTTGTTGACCCTGGTTTTGCATATGATCTCTGAGGATCCATGCTGGGAGTCGTGATATCTAGCGGTTATCTGCCATTCTCGCAAAATGACTAGCCTATTTCCATCTAGGTTTTTTTTGGTGGATTCTATGATTTCCCAGACACACGCTTTTCTCTCATATATTGTACTGTTTTGTGGTCACTCCATGTAAGGTGGAACATAATTCTCTCTTTTGCACATTGCATGTTTTTCAGTTTGAGGGCAAGTCCTTTGGTTAGGTTCGATGTTCCAGTCCCATAGGTGATTATCGGGAAGATGCATTGGTTGTATACCCTCCTCTTTAGCACTATCGAGATCTCCTTGTTCTTGAAGGTTAATCTTACCCCACCGAAAGCTTGCCAACCTATTATGATCCTTTGCTTGATTTCTTCTTCCTTTGAGAATTCCATGGAGATTCGTTGCACTAGGAGGATGTTAGTGGCCTACTTTCTCCAGTTCAACATAATCTAATTGTTGTGTTGAAATAGGTTAATGAAAATGGACTAATATTGATTGAGTGATCAAATTATGTCCATAGAATCGTAGATAACATTAACAAGACGTGTGATTGATATTCCAAACGAAATCTGCTGCACAGTATGTGTTATCCATCTTGGATTCTTATGCTACAGTTCTGTTTTCTAATGAGACCCGTGTTGTGGAAAATCAGTGTGAAACAATCGCTGTATGCCAATACGAATTCTATCAAGCTGCTTACGATTTATATTCAAACGGGACTGTAATTAGCGATAGAAAATCAACTCGTTTATATCATCATCGTCAGCAGCAGCTAGCTTCCGTCGTTGGACATGGGCCTTCCGAAAGTTTCACTAGGCCTCTCTATTACGGACGTCGCGGAGCCAATACTTTCTGAAATTGTCGAGTTTATCATGCCATCTTATTTTCTGCAGTTTCGCATATGATCTTGGGGATCTGAATTGTGAGTCGTGATGTCTATTCTTGCTACATGACCAGCCCATTGCCATTGAGTTTTTTTAATGGATTCTATCTCTTCTTCTCTAACATATTGTCTTGAAAGCTCTCCATGTGATGTTGATCATACTCTTCAATTGACGTTCTCTTATGTAAACTAGAATTCTTCAACCACCTTCAGTTTTTTTTTCTTTTTGTATTCTCCCAAACGTGCCAGGCTTCAGACCTATTGGTTCCCATTTGTAAGTAGCGTATTGCAAAAAGAAAGACATATTCCAATACCCAAGGATATATGATTATTACGATAATTTTCCCTTATATTTTATGTTTATGATAAGATTTAACTGGAGAGGGTTAGTGTAGTTCTTTTAAAACCTACACAGAACAGAACAGAAAAAAAGACAACAAATCAAAACAAGCTACCCCTTAGCTAAACAAGAGTCCTGTCCTGTAAAAGAAAGATAAGTATTCAAGGGTTTGAGGTGGAAAAGCAGAGAGTGACCCCATTGCTTAAATCTCTAATGCCAACTAAAAGACACACTCCATACTTTTATGACGGTTGAGTACCTTATTGAAACTTATTTTCCACGTTAACCTTTGGAATTGTATTACATTTTTAATGTCATTTTGCTTTTCCTCAAAGGAAGCCGCGTCTTACATACTTCCTTTGATTTTCTATTATCAGTATTAGTACTAATCTTTCATAACAAGTAATGTTTATGACTTATATCTCAACCGGAGAGGTTTAGAGCAATTCTTCGAAAAACACTCTCACAAAGAATAAAATACAACAAATATCCATAAATACCTTCATCGGAATCCCACACTTCCGGATGTCATGGACACCATCTCCTATTGTATTGGTCATAACCTAGGATGCTCCTTTTCCCAACCTTGGCACGTCTAATTGCTACTGGCAGTAAGCTGCCTTCTCTTTCCTTCCACTCATTCAACTCTTGTTAACATATTTATACTTGAAATGACTTCTTTGTCGACGTTCTTACTCTTTTTTTTCTTTTCGACAGTTTGTTTCTATTTAATCATCTGCCCTTGTTCGTTCTCTGTTTCTTCTTTACGTTTGCCGGCGTATCTTGCAGAGCTTAGAAGAGATGCAACAAATAAATATTTATTCAACATGGAGGTTTTTCGGTTTAACACAGGTGCAGACGCCGAGGTCGATTGTTGGCCAGCACTCACTCTACACAAATATAAGAGAGTATTAGAAACTGGTAGCCAAAACTGTTAACGAAATTGCCAACATAGGTTTCTTTAGTTTTTAATCTAGACTGGCTGGCTATGTATGTATGTATTTATGTATGTATGTATTGCTACAGTGTTGGAAATTTAAACATTTACTCCTTATTATGTCAACAAAAAATGTACTGTTTTTTTAATATTCCTCATCTATATAGTTATTTAATTTTGCAATGTAAGTTTATGTTAAATTCGTTCCCTAGTTTGTATCTGATAGCATTCATGCTTGTTTTTTACGGACCCCCCCCCCAAAGTAATTAATCATTGATCATCCCCTTTTCTAATACTGCGTAATTCCAATGACATGGGCCATGTGAAAGTTTCTATTGAGTGAATAAACAGACCTGTTTTCCGCTTGAATTTCATACATGTCAATTACCGACAAAAAATAGATTTATGTTTTTCTCATCGACATTATTACAGTGTAATACATTTCACAAACACGCGTATTACTGAAGTACAATAACCATTGGCTGTGAATAACAGGTAAGCATTTGGAATGTTCGCTCATTTACCTGAACATGATCAAGCCAATTGAAGAAGCTCCAATCTGACGAGATATCACATCCAGACAGGTAAAACACATCCGCGTGGCAGATAGATATTTAGGAGGTTGCATTTTAGCACGTTCCGTAAAGTCTATTCATCAGTCAAAATAATAATATAAACTTTAGTTCATGTGCATACACTATTTTTGTGTATATATATATTTTTTAAACATGCGTCCTAGGGCATTCTTGTCAATCCTATCTAATGTTATAACTGCGACACTGCGTCCCGTCACCAGTGGTCACTTCACACGAAATGCCCTCTAAGCCCATGCTGTATATTTTTAGGTGGCTTGAGGCTCCTTGGGTAAGGGTTGTGGCTCACAAGTAAAATTGAAAGAGGAAGACCGAATTAACAAGAACAAGCGATTTATTCGTGTAGATATTTGTCCTGAATACAAGACAACCTCAGTAACAATAAGGCACTTCTAGAATAATAACGATGAGGCACTTCTAGAGTAATAAGGGCGGAAATTGTGGTCGGTTTGGGTCGGTTTGACGCTGAAGAGTCAAAATAACAATACAAACTTCGGCTCATGTACATTCACTGGTGTTTGTGTACATGAATGTTTTGAAAATATGCGCCCAAGGTCATTTTTGTAATGTATATCTAATGTATTAACTATACACATAATTTTCGTTGAATTGAATATTGCAAAATCAAATCCAATTGCCTTATAATAAAACTAAGATCTTTTCATAGATCAAGATCTCAATATGAATATTTGCGTAAAAAAAAAGACCATGGCTTCCACATTTGAATGTAAATAACAGAAGATTATGAAGAAAAATGATTATTGACTAACTCCAGAGTTGACTTTGTTTTCCTACCTTGGCAAGAACAGCAAGAACAATCCTCACTAATATGAAGCAGTGTAGCCTTATGTGTAAAGTCTATGTCCCCCTACCCTGATTTGAACTCACGACCAACTGATTGCCAGGGGGTCTGTCACATTGATTGAGCAAAATTGTCTAGTCTTACAGATTCATATATATATATATATATATATATATATATATATATATATATATATATATATATATATATATATATATATATATATATATATATATATATATATATATATATATATATATATATATATATATATATATATATATATATATATATATATATATATATATATATATATATATATATATATATATATATATGTATATATATATATATATATATATATATATATATATATATATATATATATATATATATA